>JANHMN010000002.1:131153336-131191651 GCA_030674055.1 Rhabdomys pumilio | reverse complement strand
AAGAAAGAAAGAAAGAAAGAAAGAAAGAAAGAAAGAAAGAAAGAAAGGAAGGAAGGAAGAAAGAGAAAACAACACCATGCCCCACCCTCATCCCCCACCCTAGGCCTCTATGTATCTGTCTAAGCTCACTGGTTATCTGTCAGAGAGCCCTGCCACGTATGCACAAACCCCTGCAAGTCATTCATCCCCTGATCTATGTGCAAGGCAGTGTGCTAAGTGCTAGGTGTAATGACTGAACATACTGTCCCCGGTCTCAGGCAGTGGCTTAAGGCAGGAGATATCCAAGGGTAACGGAACACATTTGCCAAGTGTCCAGAGTATGTAGGCTCTGTGATGCTGAAGAGTGAGGAAGCAAGACCAGGAGAGACACACCCTTGGGAGGAGAACGCTGTCTTATCCGAAGGTGACTCTCTCCAGAATTCCCCTTTCTGGTGTGACAACATCTCTTCAACATGACCTCACTTCCTTTCCCGAAGGCGTGGGATTTCCCTTCAGCCTGGAAGCTTCAGGAAAGGCCTGGTTTGGTTCCTTGCTGAACACAAACACTTAGAAGAGGCAGGGTGCCTAAGAAGGGGACTCTCCTTGCAAAGAGTCTCTCGAAGTGCCACCTTTCAAATTGGTTTTTAAACTATGTTATCTGGTTGTTTTAAATTTTCATTTAAAAAGAAATACAAAGAAAGCAGCGAAGAAACAAGACCATCTGAAGGGTTGAAAGGAAGGTAACGTTTTGTTAGTCTTTCACGGAGGCAGGTTCGTACAGGCTCCACCAGGCTGAGACTGGCTGTCACCAGGGCTCTCTTTCTGAGAAAAACATGACCAGTCCTTTCCTCTTCCCATGAGATGGGCAGATAGTGGCAGAAAGAGCTCTGGTTAATCACCAAGACCTGTGTGTACTGCCAGAGTTCAGGCAAAAGGGACTGAATCCACAGAGCGTGCCCTTGGTGCATGGAAAACAAGAGTCAGTTTCCTCCCGGAGACTCAATTTTCAGTTGCTATAAGACAGTCTTAATAAATACAATGCAAATCTATAGTGAGTCTGACTTACAGATCACCTCCTAGAGTTTTGAAAGGCATCACTTATTCTCCGTGGTCCTAGAACCATTTCAATTTTCAATACAGGGAAGCCCCACGTTGACAGGCAACCCTGTAGTTTCCATGATTTCAGAGCAGTTCTTGTCTGAGAACTTCCACAGTCTGCCTCCAAATTACCTCTGCAGGAGCATACTTTCTCCAATCTCTCAGGGACTTCCTCCCACCCATTGGCCCACTACAGGACTACATGAGTGATAGCTCTGACCAGAATGCTAAAATCCCACCCCAGCCTCCTTTCTCCTATACCCGCTTCCTCTTCATCTCCCTCTCCCGCAGTCTGAGCTGACCTTATGTAACTCAGGTGTAATGTCTGCCTACAAGTCTGTTGCTCTTTGTAAGATTATAAACTACTTAAGATCCTTAAGAGCCATGACTTTTCCTCTCTGCAGCTTTTGCTGTTTCTATGTCACCAACATAAATATAGAAGGTGCAGCTGTTACAGCGGACACCAACATGAACACAAGAGGTGCAGCTGTCACAGCCAACATCTGGAGAGGCTGGAGGTTCTAATGGAGTCCTGGGCCTAACCCAGGTGATCTGACTTAGATAAAAGCCATCTCATAAACTGCAGTTCACGTTTTTTATAGCATACCACAGTCTACACTCTATGTGGGCATTTCAGTTGATTTTTTAAAATATTCTGAATTATTGTTTATGTATGAACTGCACAGTGTGAAAACCCAAGGCTCAAAGAGGATGTGACAGGATAGGAGAACTGCAGGTCAGACTGGCTCTGCTGGCTCCACAGCTTGGCTTTTTCTCATCCTTTCTAGGCACCTCCAAACTTACCCTGGGGACTGAGCCTTACTTTGGGTCCATGTGTTTCCCAAAGGAGACTCATTCTCCACAGCACCAGCCCTGATGCCCCTTGGAAGTCATGAGACTGCAGACACGTACATCCATGCTAAACATCTGCCAATATAGTTTTCCAGGTCTTGCAAAAGTTTCCTGTCTTCACAATTCAGATATTCATTCATGAATTACAGTTGGTTCTTCTGCTGAAAATTATCCACCTACTTTTGAGGGGTGGGAGCGGTCCATCAGTTAGTAATGATGCCCAGCATGGTGGAGGGCAAGCCAGGTGACCCTGTTTGTTCCCCCTTGAGGGGTTGTCAGTGATGCAGACACCTGGGAAGGCTCTGCCACCCACCACTGCTCTGGCCATGTACTAGCCATGGATGACACTGTCGTGTTCAGCAGCCTTCGTACTGAAGGCATAGACAACGAGGGGGTCAAGCTACTTCACGCTTCAGCTTTTCACATTGCTAAAACTAAGACCAGTGCTTTACAAAATAAAGGGTAGTGGTGGTGGTGGTGGTGGTGGTGGTGGTGGTGGTGGTGGTGGTGGTGGTGGTGGTGGTGGTGGTGGTGGTGGTGGTAGCTCACAGCTTTGGAGGCTGAAAGTCCAAACTCAGGTGAGAGAACATTGGGTGGCTTCAAAACCTGGTAAATAGCATCACCCAACTCAGGTTATACTGGTACAGCCAGCAGAAGAGAAGTCATCAGGTGGGAGAGAGTGAAGGAGGGCTAGGCCCCCTGGATAACAGCTGCACTTGTAACCAATCCAGTTAGAGAACTAGCTGGCTCTTGCAGGAAAGTGAGTATAAATAATGCCTTCCCTCTCCAAACACAGAAACTGATCCTGTGCTGTTGAGCAGTTGGGTGAAAGACTTTCCCCACAATCCTTCATTCTCAAAGGGATCCCTGCAAAGGAATAACTACATGGAAGTCTTAATGGGTATCCCGGACAGTGCTAATGGGTCCTATGACAATTTTTTGTTGCTATCAGGAATGGAAAGATAATATAGAGACAGACTACTTACTACCGAGGTGATTGAGATGTCAGTTACAACTCTTGCTCCACAAGGTTACCGAGGGCTTTGGGTGGAATGCTGCATGGAAAGAGCTTGCTGCACTGTGTAACAGCCAGTGATTACAAGGGTCCATGTGCCATGTACATCACAGTAGGGTTGCAAGAAGCAGCTTGAAAAGGATAGATCTGGGGCTATGAAAACTTACTTGACACTTTAGTAGCTGTGGGAATTTAGTGGACTCTTGGTCTGTCTATAGTGGGTATAATGGTTTGTATATGCTTGACCCAGGGAGTGGCACTGTTAGGAGGTGTGGCCTTGTTGGAGGAGGTGTGGCCTTGTTGGAGGAAGTGTGTCACTGTGGGTGTGGGCTTAAGACCTTTCCTCATCCTAGCTGCCTGGAAGTCACTCTTCCACTAGCAACCTTCAGATGAAGATGTAGAACTCTCAGCTCCTCCTGCATCATGCCTGCCTGGATGCTGGCCTGTTCGCACCTTGATGATAATGGACTGAACCTCTGAACCAGTAAACCAGCCCCAATTAAATATTGACCTTATAAGAGTAGCCTTGGTCGTCGTGTGTCTTCACAGCAGTAAAACCCTAACAAAGACAGTGTGATTGATAAGGGATGGAAAGTGGAGTGGGATTTGGGTCCAGTGTGTAAAGAACACACACGCAGGTGACTGTACTTGCACGATGGTGTATATGTCACTGGGTATTATCTCATCTCTATGTGTGTACACCATGATGCCTTCAGCGGGTCATTTTCAACTTATGTATTTCACAAACATTCTTGTACATCTTCATCGCGCATGAAAATATTATATAATTGCACTCTGCAGATTTGAAATATATATATATATAACTTAATGATGTCAGGTGTTTTTCCTGAAGAACACCATAGACCATTTAACATGTAGAACACATTCTTGCTGGATTCTTTCCCTCACAGACCTGCTCCCAGGACCAAGGGCACCAGACACACCTTGGGAAGCACTAGTTTCAGTTCTGGAAAAAAGTTATTTAAGCTCAAGTAAGTCAAGGAGACTGTCTGGCTAGTTGTAGGGGTGTGAGCACTTCAGGCAGGGAGACTAATAACGGAGGAATTAGAAGGGGCTTCTTGGTGCTGCTGGAAGTGTTCAAGAGCAGAAGGCAAAGCCAGGCTAAAAAGAACTTGGCAGACCTTGCCCGTGGAAGACAAAAGTCACACTGCTGTGAGTTAGCAACACCCACAGATCAATTAGACTGCCACTCAACACAGCAGAAGGGAAGGAGCTGCTATTGGGTGCCACCCACTGCTTCCTTCCTCCTAGCTCTGATGTCATTAAACACATAGGACACTAAAGATACCATCCTGCATGCAGTAGACCTGATGAGCCCAAGGTGTCAGTGCATTCACATATAGTGTTGGGGACTAAGATGTCTAGGAAAGAGTAGACCTCTGGGTGGCAGGGGGCGGGGGAGGCACTTCAAGCGGATAACTAATAATTGAATGGCATCTGCTATACCAGACAGGAGAAAGAAGGACATTCCAGGGACAAGAGTCCACCAGGTGAGACAATGCTGTTAGGGGGTTGGGACAGTGAACCGTGAATTTAGTCACAGTGTGTAAAAACAGGGGAGGTATTCTTAAGTTAGATGGGGGGAGTCTTGGAAACTTTAAAGGCCATCTGGCATCCATCCATCTGTCTGTCCGTCTGTCCACTCATCCATCCATTCATTATCCATAAATAATTAATGAGCATCTTAGTCAGGGTTACTGTTGCTGTAATGGAACACTATGACCAAAAGCAAGTTGGAGAGGAAAGGGTTTATTTCACTTTCTCTGCGACATAAGTCAGAACAGGAATTCAAAGCAGGGACCTGGAGGCAGGAACTGTCACAGAAGCCACGGAGAAGTTCCACTGGCTTGTTCCTCATGACTTGTTCAGTCTGCCCTCTTATAGAACCCAGACTATCCCCACCCACAATGGGCCGAGTCCTCCACTGTCAACCATTAATAAGAAAATGTCTTTCAGTCTTGCGTGCCTATAGCTGGATCCTATAGACACATTTTTCCCAGTTGAGGTTCCCTCCTCTTAGATGACTTTAGTCTGTGTAAAGACAAAGCAAAACAAAATAAAGCAAAACTAGCAAGCACAATGAGTATTTTCCAGTGCACCAAACACTCTTCTACTGAATGCTAGGTGCTTGAGGATAGAACAGCGATACAATAAACGCACTCTCATCTTTACAGAGCTTATAATTCTGGTGTTGAGAGGAATAATAACTAAATACACAATCAGCATCAGGTCATGGTAGGTGCTACCACTCAGGGATGGTAAAGAGTGGATTCCATTCCAGGAATGGGGGACCAGGGATGGCTAAAGAGCAAGCAGGCATGAAGAAGGATTGGGTTCAGTGAGCACAGGAACCTGGGAGAGTTCCATAGCTGGGTTCTGAGCAACGAGGCAGTGCAGGCAGGGTGAGACAGCAGCAGATGGAGAGGATGGTGCTCTCTGGGCCTCTGTAGAAGTCGAAGCCTTATCCTACTGTGATGGCCTTTACCCTGTGGGAAGGAGTGTTGAACCTGCCCAGGTAGGAGGGTTACAGAGCGAGAGGACATGAGTTGTGGTTGAGGGCAGTGTGCAGAAGGAAATTCTACATGAAGGCAATATGCCTAATTCTGATAGACAAGGGGCTTTCTTGGCGGGTGTAGGAGTCTAGGACCTCCTTTTCCTCCTCTTCCTCTTGCTGCCGTAGGTGCCTCCTGGAAGGGGAACCCTGTGGAATCCTCAGCATACTTGACACTGGGAAAGTGGCTTGGGATAGTAGTGTATAGGATTGCTACAGACATTGCATGTAGGACGGAAGTTCAAGGCTCGGGGCAGGAAAGAAGCAGTATAACTGGGTGGAGGGAATAAAGCAAACAGCTAACATGCGCCAATGGCTAACACTGGTGGCTGACACAGGCTGAGAAAAGCAGAGCAGGTAACAAGAGGAGGCAACAAAGCCAGTTCCTGGCTCTCAGCTCATGTGTGTGGATTGGCACTCTCTATAACATAGGGTGAAATCTGAGTACTTTTGAGATTTGGGAGGGGTGTTTTCATTTGGATGCATGGTCGAGAGGGAGGCAGAGAGCAAGTTCTATTTAGTGCTTGTTTTTGCAGGAAATTGCACCCAGGACCATGTACACAATAAGCTGGTGCTATCTTCTCAGGCTGTATTCCCAGCCTTTTCTGTGTGATGACTGAATATTATCAAATGGTTGAACTGGATTTCTGTCTTCTTTTAATGCTAGGCATATTTATTTTATTTTTAAAGATGGAGTCTCAGTGTGTAACCCTGGCTAGCCTAGAATTTGACATGTAGATCAGATTGGCCTCAAACTCAGAGATTCACCTGCCTCAGCTTCCAAAGTGCTGGGATTAAAGGCGTGTGCCACCACACCTAGCTTTCCTTCACACTTTTTGTCTATAGTATAACTTATCATATATCTTCAATAATTCATTGTCTACCCCTTTCAGGATACAAACTATACGGGAGCAGAAACATTTTCCCATTGTAGAGCTCAAACATAAGGAAGAGTGCCTTCAAACTTCAAAGTCTGGCTGGCCCTGTTTGGTAGCCTGTGGTCTCTTGCTTAAATCTCTACATAGAGAGGAACAAAATACCTTACAGGAAAAAATTTTTTTCCTTCAGGGAAAATGAAACCTTTCTCATGCTCTTCAGGAATATTTGGCAACTATCAAAAAAATTCAATAATTTCTTTTTTGATTTTCTTTTTGATTTTAAAAAATTCAATGTTATGATGACTGAATTTGTGAATAGGATCAACACAAGTATGGCAGATGTTTTAGCAAGTCTATTTTTCCTATGGACCCAATAAGGCTATATCATATTGCACCATGTTATAATGGAGTTGACCTCCTCTTAGTAAGGTGAACTGGGGGTCCTCGCAGCCTCCGTGCTTTAGGCATAATAGGAGCAAACCTTTGGGGAGCTGGAGACACTTTGATCTTGCCTTCTGGATGAGTCACAGAGTTGGCCTCCTGGGTCTCCACTTCTTCATCTTTTGAGCGTGAGTGATAATGCTTGTTCTTCTGACCTCACTAGGCAGTTAGCAGGACAGACAGCATCTTAGAAACGAAGCCACTCACACAGATTAAAAACTCTAGACGGGTAGAACTATAAACTCCCAAGCAGTTACGTCTGGTCATTTCCACCATGTTCATAACCCAGGTAACAGGAAACTTCCGCCTTCAGACAGCACTCTGGAAAGTCACAGGCTGATGCAAAAGAAACAGGATCACTCTGGGGCTGGCATTTTTCTGGAATCACTATCAATAACATAAGTGGGCAGTTCAAATCTGAAGAGCTTCTAAAAGCTGTGTTTGCACAAGGAGAGGCCAGAAAGAACAAAGACCGGGTTGAGTGAGTGCTATATTTCTTATCTACGTTTTTTCCCCCCTGACTAGATAAGGCCTTGTGCACTTTAGAATTGGTAAAGGGGGTACAAGCATTCAGCATATGACCCAGATCAAAATCTTCCTGTGTCAACTGCAGAATAAGGAAACATTCTCCCAGAGGGCCTGACTCAGGTAGCTGGAATGCAGACCTGTCTATAAATAACCCAGGTATTCGGCACTCTTATTATTTTTTTTTCAGCCTGAGTTATTTGGGGATTTCGGATCACTCTAGTAAATGATTAGTGCATGTCCTTGTAGAATAAATGCTGTGCTGTGAAACGAATTCGTGAAGGATGTCAGCCATCTGTGCCATTCCCCTTGTCAGCCGGAGACCCATAGGCACTCTTCATCTTTTATTCTGAGACCCCCCCCTAACAATGTGCTCACCAAGGATTCCTCAAAGGCAAACCCAACTGACCATTGTTTTACTTAAATGGTGGTCAGAAGAAGCAGGAGTTTGACGTAGGTGTCCTGAAGGATAGATAGTGTCACTGGGTGAACACGAGTCCCCATGTGACTCTACAGCTCATCTGTGTGAAGAGGAGACTTCCAGCCTTGAACATGCCACATGTCAAAAGCCAGCAACTGCCAGCCCAGTTTACCACATACCATCTCACCAAGCAGGCCTTTGTAGACAGCTGAGGCTGGGTCCCACACGGAGTCTGAGGCAGACTTTACAGTTTACAATTTTACAGGGTATGTTCATAGGTTGTACTTCAGTGGGGTTCGTCAATAGGGAAGCAGGTCCTCAGACACCCATGAGAACTCAAGGGGTCTGGCCTTTGGGCTCCAATTGGAACAAGTCAACAACTAGTTGGAGCTTGATAGTGCTGCTACCTTTGTCCAAGGCATGGAGATTTCTGTTTTTCAGTCTCTCCCACTCTTCTCTGGTCTCCACCTCCAGCTGGTAGCCTCCTCCAGATCCCTGTGGCCACTGGCAAGTCTCAGTAGCTGGTAGATAATACTCCCTGCTAAGAAAGTTTTCTTTAAAATCTGTTGAAATGGAGATAGATATGGAGATAACAGAGAGGGTGGGGAAGGTGAGAAGAGAGTTAAAAGAAACACAGCGGAAGGGGGGAGGGGGAGGGAAAGAAGGAGGGAAGGAGGGAGGAGGAAGAGACAGAGAGACAGAGACAGAAACTTACATTCTAGCGTGAAGTAGATGAACAGAACACCAGAACACCCCTCCCCACTCAGGAAGCCATTAGCATCCTGACAGAGGGAGGAAACTGGAAGCCAAATGCACCTCTGGAAAGACAAAAGATTAGGCACAGCAGTTCTGTCTAATGGGAAAATAACAGAAACCACAGACCTGAGCCAGATATGCAAGTGAACATTTTCTAGAAGTCAGGCCGTAAAAAAAGGAAAAAGAAACATGAGATACTTGAATTTCATTTGGACCAATTAAAAATGATTAGGATATATAATGTCCCTTTTTAAAGGTGGTGACACTAAACCTTTAAAATTCGATGCATAGCTGATACTTGCACATCTCCACTTAGACTCTTCCCCTCTCATGGACCCCGTGGTTGGTTATACATGGCAGTGGCATACTGAACAGACAGGGCAAGAAATGGTTAATCAACTGAAAAGTTTTGCCTAGGGATCTCCCAACCACTTGGTGGGGTTCAGAAGAGAGGCACCCTTATTGAGTCCTAATTCTGTGCTATATAAAAATTTAATAACTTGTTTTATTGGAGTTTAGGCATCCCAGCCAAATGGTGGCTAAAGGGTAAATCTGATGATGACCTGGGCTCACCATCTTGCCTCAACTCCAACAGCCACTTTTGTTTATGCTCAGGGTGTTTCAGTCTCAGTCTGCTTTTTCACCTCTCAAACTCAGAATTTCTGTCTAGCTTAAGATGCTTGGGGGCTGTGGGGGGTGGGGGGCTGGAGAGATGGCTCAGAGGTTAAGAGCACTAACTGCTCTTCCAGAAGTTCTAAGTTCAATTCCCAGCAGCCACGTGGTGGCTCACAAACATCTGTAATGGGATCCAATGGCCTCTTCTGGTGTGTCTGAATTGAGAACCTGTGTACTGATATACACAAAATAAATAAATCCAAGAAGAAGAGGAGGAGGAGGAAGAAGAGGAGGAAGAGGAGGAGGAAGAAGAAAAAGAAGCAGCTATTGTGAAATTCATAAAAATGTCTTATGAACTGTAAGTATAAACATTTAGCAAAAGGCAGGCTAAGTGTATGTGTGTTTCACTGAGTGCCCCACAGTGAGCTGGGTGCTTTGCTGCTGTATCTGTCTTCACACTTAGAGTACTCTGAATGGCACTGTTATCCAGTCCTTGCAAGGTGGGAAACCAAGGCTCAGGAAATTAAGTATCAAGTCACACAAATGGAGAATAACAGAATCAACCTCAACTTTGAAAATAGGTTTGCTTTTATTCATAACAGAGAGAAGATGAATCTAAATGTTCACTCTCTGAGACATTTTCATATTTTAAAGATGAAGACATAGGGACTTTATAATTATAAGACCATACACATTAAAAGCCAGAGAAACTGCTAACTGGGCACTATCCATTCATTGTGGGTTTATGTCCATTGAGCCCTCTCAGCTGAAGGTATCTCTTGACCATTGAGGTTTTTGGTTTTGTTCTGACAGAATCTCACAATGTGGTTCTAGCTGGCTTGGCGCTCACTTTGTAGACCAGGCCTAGAACTCACAGAGATCCACCTGCCTCAGCAGTGCTAGGATTAAAGGTGTGTACCAGCACACCTGGCCTTAGGTTAATTTTAGAGTCTCAGATAAAAATTCTTGAAGACTGAGCCTTTTCAGTGGAGGTTCAAAGCACCAGACCATGGGTAAGTCCTTAGCTACAGATGATGATCATACTTCAGTTGGCATGAGTGTAGTCCTCAATTCCTCTTCAGATTCCCTGGGGAATCTTTAATGAGATCTAGCTCCAGCCTGACTCATGCAGATAATAAAATAATAATAATAATAATAATAATAATAATAATAATAATAATCTATAACAACACAATACAGAGTATAAGGTGCTATTGCCCAGTATTGCTTCTACCTCAGCAAAATGAGTCTACATTTTTTCCCTGTCTCTGCCAAATCTTCTCACCAAGTAGCCTGATTGGTTGCATAAACACTTTAATGCTTCGCAGGGCAGTTCCTTGGTGCACACTGCTCCTGTTTCCAAAGTGCCTTGTTCCAGAGTGGCCCCCAGTCATTGCTCATGGCCCTTCAGGAATCATTCCTCTAGGTCAGGTTAACTACATCAGGCAGGAGCTCTTCTGACCTCCAGCATGTATCATCTCACATGTCACCTCATCCTGTCAGCAAACTACTTCAGAGATTTTTTTTTTAATCCATCTACTCAAAGGATCCTTAAAGACAAAGCTTTTGTGGCTATGTGTTTCATACAGTGGTGTACTTAAAACATTTTATTGACTAAATACATGGATATACTTCTGTGTTATGAGGCTGGGTTCATAATAGACATTTGAGATATTTAATTAAATAATCGTGGGGTCTGAAAACTACACAGAACAGTTCTCTTTGAGGCAACAAAGCTCTGTCATGGCTTGAAGGTCTCTAAATCATCTTATTCTCCCGTCTCGGCTACATCTCTTAGACCTCGAATGTGAGTTACTCAGTCTTCCTGGATCTCAATGTTCTCTTTTACACCTCTGCTTATGAGTACTAATACTGTGTGTTGTTAATATCCTCAAGCAGAAGAATGAGTTCTCCTGCAAAGCATGTGCTCACGGTGATTCAAAAGGCAATCAAACTATACGGACACCAAAACTCTTGGCCCCCGGTGAAACTGAAAAAATGAATTGAAAACAGTGACACAGCCCTGTGCATCTCTCCTCATTCAATAAAGCAGCACAGAATGTAGAGAGGCCACGAGGAAACTCTTCATGCCCTCGAAGCAGTGAGTAACCATGTGTGAGTAAGGATGAGGAGAAGACAAAAAAAAAATGCTCCTGAGCCTAGCGGGCCAGGGGAACTCCCAGTTCTGGGAAAGAGGATCGTGACATAGACTTGAGTCATTTCTGTGCTGTTTGTCAGTAAAAACACCTAAGGAACGGTGTGGACTTTAGAGATAACTGCATGATGACATTCAGGGATTTGTAAGTTCCTTGGGCTCCCAGAAGCTCCTGTTCTCTCTTCTCCACCCTTTCTGAGGTTCTCATAGAGTTGTGAAATTAGCAAACACAGCAGAGCTCCCTTTGGAGTCTGGGTTTCAGGCCTTTAGAGAGTGGATCTTAGGCTTTTATGAGAATAGGTCTTCAGGTTTATGCTTAAATAAAATGATTTAAGTTCTGATGTGAGACTACTATCAGAATGCACACACACACACACACACACACACACACACACACACACACACCAATCACCCCCACCCTCAGCTGTCACCCTTGCTGTTTCTTACTGACAGTTCGTCAGGGACAACAAAACATTTGGTCATGTGAGTGTACTACACTTTCCTTGGGCTGCTTGCAAGATCTTTGACTTTCTAACATGTGGAATTAGCTATCCTTTGCTCTTTAAGACTGTAATTTAAAATATTTGAAACCAAAGGATCCATCTAACAATGAGGGTGGGGAGGGCATCCTTCTCCTTCTCGTTGGACATTCCACCATCTAGACAGCTTGGTGACCACCTAGTCCAGAACACCTGAGCCTGAGCTGGCAGGAGCTTCTGGTGTCTGTTCTTGTCATCTAGAGATTCTTGGATCTTCTCTTCCTCCTTATGGGCATGTGACCTATCAGTAGTCCAGGGAACCAGACCTGTGGAGGCCCCAAGGCTGTGTTCTCCATGATGGATATGACCACCCTGTACTACTTGCTGTCTTTCTTCCATTCAGCTGCAGCTGAGTCCTTCCTTGCCCTTCCCTAGACTCCATCCTCAGAGACTCCTCTGTCATAGTTTGAGCTGCTCCCAAACTACTTGCTCTCGATGCTCCTTTCTCTAGAATTCTCTTTCCTCTGAGCTCTGCCTGGTTGGATCTCCTTCAATCTAATTTTATCACTTCCTCAGGGATGCATTCCTTATCTATCATTGTGCTCTAAGGACTTATCTAGATACCCTTCGTTCTATCACCCACAATCAATTGTCTGCAGACATTTTACTATTTTCTTATTGATCAATTTATTTACCACCTATCTTTTCCCATTCAGATATTGACTAGAAAAAAAATTTTTTTTCATGGAAATTATATATACCATTGTGGTCTATGCTGGCCTAGAACTAAATGATCATGTAGCTCAGGCTAGACTGGAACTCATGATATAGCCTAGGTTGGCCTCAAACTCATAGCAATCCCCCTGTCTCCGTCTCCTGAATGCTGGAATGATTGGCATAAGCTGCCACACTTAACTCAATAAACGTCTTAATGGTCAATGGGCTACTAGATAGTAATAAGAGTCATGGCTAGTAGCCATTCCACAGTATCTGTAGGGCATTAGACAAAGGTCTAACCTCTTACCTCCCAGAATTGGCCACTTGCAGCAGTTATAACTTTCAACCTTTTAGCTCATTCAACTACCCTTGTGGAAAGAGTGCAGGACCATTTGAAAAGGAATCAATGGCCTTGCTGCAGAGACACTGTAAGCTTCATTCTACCTAATGCTGGGAAAATGAATTCACTTCCTGGAGGGGCAAGGCTTTTCTTCTAGCAGAGAGACTGCTGGGGGAAAATAAAGCCCAGAAGCCTGGAATTCATCCAGTCTTAGAACAGCTGCCAGTGGGGTCAAGCAGTATCATCTTGTTTTTTAGCTAGTCAGTAGGATCTGGCCAGTGGGGGATGGGCCCTAAGGAAGAATGAAAGCAGTTGGGGCAGGGTTAGGGAGGGTGACCCAGCAGGACTTGGGCCTCAGCTGAGAGTAAAACCAGAGCCAGAAGCCAAAGCCCAGCAGCTTTTGGATTTTTGAAAGGCAAACAGAGTGGGTGAGGGTGCTTTTCCCAGCAGGTAAGAAGGTCAGGGTAAGGGGAAGGAGGAATGCAGAGACCGTGGAGCGCTGCAGTAGGCACTTGGCAGCTGAGCCAAGGCTGAGGGTTAGCTTCATGCTGCTGGCAAATAGGACCTACATAAGAGATGTGTGGTAAGGGTTCGCATGAGCTGTCCTGGTGCTCTGAATTGTGCAATAGTTTTAGCTCACTCAAAGCTTTCTCTCAGGTCACCAGTTCTCCATGTCCTCAGTACCCCAAAGCTCCCATGCTGATGGAAAGACTTAGCCCCAAAAGAGGAACTGGGACACACGGTATCAACATAGTGACAGCTTCCAACAGCCAACAAACCATGAACATCCAAGATCTACAAACAGTTTCTGAGCATGTTCGATTCCTCCTGTGGCCTTATCCCGGAAGGAGAGACTTTGAGAAAGAAGATTCACGGAGGACTGGAGTTTCTCAGCTGCAGCAATCAGCTAGAAACATTTGAGCGCAAGTGAGGTCTAATTGGCCCCCACAGACTGGCGAGGCCTGGGGACATTTGGTTATACAGCTGCCAAGAAGGCTCAGCAGACAGGCTCAGACTTACCCAGTTGGAATGCAATTAAGTATCAATGCCAAGGGGGAGCCAAAGGCAACAGTGGGCAGAACAACAACCCTGTTGTGGAGCCCAGCATCCCACAGGCTGTGAGCATGACGCTCCAAGCCCATCCCTGCTCAGCTTCTGCATTGAAATAGTCATAATTAATTAATATGAGCAGACTGTAATCGCTCTGCCCGAGGGCTGCAGTCTACACACATTTACAAAATATGGAAAAGAGCTTCCTTCCTATGGCACTGTAATTCCCACGGAAAAGATCAAAATATCTGTAGCAGTCAGGCTCCAGAGAGACTTGAGCTATGAAGTTATTATTTCAGAGTTAAATATGAACACATGTAACTTGTCTTTTATAATGTCAGTAAAATAGTTTCCGAAAGGCGTATCAGAGGACAGAGGCTTTACCTTAGCTCCCGGTACAGTCTGGAAAGCCCTGTTAGGATCTTGCACGTAGTAGGTACTCACTCAGCATGTGTTAAGAATCAAACTGCAGCAGGAAATAAAGGCTTCTTCTGAACATGTGCTTAGCTCCAGGAGCAAAACCATGCAGTGTGCTATGACGTGTTTACCTTCTGACAGCCAGTGAGCTAGGTCCTCATCAGCCTTCTCAGGAAACAAACAAACGCTACAGTAATGCAGCTGCACTGGAGAAAAATAAGGAGATGAAATGACTCCACCTATGGCATGATTCAGCACTGTCCATTCTGCAAGAGTCACACATTTGGTTTTGTTCTGTTTATTGGGAGCCATGTGTGTGTGTGTGTGTGTGTGTGTGTGTGTGTGTGTGTGTGTGTGTTCACATGTGCATGCATGATCTATGAGATGTGTATACACTTGTCTTTATGTGCTAGGTTAACAGAATGGCAAACATTGTTTCAGTCTGTGGCCACAGGGGCGAGCATCGCACATGTCCCAGTTAAGCAGCTAGAATATAAGTTCTTGGTATGCGAACTGTAAACTTAAGAATCACCTAAAGGCTTTGGGCGATGAGCACTTGTGTAACCCTGTGAAGCAAGAGCTGTGAAAAGCAAGCCTTGAACCAGTGCATGGGATGGGGGAGGGGCGAAACAAGAAGGGGAGGCTTTGTGACACACGGCGATGACAATGTTCACAGTGTTTTAAGAGACTTGCTGCAGTGGCATAAGGGTTTCACGTCTCTATCTAATTTGCCCTTCCATAAATGAGCCACCTTGCAGCAGTTAGTTGGTGATAGTGGTTTGTGTGTCACCCAGGTAGGGTCACCACCAGCTTTAGGAAGTCTGTCTATCGATCCCACAGCTTGATGCCATCCAACGGGTCCCATGAGGATTGTCAGGTAGCTCAAACAGTTTCGGGATGGCAGCATTATGCAGTAGCCATGGGACCCATTGTGACGGCTGTTGCCACATAGGCTACCTGTAGTCACTCAGAAGGTGATGTATCCTTTAGGAAATACATCAGTCCTGAAATGGTATCCTACTTGACACCCTGACTTTAAACTTCTAAGCTTTGTAATATTCACCTATCCGGGTATTCTAGAATACCATCGATCTGAAGTGCTAAGAAGGACTTGAAGGTGAGCCTTGATGGCTCAGTGCTTGCTGGGAATGTATAACAAAGCAGCCCTACTTTGAAAACTAAGGTTCTTTCCATCAACTGTTCTTTCTGAAATGACAGTGACTCATGTGTCCCCGGTACATTACAGTTAAAGGTGAATCATCAACAACACAAGAAATCCCTGTTTTGACCCTGAAGACGCAGGTGTAGAACTCAAAAGTCAAGCCAGCTATGCCAGGGACAAGCCAGCAGTCCTTAACACCCCCAACCAGAGCCGAGCCCTGCTAAGCTTCAAATAAATTTAATCCAGCTTTTCTTCCAGTGCCTTTCATTTTTATTTATTACTACCCATTGGGCCAAGAGCAGAATAGTCAAAACATTTCCGGGGATGCTTGAATTTTCAGGGTATTTACAGGCAGCCGGGAAACAGCAGGAAGAAGGGTTTGTAGATTCACGTTATCAGACAGGCAATTTCCCAGCTCTCAGCTTTTGAACTTGATTTCAATTAAATAAATGTACAGGTGTTAATGAGACCAAATCTCTGAATCACAGGGGTGTGCAGGGAATGTTCTCATAAATCCAAATAAGAACCCAACCCCAAAGCATTGGCATCATTAGAGAGAGCACTGCAGGTGGGCCTTCCAGACACTTAGTGGATGCCTGAAGGGGGTATAGACCACAGAGGTCAGAAAGGACTGGATAGGTATGGAAGATGCTAGCACACCTAGCACCAGGCTACAAGGAGAGGATTTATACAGTATAGTGGGTCTTTTCAGCCACAGAGGTGCAGTATCCATGAGTGATTTTTTTTTTTGAAAGAAATTTATTCAGTTTCATACTGGCTATTGGTGTTCCCGTCTAAGCTAGGCTTACCAGCTTCAGTGCTAACAGTGATCACAGTGGCTCTGAACTTGCTGTGTGCAAACTCCAAAAATGGCTGCTGATTTAAGCGCCATATCTGCACGCTTCAAACCAGTCTCTCATCTCATTTGCTCTCACCGTCCCCATACTATATCGATGGTTCCAGCCCTACTAGCTGATTTGCAGCTTCTGGCACACAAAGCCTCCTGACAGGCAACCCACATGCCTTCTCCTCCAGAGATGCTGCTTGCCTCTTGTTGGGCTTCTCCATTTGAGTTAGCTGCTTGGAGAGAACCACTGACTTTCCTAAATAAAACAGCAAATAGTGTCTCCTATTAATAAGCTAGTAACTACAAGGTGAGTGAATCCACAGGATCCCAAACTCCTCAAAGGTTCCTGACCTCTTGCTCCGCGGTTGTCTCTTAAACCTGGGAGGTTCCGAATGACACATACAAGCAGACTGAATTAGCCACACCTGTCATGCTGGAGTCCCACTGTCTGTGTTTGTGGTGATTAATCTAGTTTGTCAGCTCGACTGGGGAGTGCCCCGAAGAGTAGCAAAGCACACTTCTAAGCACATCTGTGGGACATTTCCAGACTGAGGCTGGCTCTGAGTGCGGGTGTCATCACCCAATAGCCCGGTAACCTGCCTTGGTGGACCAGAAGGAAGGAAGAGTGGTTCCGCTGGTATAGACCTTGCTTGTGTCTGCTTCCTTGTCACCCTGGTGAGCTGCTCTACCATGATTTCCCTGCCATCATGGATGGAAACCTTTTGAGGTGGGAGCTGAAACAGAGCATGCCTTTTTCACACTGGTCTTCTCCAGCAAATACCACTGGGATGGATAGTCTGGGTAACACATATGCCTGAGGAGCCAGCTCACCATCCTTGGCTACTATGGCTTCCTGCCTGGCTGCTGCTTCTATCTCTTTCAGTGAGCAGAAGAGCTCTGGAAGTTCTGTGGAGGAGAGCAGGGGGTGGCAGTGGTGGGGTCAGGGTGGGGCTTTCCAAATATCCCACTGACAGGCTGGGAGGCAGTCCACTAGCTATTGGACACCTAAACCAAGAGGTAGTTTTTATCTACCTTGTCTATCCATCCAGTGACTCCAAGTTAGACTCTTTCCTGCTGAATAAAGAAGTAAAATCACAGCATCTCCCCTCGTTCTGTCCCCTATGTGCCCAGCTTTCGCCACACTCTTCCTTTCCAAAACAAATGAAAAAACAATTGTTCTTGTCACTGTTTTTTGGAACAAGGTCTCACACTATAACCCAAGCTAGCCTTGAACTTCTGGCAGTTCACCTGCCTCAGATTATAGGCATGAGCCACCACACGTGACTAGAAAAGGCATCTCAGCTCTTAATGCTCACAGGAACCAAAAGACGCTCATAGGACTCAATGGAGCTGAGGGTATGGTGGAGAAAGTGGTCTAAAGAGACCACCGGTGCGCACTTAGTGCCTTTATGCAAATTAGTTACAAAGTACCTTATGTACCAAATATCTGAGACAATTGTTAAAATAAACAAACCTCCAGTGCCAACAAGAGTTCTGTTTCCCCAAAAGTCCTGGCAGGCTATAATTACCTGGACTGAGTCTCCAGCTTCCTCTCACAGAACACTGAGTAGTCAGTAAGTCACTAAGCTTTGAGCTTGCTCAATTACGATATCCATCATTACCAGGAGTGCAATGAGCAATCTGGCCCTTCCCACAATTTTTACTCATCTGTAGATGATTGATCCTCTAGTTGCTCTCTAGATCTATGAATTTGGTGCAAGGGCAATGTGGATGGTATTATTGCCCCAGCCCTGCCTCCACTCACTCTCCAGGTGCACATCCGTTGTCTCTAGCTCAGAGCCAGCTGGAGGAAAGGGCTTGGCCCAGGGCAGGCTCAGGCCAAGCCAAGCCTGCTACCAACCAAGACTATCATTTTTCTCCTTGTCAGGCTCTACTGAAGTCATACCACCGGGAGCCTGGGAAGGAGACAGAGTGAGACCACCTCCTCCCACATTCCACTAGGCAAGCAAGTAGCACAGGCTACAACATTAGACTTGCAAGAGGTGCCCAGGTCTGGAAACCAGTGGCCACAAGAACAGTGTACTTGTATAGCTCTGTTTTGCTTTCTCTAAATCCATTCGCCATGTGAAGTTTTAACTATTCTCATGCTAACAGTAAGAAAACCTTCGAGACAGAGAACTCAAGTAATCAATACATGACAGACGCAAAGTTTATTGGATGCCTACCATGTGACCGGAACAGTGCTAGGTTCTCAAAGTGAAGAAATTGAACTATAATTGAGTTGAAGTATAAATGTCACAACTTCAAAATAGACCACAGTAAATCCCAGACAAGCAATATATTCAGGGCTGTGGGATTCATATAGGACTGGCGTTATGACCTCAGGATACAGTAAAGAGATTGGATCTTGATTGAGTAGTTAAGCATATACAGTGTTTGTACCATCAAAGTACCTCTGTGGGAATATGCAGATATTTCCAGCAAGGGAAAGGATATGCAGAGGAATTGTTTTTTTTTTTTTTAAATGGATTGTTGGGAAATAGGATAAAAATCTGTCATCAGGAAACAGTCTTCTGGGATAGCCTACACAATAAGTCAATGACGGACTGGGATAAAGCTCTGGGAGGCTCTGAAGAATACTAGGGTAAGGCCACTAGTTTTTAGATTTTGTTTTGTAGGTTGTGAGGTGTCATCACACGTAAAAGTCCACCTGTAAGATCACTACAGGAGCCAGCTGTGTACTCCAAGGGTGAGTACAGGCTAGGGAGGTGAGACCACTTGAGCTCCTTGAAGTGGATTAAAGACACTGAAGTCACCTACAGGGGAATGGAGATCTTGATGCTCACAGGCAGCTTTGGCTGGGGTGATAGAGGTCGTTCCATTAGTCTAAGATGTGTAACTGTCATTGTGGAGGTGGGCACTGAAAACAAGGAATTGTAGATATTATTACTTGCTTGCTCAAAATCACCCCGTTTCAATTTCCTGAAACAGGTTTGTAAGATGAGGGTATAAAATTTGTCTTCCCAGGGGACACAATGGGAGGGAAGATTCTGTGTCAGAGAGTTAGAAAGTTTTGTATTTGCCGGTTCCCCAGCTCTATGATGTGGTCTTCCTATTCTTTAAGAATGTCATACTTCTAGTGTGTGTGTGTGTGTGTGTGTGTGTGTGTGTGTGTAAAATTTTGTCCTTTTTTTCTTTCAGCGATACATCCATTATTCAATAGCAGAGACACGAAGCTGAATCTAGTGGTTTCCAATTTTGTGCTCTTTTTCTTCTCATAAAGAGAGAGCATCAGCAACTTTATTTGTCCCATCTAATTATTAAAAAAAAAAGAGAGACAGCAATAAAACCAAACAAAACAGATTTATTCAACAAAATATTCTTTTTCCTGAACCTTAATGAATAAAAATGGCACTGTTCCCAGACAGAGAAGTGGGCACTCTCACTGTGTATGACCAGAGATGTATATAAGTCAATAAGATGTTAATTTGTCAGCTGGTGTGTGGATATTTAAGTATGAACCAGCATCAGTAATCAGTGGGTCATACTATAGTGGAGGTAAGAAAGTTAAATGAAAAACAATGTGCCTTTCTTTCATTAAGAGGTTTCTATTTTCTGTCTGTCTGTCTGTCTGTCTGTCTGTCTTTCTTTCTTTCCTTCCTTTCTTTCCTTTCTTTTCTTCTCCTCCTTTTCCTCCTCCTCCTTCTTTTTTTGGATTTTCAAGACAGAGTTTCTCTGTGTAGCTCTGACTATCCTGGAACTTACTCTATAGACCAGGCTGGCACGGAACTCACAGAAATTCACCTGCCTCTGCCTCCAAGCACTGGTATTAAAAGTGTGTGCCCCCACCCCAACTCCCACCCAGCCAGGGGTTTCTATTTTCAACTTCAAAATTTTTGTCAGGACACATTTCTGTAACTTTTCAAACCTCAGGGTCTCTCTTAACTTTGTGATTCCGAAAGTTCTGGTAGTATTGGCCAAACTAAATATCACAGAGAGTCAAAAGTCAACTGCTTTTGGTTATCCTACAGAGAATTCAACAACTCAAGTGTGTTAAGTAGGGAACAGTAATACAAAACCCCTTATGCTTGTGTGTGTGTGTGTGTGTGTTAAATATGCAGAGGCACTTCAGTGTTTCTTGTATACTTTTCTTTAGAAATGTTAGACCCTAATGGATGTGCAATACAAATGAACTGTGCCTGGAACTCACAGGCCTCAAGAATTAAGGAATTTATTTATGCTAAAAAAATTTTTTTTAAAGAAGTTGACTACACCTTTCTAAATATGAAACACTGCCAGCACCACATTATACCAAATACTCTGTCCTACTCTGGAACTCCCCCAAAAAGGGTTCTTCAGTTTGTATAACTACGACCCTTCCCTAGACCCCACTAACAATCTAATAAAAGTGAAACATCTCTAAATTCTAAAATAAATAAAATATACATCATAATAAAAGCCAACTAGGTTGAACACAGTTACTGAAATATTGAAAAACAAATGTACATTTCTGTAACACACACACTTCTTTAGTAGCACTGTAGATAACAGGTTCAATGCCAGCCCTAACGTCCTCTGTGAGTTTGACAGGAGGTTACATGTAGACAATATTTTGAGTCCCCTGTATCAACTATAAAACGATGGGCAAAATATGTTGGACTTCTCTTGGTGCCACCTGCAGGAACTGCTGTTTTAACAGCAGTTTGTTGTCATAATAGAAAGAGATATTTAGTTAGTTTCAAAGTAGGATTGCTGAAAATGAGGATGCAATCTTTTCTTTCCTTCCAAAATCATAGCCCCAGTAAGTTGTCAGTAGTTAGCTGTCAGGTTAAATAAAAGCAGATATGTTAAATTGTTTCTAGGCAAACCATAAGCTGTCAATGATTATTGGAGACTATACAAGCATCTACTCAGACTGAGAGGTGCATATTCATTGCCCTTTGAACTTACATGATATATTGCTTATTGCCTGCTGCCTAGGACTGTGTTTTGTGGGAGTGAATGTTTAATGCATGTTTGCTCAAGAAAGGAAGGAATGGAGAGGCAACGGAGTGGAGTTAAGTTCTCTGCTTGCCCTGACATTCTAAGACTCTGACAAATGCAGAAGGAATTTACCCTAGCCAGCTCAGAGTCCTGAGGCTGCCAGGAAAAGACCACAGAGACAGCAGAGGCAGTGGGTGGAGGAGCAGCGCAATGCAGTGGGGTGGAGACCAGCCTGGCTCTTAGTACAAGACTGGAATTCTGCCTCTCAGATAAAGATCCAGAACAGAAATCGGAAGTGCTGCAACCAGTGACCGCAGAGGCTATCCCAAGGGCAGGGAGCAGCTGAGCTGGCCAGCTGTTTTCCTGCAGCTTGTTGATCAGCCTGCGCAAGGACAGGAAATGCATTCATCCTGCTCACTGGCTTGGTGAAGAGACCCTTTGTAAGCTTAAAGAGCTGTCCTCTTTTGGACAAATGTACCTAAGAGAAAGTCTTGATGGAGGGTTCTCCCTCTCTCTCTCTCTCTCTCTTTCTCTCTCCCACTCTTTCTCTCTCATGCACATGCACACACAGAGACAGAGACAGACAGAGACAGACAGACAGAGATAGAGACAGAGAGATGCTAGAATTAGAACAGTCTTATAAAATTCCTAATAGAACTAAAAAAAAAAAAAAAAAAGATAGCTAGAACAAACCAGAACACTAATGGTCACACAACAATAAGGTTACTGGTAGACATACTAACTAGTCACAGATGGGTAGCATGATTTCATTTGGGATATTCACCCAACCTAATACCTGTGTATAGTATTATACACAATAATATTCATAATAATAATAATGATAACAACAACAGCAATAACAATAATAATAACAATGACTCATTTTAAACAGTCCTTCCATGCAGGAATATTATCTAATCTTGACTCATTTACTCCACCCAGCAAGCCTATGTGAGTTACTAATCTCTGTAATGAGTTGAATAGTGGCTGTATCCAAAGGCTATGTCTAACTTCCTGATGTCTGTGAACGGAGTCTCATTTGGAAAATGGTCTTTTAGATATAAGCCAGGAAAAGATAGAACTAAGGGTCTCCTTGAGAGGTCAGCATCCTAGATCTTTTAGAGAGTCAGAATTTCAATGGCTGAGAGTTCATGTAGGAAGGAGATGCAGAAAAGGGGAGCCTGTGTCAAGGTGGCATCTGAGAGACACATCTACAAGTCCAGGGAGCCAAGGACTGCTGGTGGTCATTTGGAGCTATGGAGCGGGAAGCTTACTGGGAGCCTCCAGAAGGAGAATCAATTTCTGTTTTATAAGCCTCCTGTGAGGGCCAGAATTCCCAATAAGTAGCTAGGAAGCTGTGGTGAGCTACTTATCCTCCATATGTGCCTCACCTGTTCTTCAATGAAATGGGGAGGATCCACAAAAGGTCCTAAAGACATGACAATAAGTGTAATGTGACATACTAAGAGGATTCATAGACAGAAAAGGGTAAGATAGAAACAAGGAAATCTGAATGAAGATGTCAGGGAACCAATGTACTGGTCTTGATTTCTTAATTGTAAAAACCACATTGTACAAACCAGAAGTTAATAATATAGGGAAATAGGGAATGTGGGAATGGGTTTTGTCAGAAATCCATATATGAAATCGCTGAACTAAAAACATAACAGCAGACATCTCTGAGTGGGGAAATGTATGTCACCCTAGAGTATGATAAAGACTTAGAAGGTGTCCAGCACACACTAAGTTAATGCAAAGGTTAACCATATGCTTGTGCCCAGACTGCTTGGATTTGATGCCAACATCCTCACTAAGTCACTGTCAGCAGGAGTCACTGTCAGCCACTGGCATTTCAGACTTATTTTCAGGACCTAGAATACTTCATGTCTTAAGACAGACTGTTGATTTTTTTTTTGAATGAGATAACCCTATATTTGTGAAATAAATTATCTGAAAATATTGCTTTAACTGTAGTTTTGTCTCATTCCAAAGATAAGTAAAACTAAATGAAATACCTCAGTGATTCTTGGATATCAGATATTTTCAAATTGATGTCAATACTACTATTTGCATATTGCTCAAAGGATTCAGATCTAGTTTGCCCTTTTTCTAAGGAAAAAAAATTTAAGAAAAGGAAACCTGCAAGTCACAAATATACCCTTGAACATGGTCTCACTTCCTCTTTGTTGTTGTTGTTGTTGTTTGAGACAGGATTTCTCTGTGTAGCCCTGACTGTCCTGGAATTCACTCTGTAGACCAGGCTGGCCTTGAACTCAGAAATCCACCTGCCTCTGCCTCCCAAGTGCTGGGATTAAAGGCATGTGTCACCACTGCCCGGCAAGTCTGACTTTTTCTTTACAGCGACCTGTTACTGAATTCAATTTCACCCACATTATATCTTAAATTTTGCTTAGAAAACTAAGCAAAATAAGCTGTAGTGATCATTTCAACTGCTTGGAAGTCCAATAAGATGGACAGACAGCACAGACCCTTTATATTCACCTCGATTCCCACAGCAATGTGAGAATCTTCGATTAAACCACGGCATTGTAGGAAAATGCCAAGATGAGACTGAACTGATGACAACCTTCAAGCAGTGATTGGTCAGTGTAAGAAGTGAGGGTGCTCTTAAGAGAGCCGGTGTGTTTGTTGAGAGAAGAAACTAAGAATCAAGCAGAGTCTTCCAGCCTTGTGTGTCGAAGGCCACCAGCACCACAGGATTCAGATAGTGCAATGAGAACAAGTATGAAACATTATCCAGCATCCTCACCTGGCAGGAGGGATCCGATTCTAAGAAGAGAAGGTGGTGGCCTTAAGGGAACTACTCCTCTGCATCCTCTGCAAACCAGATAGGTAGATGGATGGAAATGAGAACTTGATGATGTTGTGACCAAAAGGATCAGGCTATAAGGGCTGACACAGCGAAAACTGGGATATTCAGTTTAGAGAGGGGGAAAGTAGTGAATAGCTTGGGGCCTGTTTCATAAGGGAATCCAATCGGGTCATTCACTACTGAATATGTAGCAGTGTCTAACCTTTCTAAACAGCCACAGTCAAGGCTTGGCTCTGAGCTGGAGATATCTCAGAGGACACATATGTACTATTCCTAAAATAGACTTGCCCTCTGAACTTCTCTTAGAGAACGCTACCCCCCAGGAAGCCTGTCTGGAGAGTCTTTGAGGAGACAATGCATTCAGAAGACAAGAGCAAAGCTTCCTTATGAAATCTGACAGCTCTGTGGGCAACTTATATTGGATTCCGGGTTTCCTTGACAGTAGGCTCCGTAGAATCCCAGTGATCTCAGATACGGACTCTCTCTCCAGTAAAGTTGAGATTATATTAGGTGAAAGGGATTCAGGAATGCCAAAAACCACGTGCAGACAAAAGTGTTTCCCCAGGAAAGCAGTTTCCTATTTAACTGTTAAACAGAGATTAACAATTTTCTTCCCTGTGGAGCTTTTTGGAGTGTTTACTAGATTAATGGGCACCATGACTTTCTGACGAGGGGATTTAATAGGCTATATTAAATAAACTATGGCACATTTCATTATGAGGTGAGGATTAACAGCTTTCTTTAGGACACAGTTTGGGAAACCAGGTACTTCTATCAACGAAATTCATAAAATAACTCATTGTGTCAGTTTAAATCCCCTCCTCCTAATCTTTGGTTGCATAATGTTTAGACCCTAAATCACTTCAAGACCAACTGATGCTGTACCAAAGATGTCCAACAACCCGCCAACGCCTGAGCTGGCAAGAGAACTGACAATTGTGTTCTTCATGCTATTGAGCCTTTGTCTGTGAACACCTAAGATTTGTAATATTTCAATACATAGAAGGTACGTTGTTCTCACCCAACATTATACACATATCTTCTAAAATATTCACAAGTGAGAACTCTTTTTCTCTCAGAAAGCATTGTTTGCTGTAACTTTAAAGCTTTTAATGAACTTCTCGGTACAAAAATATTGTTATTGGGCATGCTGGGGCACACCTGTTATCTCAGCATCTTGAGGATAAGGCAGAAGGATCTAGAGTTCAAGGCCAGCCTGGGATACACAACAAGACTTAGGCTTTAAAAAAAAATCACATTCTCACTTTAATGTTGAATTCCTATTGAGCCTTTGGTTGATTTACATCTGGTTTTAACAGCCTGTTGCTGTCTTGATGGAGGTGCTGAGAAGAAGGGTTTTAAATTAGGATAGAGAACAAGAGACACCCCATACAAAACAGCCATTAGACAGCAGAGGTCACAGAACATAAAGGTGTTTTTCAGACTCCCTCAAAGCCTCCCATGAATTGGGCAGTGGTAGCACATACTTTTAATCCCGGCACTCAGTAGGCAGAGGCAGGCAAATCTCTGAGTTCAAGGCCAGCCGGGTCTATAGAGTGGGTTCCAGGCCAGTCAGGGCTACACAGAGAGACTCTGTTTCAAAAAATCAGACAGATAGATAGATAGAGAGGGAGAGAGAGAGGGAGAGAGAGAGAAAGAAAGAGAGAGAGAGATTTTGTGTCTGGAAATACACTATTAAATTAGACGCCAGTTGCCTTGGCTTTTACTGGCCTCTCTTCCCTTCCTCCAGTGCTTGAGAAATGAGTAGCTCAGTGGCATTTTGAGTAGCTTATAAGAACAACGTATGACTTAGCCTGCTTGATGATTATATGGCCACCTTACATTCAGTTCTCAAGGCTCTTCCTTTGTGTGTAAGTGTATGGGTGGGATTCAATGAACCAGAAACTATCAGGAATCATAAAATGGCAATGGAAATAATAAATCCTCAGTGAATCTCAGACACTCTGGCCACCATCTTTCCCACTTTTTAAAGGATAACAAGTTTCTGTCATGTTACAACTATATAAATTGTCTTTAAGGACAGAAGAGGTTTGAGTTTCTTCCATTTTGAATTCGTTTTAGCATAAGATTACCAACCTCACCTGCCTTAAAGTGGCTTAATGAGGAACGCATGTATATTTACATAATTTTTAGTGTACATACTAAACAGATATTGACATATTAAGTAAACTTGGGGAGTATTTTTCTATCAAAATTAATCCCTATTAGTCTACTAACACAGTCATGGAAGATTATGGGGCCAAAGGAATTTTTCAGATTTTCTTTTATTCTTCAGGTACTTGAGAAACTCCAGAACTGAAGACACTAGCTGATCTGACTTTTACAGCATGTGAACAGTCTGGCCATGGAGCTCTTGCCTTCAATGTCTAGACTCTTCTAGCTCTGCCATGCAATTCCCTTTGAAATGCTAAGTTCCTCATGACTCCCCAAGTTATTATAATATATCAGACCTCACTATAACTTTGATAATAGATGGGTACAACGTTGTTTCTCCCTGATATAGAAAAATCTGTCAGAGATGGTGAGGTTGCCTGGTAGGTCCTTCATAACCGTTCCAGCTCTTTTTGCTCACTTCATTCTCTCCCAGCCATGAGCAATCATTTATACATCTGGTCGACCTTGGGTATACATGCAGAATGCAAGCGCTCATCACTTTACTTCCACCACAGTCCAAGCCAAGCACTCATCGCCTCTAACTTCCACTGTTGAAATACCCTTCAGTGAGCTTCCTGGCTTCTATCCCTGCTAACTCTATCTATGGTCTGTAGTCTACTCAGAGTGATCTCTTCAAAACACATCCAAGACTTCCC
Organism: Rhabdomys pumilio; assembly: GCA_030674055.1. Taxonomy (NCBI): domain Eukaryota; kingdom Metazoa; phylum Chordata; class Mammalia; order Rodentia; family Muridae; genus Rhabdomys; species Rhabdomys pumilio. The sequence continues at coordinate 131,164,724 of JANHMN010000002.1, read as the reverse complement.
TAAAAGCTGCTGTTTTCATGCAAAATACAAATGCAATTTCCTGACTGTGGCTCCTGGGCTCTTGGCTCCCTGTAGCCTGTCTTCTGATATAGGCTCATCCACGGAAACCACCCCAGCCTCACTTCTCTTCTCCCAGCAATTTGGTCACAGTCTTACCATGGCAGCCATGTAACTCCTTCTCTCTGGGCTCTGTCTAAATGACACCCTAGCAGAGACTCTTCTATGGCCTTCGCTTTGAGAACTCTCTGATCTTAACTCATTGCTGTTTCCTTAGCTTTAACCACCCACCTCTTGTCTTTGTGTGCTTATATTTGTCTCTCTCACTATAAACTCCAAGTGGCAGGTGCTTTGTCAGTTTTAATTTGCACTGTATTCCCAGAACAGTTCTCTGTGTGGGTTGCAATCTCAATAGGTAGCTGATGAATTAAAGAAAGAAGAAATAAATGAGAATCTATTTTTTTTGAACTTGTAATGCTTGGTCTATTACAGTTTCAATAATAATAGATAATATAATAATAACATAATAATATATGTATGTATGTATTTCAAATCTATCTATCTATATTTCAAAATTGATGAATTCTGATTCTTAGTTGAATTTATCATTTGGAATGAAAAGTATTGGAATGCCTATCATGTTTTCAAGCTGAGAATAAATCGTCTGGCTCTCAGTGTCTATTTGTTCATGTGAATTTCTTGCCATAGCAAACCATTTGGTAGAAAAAAAATGGAAGTGGGGCAGAACTAGGGGAAAGCACATAATGAATCTCCTCAGAGGCCAGTCAAAATCAACTTCTTCTCACTGGTTTTTTTTTTTTTAGGGGGGTGGGGGGGGGGGGGGGAGATCACATCTTGAATTTATTTCACAAGCAAAAAAGCCAGAAAGAGCTCAGACTTCAAAGTAATATTTGATTTCTGAGGGGGAAGGCTGCTCAAGCAGCCAATGCTCAGCTCAGAAGGAGTTTCCCTGTGTGCCTGCTGGGCGCCAGAGTAAGCAGGTGCTAGGCAAGCACCAGGTCTGAGTTCTTAGACATCTCCCAGCCCAGAAAGTTCCAGGCTGCACTCAGTGCCTGGCTGCCCACCAGTGGCTGCAGCTTCCCCTAAGAGGCCAAGCAACATGTTTTGTTTCACTTTGTTCAAGTGGTTTGAACTAGACTTCAAACAGAGAAGGGCTAAGAAGGAGGTCCAGGATAGCAACTTTGTCTCATTTTCAGTAGTGTAAAAGACCTACAAGATGAAGAAAGCAAAGAATGGACGGGTACAGGTTGGGCCAGAGTAGAACAAGAAACCTCAGGACACAGAGGTATGTCTTAAAACCTCCCTTCTTGTTGACATCTCTTTTTGTGATACTCTTACAGATTCCATGAAGGTTTCTTATCTGCACAGTGATGCTGAGCTCTAGGGGTGGGAAAGGAAGTTGGGGAGGGAGTGACCTATCTTCCAGTCTCTGCCCCAAGAGTAGCAGTAGCATTTGGATAGCTTCCCCATGTCTCAGTCTCTTTATCTGGTAAATGGGTGTAAAAATCACCTCTGTGGAACTTTTCTTTTTGGGTGTGAATGAGATGAAGCAAACTAATGAGCTGTGTAGCTAGGTCTGGAATTTGGTAAGCATTCAATAACACTGGCTACAGTAGACACAAACTCTGAGCGAAACAGATGGGGATTACCATGACATGGATGGAGTCTCAGCTCAGCCTGCCAGTTCACACAGGCTCCTGGAGTTACTGGGAACTGTAAGTGGCTCCAGATGAGGAGGGAGCGGATTCAAGGTAAAGATTTCTGGTGAATTGCCTGAGGTGATGTCAAGGAAAAAACACAAACTGATCAAGAGCACTGCAGTATCCAAGCCTTTGGCAACTTGTCAAGACTTTCTTGTCTTACTTGTAATGAATAAATCCATTCTTTATTTCCAGTTTTGCATTCCTTTCTTGATGTGCCATAATTTCAGTCCCTACAAAAGCCTGAATCTATCTCAAAGCAGCATAAACCAGTCTTCCCCGATATCCTGAAAGGTGAAAGTTATTTTTAGTTTATAATCTAGGAACTAAAGTGCGGAGAGTAATCATCATCCCTACAGACAGACAGCAGGGCTTGGCAAGGCTGCAGTTTGATCCCAAGCTCCCTAGAGCTGACATTAAATTCTCCCTACTGCACCCAAGTTTCCCTCAGCACAAGCATCAGAAACTTAAAGTAGGCTCTGGACTCTGCAGGTACTCGAATACTAACATTCATAGCTCTGCCGTTCACAAGAGCCAAAAGCCAGAAACAGCCTAAAATTTCATTTCTAGCTAAATGGATCAACAAAATGTCTCCTATGGGTACAACAGAAGACCGACCATTCAGCCTTCCAAGAGACTGGATTCTGACACGGGCTATAACGTGAATGAAAAGTCAGGACATTACGCTAACTGAAATAAGACAATCACAAAAGGACAAACAATTCCACAGAGTGAATCTTGAATAGTTAAGTTCAGAGATAAATAACAGAACAGAGGTTTCTAGGTGATGGAGGTAGAGAAATGCTGCTGTCATTTAATGGTAAAGGTAATGAAAGAAGTCTTAAAGCAGATGTCGGTAAGGACTGTATAGCTTGTGAAATGTACTTAATGCCATTGTATTATAATATAATTAATGTTTTATATTAATTGCCACTGGATATATACTTAGAAATGTTTTAAATGGTAACTTGTTTGTCTCGTGTGTTCTACTGTAATTTAAAAAGTAATTAAAAAAATATATAACTCTTAGCTTAACTGTATGGTCTACGTCAAGAGACAATTTTGTGCTTAATACATTGTCAACATTGTGCTCACAATGGCAGGACGGCAAGAAGTCTAAACATATCCCCTCTTAAAAACAATTTTCCTAAAGGTCTTGAAATTCAAGACAAAAGTATCCATTTCTAGATTCCGTGACTCTGTGTTATACACACCCAAATGAGTCATAGAGGTCTGCCAGCAATTCCCAGGCAGACCCACACAGATGTATCCACAGCCGGCTCAAAGACAACACCTTCATTTACACTCTCATCTTTAACTTCTCACTATTAAATATTTTCACAGGAAAAAAACAAATCAATCAATTAAACAAACAAACAAATAACATAGAGATGTGACGTGGGTACTTAAGTAAAGCAGATAACCAAGCTAGGGCCAGCCTAAGTCAATGGTCATTATTAAGGCCCTCATGATCCAGTTGGTTTCCCCTTCCAGGTTAGCTCACATTTCGCAATCTAGGAGTATTTTCATGAGCGCTAGGGCAGGCTAGAGGTTCTAGATAGCCATTCTTTGATATGGATGAATGGCTGGACCAAAGCTAAACACAGTGAGTCACACTAGTTATTACAGATTCCAAAAGTCAGGAACTTCCTTCTACCCCTTCCAGATAAAGACCAGCTAAGGTCCTACCTCTTGGCTCATACTCTTTGAAGAGGGTCAAACTCTCAAATGTAGCCAGAGCCTCCAGGCTTGGCTCTAAGCAAATTAAATGGCCGGCCATGTTCTGTAAGCTTAACCATCCTGTCTGAAAGTGTAGACAGTATGGCAGGATCTTTGTAAGAAATACAAAGATTTAGTCACCTGCAATAAATGTAGATTTGTTATTAAAGATTTACTGTTCCAACAGAGAAAGGGTGCTTGGGAAAGCTAGGAGGAGCTGAGCCTTAGTGAGATGAACCTGCAAGAGCATCTGAGCCCACAGAAGTTTGGGTCATGGCTTCCTCTCAGCAGAGTGAGCCTGGGGATCTGATGGTCTTTGTCCATGTACGTGGCTCTGTTTCTTTTGCTACTGATGACCTCATTCTGATGCTCATCCCTGACTTGGTATTTTTCCTCTGCCTTTAGCTTCCACACAACTGTGGAATTCTCTGACAGAGGCTTCTTCCCTCAAGCCTAATGAGCTCCTGCCTCTCTCCCCAATCCCTCTGGCCAGCTTTACCCCTCATTACAAGATTCCTGATCTCCCACCTACAGCTGCATATAGTATTTCCCCTATACTCACGCATTTATAGTTTGGCTTTCTAAGGTTCTAGTTATACACAGTCAACCGCAGTCTAAAAATATTAAATAGAAAATTCCAGAAATAAATACAATTTAAGATTTCAGTAGTGAACCATTCAGAGTAAAATCTTGCACCTCATTTCTTCCCACCCAGGGCATGAATGACTTCTTTGTCAAGTGTATCCATCTAGTATGTGATACTCATTATCCCTCTTGGTTATATCAGCTTTCAGCTGACATGGTGCTACTTGAATTGTATTCAAGAAATTCTTATTTTACTTGGAAAAAAAAAAAACATGCCTTGGAAGAATACACATGGTGATGCTGGAACTTAGATATGCAAAGTGGAGCCATAAAGAGTTGCTTTAAGTAGAAAAGGGACATTCTCAACACAGGGACAGAAGACTATTGTATGCCGTGGTAGCTAAAGTCTGTGTTGAGAACCAGAATATCTGCAAAACTAAGAGAAAGGAAAGAAATCTGCGTGAGTTTTGTTGTTGCATCCAAACTGCACCAGTTAGAGCCATGGAGTGTGCGCTTAAGACAGGGAAGTCATGAAGTCTGGGGACTTATATAGAGGAAAAATCACAGCACATGGCTTGGTACCTTCATGATTTTAGGGACTGCCAGGGGTCTTGACACTTGTCCCCTCAGGATAAGGAGGACCACTATCTGAAGATACAGAGGGAAAGACCTGCTTGGCTAAGGGACAAAGTTTCCTTCAGGACACTTAAACTAGTGGGTTCTCTGCTTGTAGGATGATCAGGGAGGGCTGCATCCCTTCCCTTCTGAGGGAAGGTCACTGGGCACTGAATCTTCAGGAAGCAAGACCAAGTCTTCCCGGTAACTTACAGCTTTGAGTATGACATTCAGGCCACATCAATGTGGAGCTGGAGGAAGGGATATTTTCTTGAACCCCGTCCTACGCTGTCTTCTCTTCAGTCCCTCCTTCGTTTTCTGTTCTCCACATAAGAAGCCTTTTGTCAGTTCTCATCACAACCCAAGCAGGAAGCATATTGTCCCCTTCCCCTGGTTGTATTCTGCACCCTTCCAACAATCTATTCATTTGCTCATCTGTTCATTTACTATCTCTTGAGTGACTGTCCTGTTGCTGGTGAAACGCTAGGCCATGAAAACATACATTCCATTACTCTGCCCCATAAACATAACTGACTACTTATGAAGTGCCACGCATTGTGCTGCTCACTGAGAACAAAAAGATTAACTAGATGCAATTCCGTTCTGCTGCACAGTAAGAATTCAATAAATGTTCGTTATGTAAATTTATGCAAAAAAACCCCATGCTCACAGTCTAGAGAGGGAGAGAGGTCAGTATTCAGAAAGCACAAGCAGCGGTAAGGGATACTCTGGACCATCTATGGGAAATGAGAGTGTGAGAGACACAAGAGTCTCTCAGAGACCAAGAGCAGTGAGCCAAACTGGAAAGATGAGAGGCAGACAAGGGCCTGCAGGCAGCAGGGGCCAAGTTGCATGGGCCTGCAAATGGGGGGACAGCATGAACAAGACAGGGTTACTATTGAGAACACAAAAATAAATATCCCAAGGTAATTGCAATTCTCCTGACCTGGATGAAACTGTTTGTATGAAAAAGTCCAATACAATTCAAAGATACTTAATTTCACAAGTCCAACTGCGTTTTCCCAATTTCCCCCAGGACCTCAGTGCCTGCATTCGATCGGCAGAAGGGCATGAAATACTGTGTGCTGCCCCCCACTCACATCCCATTTGCAAGGGCAGTCATCAGAGCTTCTAACCACAGAAGAGGCTGAGTAGTCCCACTGTCCTGCAAGAAGAGGTGTTTGATGGCAGATAGAACCCGAGCAAAAATTCTAGAGACAGGGCAGTTGGAAAGCTGTGCAGATACCCATAATGCCAATTCTTCCACAGGCACTGACGCTGACAACCCGAGAGGTCTGAGAGTAGACAGCTCTGGAGGCTGGGATGCCTCCAGAGATGGGCATCAGTGTTCAGTCTAAGTCACATGGGGCAACCTCATGGATGCGAGATCATTTCTCGAAAAGCAATGTTGAAAAACCACATGTTCAGTGTGAAGATTGAGGAGATTGTCACAAACCAGGAAGGACAGAAGGGCCTCTGGGGTTTCTATGTACTGCCAAGCCTGTCATGGATTCCTGGGTACTGACTGAGACACAATATGTTTGTGTCAGAGATAAAGGTCTTTATCGCTCACAGCCGAATCAATGGCCAGAGTGTCATCGAGTTCTTTTATCTATCTCCCAACCTCAGTTCTCCCAAGATGACACAAAAGGAAAGAGATAGTGTAGGTTGGGCTCCGAGACAGAAATCCTGTGTTAGAAGACCCAAGCCTTTCACAATGGGCAGTCAGCAAGCATGCCTGCTCTCTCTCGATAACTTTGCAATGCGTAAGCACACTTGTCCCTTACTCTGGACAGAGACACAATCTGGAGCTTTCAAAGCTGTAAGCAATTCCCCATGGGCTTTAAAGAGAGACTCTGTCTCTCCTCAGAGGCTGCTCACTTAAACATTCCTGAGGTCCAGAACTCTGCCAGCAAAGAAGAGTCAAAACATGAGAGTCGGGGAATTGTTTTGTAACAAAGACATTTCCTCCTTGGCAAGATGGAGTGTGTGTTAGCTGTTTCCTTTATTCTGTGCTGCCCTCTTCACTGCTAGATCCAGCTAGGAGTGTGTGTTAGTTAGCAGATTGCTTTATCCTGTGCAGCCCTCTTCACTGCTAGATACAGCTAGGCCAGGTCCAGGGCTGTTCCTCACCCATGCCCACATTCTTGGAGATCTTATCCAGACTCCTGTATTTGAATATCTTCAGCCCTGTAGCTGTTAGTCTATGATGATGTATCCAGATCTATACTTTGTGTTTTGATATCGGCCTAAGCTCCAGGTTTCGACGTCTGGCTGCATTCATGGTATCTTCTGGGATCTCAAACAATCATATTCTTGATGCTTGTCTTCCATATGAAAGCTGCTTCTCCTAGCTAACCTCTCAGTCAAGAGCATTGCCACTCAGGGTCTCTGGCCATAAACATTTCTTCCTTTCATATTCACATCTAATCCTTGAACACAGTCCACTTCTAAATCTATCCTGAATCCCAGTGTCTCTCTGCTCACAAATCAACAGCCTAGTCCTGACTAGCACCATGTCTATCCCTATGAACACCCCTTTCCTAATGGGCAGTCAGCAAGCATCAGAAAAACCTCTCTTGACTTCCCTAAATAGGAGAGCCCACCCCTCTCACCATATACCCTTCAGCCTGGTTCAATGCATTCTAACATGCATGGGGCCATGGAAATATTTTTAAAGGAGGTGAAACCATATCATTTCTTTTCTTCTAATCTTCCAATGAGATTTAAAACTATTTAGAATAAAATTCAAGTTCAGTCTCTTTTTTAAATTGGTTATTTTGTTATTTACATTTCAAATGTTATCCCCCTTCCCAGTCCCCCCCCCAAATCCCTCTATCCCATCTCTCCTTGCTTCTATGAGGGTGTTTCTTCACCCACCTACCTACCTACCCACCCACCCACTCCCACCCCATGACCTTATCATTCTCCTACACTGGGACATCGAGCCTTCACAGGACCCAGGGCTTCCTCTCCCCTTAATGCCATACAAGGCAGTCCTCTGCTACATATGTGGCTGGAGCCATGGGTCCCTCCATTTGTACTCTTTGGTTGGTGGTTTAGTCCCTGGGAACTTTGAGTGGTCTAGTTGATAGACATTATTGTTCTCAACTGAAGAATTGCCCATGGCTGAGAAACACTTAGGGAAATGTTCAACATTCTTAGTCATCAGGAAAATAAAAATCAAAATGACCCTGAGATTCCAACTTATACCAGTCAGAAAGGCTAAGATAAAAAGCTCAGGTGACTGCGAGTGCTGGCAAAGATGTGGAGAAAAAGGAACACTCCTCCATTATTAGTGGGATTGCAAGCTAGTACAACCACTCTGGAAAACAGTCTGGTGGTTCCTCAGAAAATTGGACATAGTATTACCTGAGGACCCAGCTATACCACTCCTGGGCATATACCCAAAAGATGCTCCAACCTAAAACAAGGACACATGCTCCACTATGTTCATAGCAGCCTTATTTATAACAGCTAGAGGCTGGAAACAACCCAGATGTCCCTCAACAGAGGAATAGATACAGAAAATGTGATACATTTACACAATGGAATACTACTCAGCCATTAAAAACAATGACTTTATGAAATTCACAGGCATTAGATGGAACTAGAAATATCATCCTGATTGAGGTAACACAGTCTTAAAAGAACACACATGGAGTGTATCACTGACAAGTGGATATTAGGAAAAATGATCGGAATACCCATGATACAACTTACAGACTACATAAAGCTCAAGAAGAAGGAAGACCAAAATGTGGATGTCTCAGTCCTACTTAGAAGGGGAAACAAAATAATCACAGGAGGTAGAGGGTGAGAGGGATTTGGGAGGGAGAGAGGAGGGGGAGGGTAAAGGGGGGCAGGATCAGGTGTGGGAGGAGATAGGTGAGATGTACAGAGGGTCAGGAAATTGAACAGAGGTGTATAGCAATGGGGGATGGGGAACTGGGGGTAGTAACCAGAAAGTCCCAGATGCCAGAAAAGTGGGAGGCTCCCAGGACCCAGTGGGGATGACATTAGCTGAAATACCCAACAAGAGGAAGAGAGAACCTGTAGAGACCATATCCAGAGGTTAGGCACGGCTCCCTGTTGAGGGATGGGGTCACCCACCCTTCACAAAATTTTAACCCAGAATTGCTCCTATCTAAGGGAAATACAGGGACAAAGTGTAAAGCAGAGACTGAAGGAAAGGCCATCAAACTCAGTCCTGAGGGTGTTCTGACCTCTGCCTCTAGACACAGTCATACTCCCGACCCAGACTCCACCCCTTTCACCTTTCTTTTAAAAAACACCTTTTGGGAAGCTTCCACAAGCTCTGGTGCTTTGCTACATTTCCCAGCTCATCCGGAACTCTGTCAGATGGAAGAATCAGAAAACTCTCTTGACTTCCCTAAATAGGAGAACATACCTCCTTTATCTTTAACGAAGCTTTATTACTGTCCACAGTCTCTTCCCTCACTGACCCACCCTAAAATATCTGTTGTCTGAATAAAACACTTGTTTCATTTTATTTTATTTATTTTCCTCACATAGCCTCTGATTCAAGAAAAATACCTTGGACTGGAGAGATAGCTCAGTAGTTAAGAGCATTTGCTGTTCTTACAGAGGACCTTGGTTTGTATCTTAGACCCACCTAAGGCAGCTCACAACTGTCTTGTAATTTTAGTTTCAAAAGATCTACTACCCTCTTCTGGGTTCTGTGGGTAGTGGGCACACAGTATATTTATATATGTGTAGGCAAACATTTATACAATGAAATAAAAAATAAATAATTTGTTTTTAATTTAAAGAATAATATCTGCATTGGGGAAAACAGTACAGAACTTTCTCAAAAACAGAAACTACCCATCTGGGGAGACAGCTGAGAAGACAATAGCACTAGCCACACAAGCCTGGTAACGTAATTTTGATCCCTGGAATCCACATTAAAGCTGGATGTAGTGGGGTCTATACACCTATAATTCCAGCACGCCTGTGGTGATATGCAAGGCTGGAGGCTCTCGGCTTGGCCAGCAACAGAAGCTATGAAAGAGACCCTGCTTCAACAAGGAGGCAAAGAACCAACTCTAAAAAGTTGTCTTCTGACCTTCACAATATCACACATGAATACCAGCAGCTATTTACACACACACACACACACACACACACACACAAACACACACATAAACACACACACACACACACAGGCACATCCACACGCATGTGCATACACACACATACACAAAGTAGTTGAGAACAAAGATATAGCAAACAGAGGAGTGTAGACAGAAAAGGATGGGAGGGAGGGATGGAGAGATGATGGTTACTGGGTACCAGGATGTCATTTGAGGAGGAATAGCATCTAATATTCTAAAACATAGCAAGACAACTTTGGTTGAAAATAGTTTATTATTTAAAAATAGCTATTACAGAGGATTTTGAACATTCCCCAAAGAAATATATATATATATATATATATATATATATATATATATAATCAATTTCATATATATGTATTGATATATATGCATTGATATACGTTATACACACACACACACAGTATTGATAGAGAATGTGTTTCTGGGGTAACAGATACGCCAGTGACCTGATCATGTTATATACAATTATTGAAATCCCACATTCTACCCTAAGGATGCATTCAATTGTTATGTCAACTAAAAATAAAAGTATATCTTAAGAGAACATATCTGGCACAAATGCTCAGAAAATATTTGCCGATGGGTTTTAAACCTGGCTGCAGTATGTATCATAGGCAGAGAGTCCTGGCTCCACCAGCTTTCAAATGCAGGCACACATTTCACACACTGTTTTCTTTCAGCTCTCTAACCTGGATTCTTGCTGAGGGAGTCTTTCTGTTTTCTTCCTGTGTTTTGTTTATGACAGAGTTGAAAACTGAATATAGGCTTCTGGAGAAAAAAAATCTGAGTAGCCTATAATTTGTTTTCTTCTCTTTCCAGGTTTCTCAAGCTTGCCTGGAAACATACCTTCAAAAGATAGTCTCCCAGGACGTGAGCCCAGACATAAAGGAGCCTGCCTAAGGTCAGATGGCTCAGAGTGACAGAACATTTGATTCTTACCTGCTCACAGTTTCTACAAATCCCAAATGGCCCCTGAAGGGAGGGTGTGGGTGAGGAGGCGAGGGATCCGAACCTCGAAAAGTAACTTGTAGAATGTCTTCATTTTGAGCTGTCATTTATGTAACACATAAATGATTCCTATGTGCCAAGCCAGGAGCTGGAAGCCCTTCCTTTCCTTTCTTTTATTTGTTTTACCCTGTTTTTTAGTAATGTTTTGTTTGTTTTACCATCTTGGTACTTGATGGACCACAGGACCTTCCTTGTGCCCACCAACTGCTCTCCGTGGTCACCATCCTGGAAGAATGCTGTAGAGACTGAGATTCAGAATCTTGGTTGCTATTGTTTCTCTCTCTATTGTTCCTGTTGTGCTGAGGGTTTATTCTGATCTAGTTAATCTTCATAATCTACAGTTAATCTACAGTGCTTTTAATACACTTTCAAAAATAAAAATTCTAGGCACGTGAAAAATATCTCTTATATCATTTGATGGACAGTGTTTTGTTCTCCTTTGCCTAACTTCTAATTTGACTGTAAAATAATGTTTATATTTTTCAGAGCTCATCTCAATTCTCTGCAGAGGCTCTAACATGAAAACCAAAAATCTCAGGTATTTTCAGTTGTCTTTCTCTCTCTCTCTCTCTCTCTCTCTCTCTCTCTCTCTCTCTCTCTCT
>JANHMN010000002.1:131088547-131153326 GCA_030674055.1 Rhabdomys pumilio | reverse complement strand
TCTCTCTCTCTCTCTCTCTCTCTCTCTCTCTCTCTCTCTCTCTCTCTCTTTTTTAAAGCTTCCTTACACTTAGCTTACATTCTGGTGTTTTATTTCACATCCTTACGGCATTAAATTAAAACTGTTATAAAATCCATACATTTAAATTGGCCTTTTGACAGCTCATTTCACTAAAGAGACTAATTTTCTCTAGGATCCAGTACAGCTAATAGAATTGACACACATAAAAATGTCTCCTGCACTGAGTCTCCCCACCTTCCTGGGGATTATACACCTGACTTCCTTATAAGGTGAATGAGGAAGTAAGCATGTTGAAGTTGCTTTTAAACACAGCTTTTCTGCTTTGCCTGTCCAGGTAGCTTCTGTTTTCATCTCAGTCTTAATGAAAGCTTTTGAATTTACAGCTCAAGTTACTTTTCAAAGCAGTGTAAGTAGTTTTACTTTTTTTTTTTTTTTTTTTTAAATCACTGCAAGAAAGACTTTCCCGGCTTTCAGCTTTGGTCTTGTAACCCTGAAGGTAATTCATTTTTAATCTGTCTGCACAGTGAAAACTGAACCGAATGGGGATTGAGCTGGTCTGCCTGTTCCTGCTACTTCTAGGAAGGAATGATCACGTCCAAGGTAAGCCTGAAGCTCTCTCTCAGATATCGCTCTCTCATCGTATGCTTGACAAACTGTCATTTGGTTCAGAGAACAGACCTACAGTCATCTTTCATTCGATCTGTCTGATGGCTCTCATGCCACTGAGACACTTTCCCAAACTATAGGAGGCAGACGCAGGGCATTTCCCCCGTGAATGTTCTAGGTACAAGGTAAATAAATACAAAGACTTCAAGGGCATTTTAATGAGGAGGATTAGACAGCGTTTCTGAATAATGGAGACTCGTGAGTGCCGTCCTGATAGCCACTTCGGAAGCTGTTCTGTTCTGTTGCACAACAAGGCCGTCCACCTGGGAGTCATAATCGTGAGAGTGGAGGATTCGGAAACAGAAATGCTGAATGTATAAGAGAAACCTTTTTAATGAGTACAGACAAGTTTTTAAAAGTAAGCGGCAGGTGTTGAACAGGAGGCTAAATCCAGTGATTCTGTGCTGAGCAGTTAGACATGGTTGTGGTCTGAGACACTGTTTACATGATCTAGGTATTTCCAATGCAATGGATCTAAGCTATAAACTTTGATGTGAGTTACTAGCCTTCAGAGGATTAGTCTTATAAAGTAAATTTTTATATAGCTTTGCTGGAGTAAGAAGGGTTAGTCCCATAAGCAGGATGAAGGAGAGTGCTTTAATCCTTGCCTGTTGCTGGCTCTGCCCTTAGGTGGCTGTGCCTGGGGTGGTGTAGAAACCTGCTCAGACTGCCTGCTCACAGGACCTCACTGCGCCTGGTGCTCCCAGGAGGTAAATCTCTGGCTATCACCCTGTTTCTAACACTGTTTCCACATCCATTACCGATAATGTCCTGGTGAAAGCGCTTCTCTCTGTGGGGTTGAATGAGTAAACAAGACCAAGGGAGGAACGTGAGGGTCAGTGGATAAAAGCTGGATTTGTCTATACTTTAGAAACAACTCACCGAAGGAACGGATGTCAAATTGTTCTTTAAAAAACCAAACATCCTTTATTAAATCTAGACAATTCTCTCATTTAATTTAATTACTTTATTTATTTTTTATTTTTATTTTTGAGACAGAGTCCCACTACATAGCACTGGCTGGCCAGGCACTCAACTATGTAGACTAGGCTGGCCTGAAACTCACAGATGTGTGGCTGCCTCTGTCTGACCAGTGTTGTGACTAAAGGGGTGCCAGCCATCTGGTTACCTCTCTTACTATACAGTCTTTCTAGCTGTTTGCTGGTGTAACATTGGTGGCCATGGAGATTTTGTCCAAAGCTAAGCAGACATTGAATGTTGATACAATGTAGTTGTGTTCCATCTGGGATCCGAGATCTAAGTACTTCAAGAAGGGAAAACTATGATTCAGGTATCAGCTAATTCTTTTGCATAGTCATGAGCAGAGGAGTCACAGTAAAGTTCTAAAGCCGTGGTTCTCGATCAGGGTCATGATCCCTGATCCCTGTCTGAGTTGAATGACCCTTTCACAGGAGTCGCCTAAGATTATTGAAAAACACATAGATTTACGTGACGATTCATAACAGTAGCAAAATTACAGTTTTGCAGTGTCAATAAAAATAATTTTCTGGTTGGGGGGGTCATCACAACATGAGGAACTGTATTAAAGGGTTGCAGCATTAGGAAGGCTGAGGATCACAGCTCTAAAGAATCTGTCCTTGTCTGGTCAGAGTGAAACTTGTGTGAAGAAGTGTGGAGAGCATGAGGACTAAATAACAAGACAGACCAAGTCACAGCCTGCGCTGTGATGCAGAAAGCAATGTATAGTGTAAAGGATTCACAGTAAGAAAAAACAGCCTTGGCTTTCTGGTTGTTTAAGTCCCACCCCTTGGAAAGAATCTAGGTGCCAGTCAAGGCTTACAAATGCTAACGGCAGGAGCCAAGTGGCATGCAAAAGGAAAGGAATCTAGATGCCTGGATCAGACCTGGGCTGTAACTATTAGCGTCCAAATTCCCTGTTTATTATGTATCTGTCGAGAGTTGTCTCACATACAGAAAGCATAAACCAGCCCACTCCTCCCCACACACTGCCTTAACTGCTTAGGCCACAAAAAACATTTAAGGCAATTATTTTCTTTTAAGGTCAAATATGAAATGCAGGACTGAGAATATTCAACAAGGAACAAACCCACATACTCTTTGGACGTAGTCTAGAAGACAATATTAGTTTCATGGCAGAGACAAAAAATATTGTGTCTATCTGGAGTTTATGTTTACTTTGTGTGTGTGTGTGTGTGTGTGTGTGTGTGTGTGTTACCCATGGAGGCCAGAAGACAGAATCAGATCACCTGGAACGACACTTATAGGCGGCAGTTGTGAGTTTCCTGACATGGATGCTGGGAACTGAACTTGGGTCCTTTAGAAGAGCAATAAGCACTGTTAGATGTTGGCCTATCTCTCTAGCCCACTAGAATTTATAATTAAATTCATTTTTAGATTGAATTCATAATTAAGTGTTTCCTAAGGTGATACTGAGGGTTTTATTTGTAGCTAGTCAAGTGATCATCAAGTTTTAAGGCCAGATCGTTTTAGAGGCCTCTTCAACAATAAAAGCAGTTGTGAGTATGTCAACCATGGCAGACAGCTGTGGCCATCAGTGCAAAGGATGAGGAAAACTGAGTGTATACACGAACTTACAAACTGCTCCTCTCAAACTTTCTTCTCTTTTTAAAGATGTATTTATTATATTTATGAGTACGCTATTGCTGTCTTCAGACACACCAGAAGAGGGCATCAGATCCCATTATAGATGGTCGTGAGCCACCATGTGGTTGCTGGGAATTGAACTCAGAACCTTTGGAAGAGCAGTCAGTGCTCTTAACTGATGAACCATCTCTCCAGCTCTGCCTCCTCCCCAACTTTATTCTTTTGGCAAAGGCTGAGCAGAGCTGATAGCTGTGTTAGGAAGCATTCTGAGCTACTGTTTGCCTTTATTACATCAGGGGAGGTTGCAGTTTGCCAGACCCAGGTTATAGCTGTAAATCTGTATAGGTCTGATTGGCGGGTAACAAATTGTATTTTTGAAAGTCAATTTCAGAAGAAGTATAACTAAATAGTAGTAATGACTTAGAATCCTAAGGGGTAAGAAAAGACGTAAGTATTAGTTTGGTTCTTAGTAGGCACCAAACTGGCTTCCATGAGCAAATCACACACACACACACACACACACACACACACACACACACACACACACGTCCAAGGGCCTCAGGTCAATTCAGCTCAGGATCAGCTTTGCGTATTGGCAGCACCTGTTCTGCTCATGCCTTGGCTCTGTCCCCCTTCTCTGGGTACTGCAAGATCCGAGTGGCCACATCTCTGTTGAGCCCTCCACCTCCCCACCTTCTTTCTGGATGGACCTGAAGGGCTGGGACTTTCTGAAATCCCAGACAGAATGCACACCTTAAAACCATCTCCTCTTTCAGCCTCCAGATCCAGGTGGTGGAGGGCACTCTAAAAGACCTTGAACTAAAATCTTTTAAGACACTGAGCTTAAAGTCCTTGAGAGGTCAATTCAAATGCAGGAATGCTATAATTAACACACCATCCAATGAAAGCAGCAGAGCGCCAGACAGGGAGATGTTAGGTGTCCTGACCTTTAGAAATCCACAGGAAACATCTCTCTGGGTTTGGTGACAGTCCTAGGCTAGAAATCCAGGAACCAGATATTCATCTTGAACAAATTCTCAGGAATATATCAACTTTGGGAGCTCAGACATTTAAAAGATATACTCAGATTACTGAAGAAATTTTATGACATGGGCTTTGGGAAAAAAAAAAACTTAGATGAATTAGACTGAATATAGTTAAAAAAAAAAAAAAAAAAGAAAAAGAGGCTGAGGTTTATTAAAAAACAAAATTGCTGGCTAAATTCCCCAGTTATTCAGCTATCACAGAGCTCCATCTGCCAGTCACCCCCAGTCATGTGGGGGATGTGATGTTCCTAGCATGTACTTATTAGCATGTACTTATTAGCATGTACTTATTTCACAAAGCACATAAAAATTTAATGTCTGGAATCTTACAAGGAAATGCAGATTTGTCTTTTTTCTCTCTCGCTGTTATTTTTCCCCCTTTAGAATTTCACCCACCTGTCCGGAGCTGGCGTAAGGTGTGACACCCCAGTGAATCTTTTAGCCAAAGGATGTCAATTACCCTTCATCGAAAACCCTGTCTCCCAAGTAGAAGTACTTCAAAATAAGCCTCTCAGCGTAGGTCGACAGAAAAATAGTTCTGACATTGTTCAGATTGCTCCTCAAAGCTTGGTTCTTAAGTTGAGACCAGGTATGGTTTCCTACTGCTATGTCTGTCCCTTGCTATCCAGTAATCCTTCTGGTACCCCATCACACATTATCGGTTATTGGGATTTTCATTTTCCAATCTGAAGGAAATGGGGAATTACTAACACGTCTCTTTGTCTCTTCATTGCATTCCAAATGTGTCACTGAAGACAGCTTCTCTGATGGTGACCATTTGAAGTCTCAAATGTCGACCACATTACTGCATATTTCTGCAAGGACTGAAATATAGATTTAATCTCCCCTTTATTTGGTTCACCTTCTTAGAAGCCGCACACAGACAAATGCAGCTTGTCTTCTATCTAAATGGATGTTACTTTTCCCAAGGAGACATAAGATATCCCAACATACATCTCCTTCAGTCCTTCAAAACTCACTGCTGAGAGATTTGCATGGACGTATTCATTGATAAGTGTTAGCACACAGTTCATGAGATTGCATGCATCTTAATAAGGTCACACTGAAATAAACTAGCCAGCTAGCTCAAAGTTGGTTAGTTACAAAGAACTGCTGTGTTTACGGATTTGCCTTTCTCTCGGGACATTGCAGGGGGTGAGCAGACTCTGCAAGTGCAGGTCCGCCAGACGGAAGATTACCCAGTAGATCTATATTACCTCATGGACCTCTCGGCCTCCATGGATGACGACCTAAACACAATCAAAGAGCTTGGCTCCCGGCTTGCTAAAGAGATGTCTAAATTAACCAGCAACTTTAGACTGGGCTTTGGCTCTTTTGTGGAAAAGCCCGTTTCTCCTTTTATGAAAACAACACCAGAGGAAATCTCCAACCCTTGCAGGTAAGTGAGTGAACTCCCTGGCATCCCCGAGCACTGACTTGTATAGATGGAATCCACATACCCGGGCTGCTGTGCCAGCAGCTTGTTAAAACCCTGGCATTCTCCCACAAGATTGGATCTCAGCAATTCTCTGTGGCCTAGGTAGCTTCCAGCCAAGGTGGGGTCATCATAACTCCATGATCCTGTAGACCCTTTATCCTTTGCCGGGTTCGCAGGTCAGGATGGAGCCAACTATGTTTCCTGTTTATCGGCAAGGAGAAATTGTCTTTCACCATTGACTACATAGGACACACATACCAGTCCCTCAGATATCTTCAGTTCCTAGTGACCACCACTTCCTAGGGCTATTTGACACTAACCTACATTTTTTTTTTTCTGAGTCTTTATATCAAAATAGCAATTTTTGCACCTTCCTCTGACGCATTTTGGGAAATGTGGCTTTTGCTCATTGCTGAGAGCAGCAGCCTTCACTGCAATTAAATTCAACAGGAAATGAGGCAGTGCCTCTATTATATAATATGCTATAATCAGACACTAAAAAACATGTATTATGCAGGTAATAGTCATGGGCAAATTGTCTTATCTGTACCATCAATGACATATTCGAAATCAAAGTATTTAATATTTTAATGAAAAAGAGCTACCAGGTGCTTGGTGTCAACCTCTATGCCAAATTCGTCATGTACGAGATCTCATTCCATCCTTATAATGATGGTGGGCTAAGCTGGTCTCCTGTGTATCCTGTACTCAGAGGAAGAGATAGGGGACCCAAGAGGTCAGCAATTTACCCAAGGCCACATTACTAAATAAAGAGTTCTGAAAAGATCTGGTATGATCCATTTACTACAATCTCTCTCTCTCTCTCTCTCTCTCTCTCTCTCTCACACACACACACACACACACACACACACACACACACACACACACAGGCAACAATGCTGCTTGATGAGATTTGGTAATTGAGTGTAGCAAGAAAATCCACATACCAGACTTGTCTTCCCCTCAGAAGGATTCTTCATGACCTAGTACAGTCAGTTCTGTTTCCTCTGAAGCAACCACTTCTAGATTCTATTGCCTCGATTGTTTTTGCCTATTCTTGGATCTCATACAGATGTGAGCATGTGTAGTGTATACTCTTTGTGTCTGGCTTCTTTTGTTCAGAAAAACATTTTTGGATTTCTTTATGATTTCGTTGTGCAAGTCAGCAGCCCGTCCCGCTTTGTTTTAGCACACAATCCTTTATAGATCAGTTACTGTTTATTCCTCCTTCCACTGATGGACAGGACTGTTTCCTGTCCATTGTATTGTTTCCACGTTTTAGATATTGTGAACTACGTTGGTATAACCACTTGCATATAAATCTTTTAAAAAATGTATTTTTTTTATTTCTCTTAGATGCATAGGTAGAATAGATTTGCTGAATTATCTGATAATTTTTAAAGTTTTTTTTTTTTCAAGAAACAACCAGACTCTTTTGCAAAGCAGAGGTGCCGCTTTTTATTTCTAAGAATGGTCAGCAAGTGTTCTGCACGCTCATATCCATGGCGTCATTAATGTGTACTGCAGTAGTAGCATCTGACTTATTAGATTGTCACTAAACAATCACTCCTTCCTTCTCATTTTAGGCATCGCTATAGGTTTGTAACGATATCTCGACATTGCTTTAATTTGTGTTTATTAATGGATGATGCTGAACATCTTTTCATGTGTTCTAATGTTTACATATGCTCTAAAAAAAAAGCACACAGGCAACAGTGTGGTTTGATGAGTTTTGGAAATTGAGTGCTAACGTCTCATTCGGGGAAATACCTTCTCAAATATTTTAACTAGTTAAAATCTTTTATTACCTTATTTATATTGTTTTATATGGCTTCTTTTATTTTATTGTACGTGAGTGTTTTGTCCGTCCTTCCACCTCGTACGTTCAGTGCCTTTAGAGTTCAGAAGGTGGCATCAGAAACCCTGGAACTGGAGTTTCAGATGGTTCTGAGCCGCTGTGTAGGTGCTGGTAACTGAACCTGGGTTCTCTGCAAGAGCAGCCAGTGCTCCTGACTGCTGAGCCATCTCTCTTGCCCCTCGTTATGTATTTCGGATACAAGATCTTTGTCCAATATGTTTCTCAGATATTTTTACCAGTTTGTAGCTTGTATTTTATTATACTAACGATGTCTCCTTTCAAAATTTTTCTGGAGGTCATTATATCAATTTTTATTTGTAGCTCACTTTTGTTGTTGTTGTTCTGAGAAACTTTGGCCTATTCTAAGGTGATAGAATTTTCTTCTAAACTTTTTAATAGAGATTTTAAGGTTAAAGTTCTTCCATTTAGGCCCCCGATTACAACCAAGTGAAGTTTTATATTGAGAATGAAAAACATTGAGATTTATCTTTTGTTTTCACACACAAAAAAAGTGATTATTCCAGAACTATTAGTTAAACAAGACTTTCCATGTCGAAACAGTTTGTCGTCTTTTGTGAAAGACAACTGATTTGTGAAAATCAGTTAGCCTCATTGTTTTCAGTGTAAAAAAACAAACAAAAACCAAAAAAAAAAAAAACCCAAACCCCTTTACTTTCTTCTGTCTTTCTTTACATCATCTATTCCTTGAGATTTTTTTTTAAATCTCAGTTTTCAGTAGTAATTTTTCAAAATGCAACTCATTTTGAATGTTCATTTTTGTCCTGAGACCTTTACACATTTTCTCTCATTAATTCTAACCTATGTTTGGAACCACATAGTCTGGGAATAACAATGTCTTCTTCAGTAGCCATTCTTTTTATTTTTCCTGCTTTATTCTGTTGGCTAGGATCACCAGCACAATTTGTAACTTATGTGGTGTATGAGGACCCTGTCACGTCAAAGTTTCACACTGGGTGTATTGTAAGCTAGAGAGTTTTTCAGTTTCATTTATAAGGCAAGAAAGGCCCCTTCTAACCCTGCTTTGGTACATTTCTTTTTAAAATTATACATGAATGCTGAAGTTTAGTTTCCTAATTAAAGAAGTTTGGCCAGAAAGTTTACCCTAAATCTTATACTTGCTTAAATAACCACAGGTAGCTAAAAAGGACATTCATGGCTGAAAGTCAGAATTCTGTTGTTGGATAGAAAGACACTAGGTAGCAAGTCCTGTAACATGAGACATATAGATGTCTAGGAACAGTAAAAAATGACTCAAATACACTCTTAAAATTGCCAACGAATAACCAGTAAGGTATGGCTGCTGTAATCAATTATTGGATCCATCTGTAAAGACAAATAAATTCGTTAAAAAAAACTCATCTCATCTAATATAAAAGTATCCCTTCTATTTCTGGTCTTTTCTTTGGCAAATTGAAGAGCTCTATACCTCCCTGAAGTTTGTATATGATTATTTGGCATATCACAGATCCTCTTGTAACAAGTTCCAGTGTATCTGAATGTCAGGCAGTTCCATCAGGACCAAGTGCTTGGGTATCATTCTTCCTGTCTCAGGTCAAATAAGATGTAGCAATTTGACATACTATAGAGAAACAAGGAGTATAGAATATTAGTAAAGAAACAATTAAAAGTAACAACAGTAGGATGACTCGGCTAAATTGGGGGGAAGGGGAGAATACTATGAACTAGCAAGGAAACCTAGTCCTTAAACAAGCATCTAGAAAAATCAAAGTAAATTGACTCTTTATTTAGCGCTATGTATATATTTAATTTTAGCATTCATTTTGCCTTTGTTTTGTTTTTTGTTTCATTTTTTATTTTATCTTGTGAGACAGTCTCATGTGATAGCAAAGACTGGCCTTGAGTTGCCACAGTCAATAGCTGGCCTTAAAATTACAGCAACCAACTTGCCTCAGACCAAGTGCTGAGATAATTAGCACGAATAAACATTCTTGGCTTTCATTCAAGTAGTTTCTCAGTCATTTGTTGGCTTTAAATTTTTTCCAGAGGCTCAAGGAGTATGCAAGGTGCTGAACTATCAGGGGGTGGGACATCTGAACCCATTCTACGAGGAACTGAATTTCTTTAGTGGCCAGGTACACTGGTTGACAGCACAGGCTCCAGAATCAGCTCTGGATGAAGCCTTGGCTCATTGAGACATTCCTAACATGGCCTTAGCTGGGTCATGGGATTTGAGAATTCCTCTCAAATCATCAGTTTCTTTTTTAGTAAATTGAGAGTCATAAGTCTGATCTCACAGAGAAGTGGTAACGACTGGGTCAGATCATGAACAGAAGCATTTGGCCTGACATCGCTAAGTTATCAATGAATCCCAGGTGCCATCAGTAACCACTGGATACAGTCAGAGGAGACCAGAGCTCTGCAGTGTGCAGCTTGTAGAGGCCTGAGGGATGCTTATGCATTTGGTCTCCTGAAAGGATCTTGTTGGCTAAAACTGCTTCTTTATTTCTTCCTGGAAAACTTTTCAATTTACAACTTGAATGGTTGCAAAAACAAGAAAAACTATAACACTGTTTTTCTTTCCATTGTATCTCTAGTTTTCTAAATTCCTCTATCCAGCTAGCATCTCACACATATAGATAGACAACAAGATAGAAAAACTGATATTTCTTAACTAACCTGAAACTTGTAAGTAAAATGTTATTAAGTAAGAAAACAATGAGAGATAAGAGGAAAGCCTGGAAGAGGTTTTGTAACATGTAATGGCCTCTGCATAGTCTCTTTATGCATATATAGGGATGATACTGACTCCAGAGTAACAAGGAGATTGAATGAGCTCAGAACAATAAGCAATCCAAAGAAGCATCAAATTCCTTTCTCTCATCAATTCATTACCTCATCTCTAGTTTTTTTTCCTTCTGGTGGTCTCCAAACTTTCAAATCTCAGGACTCCTTTATACCCTTAAAAAATTAACACCTCTTGGGCCCTCAACAGCCAAAAGTGCTTGCCATACAAACCTAGCTCAATCCCTGGATCCCATGGTAGGAGAGATTAGACATAACATATATACAACAACAATGGAAAGCAATTAATATCTCACCCATGTGTGGTATTGCCTGTTTTTAGCTCCAGCTCTCAGTTGGCTGAGCCAAGAGGACCCCAAGCATAAGGCTAATGTGACCTACAAAGAGAGACATTGCCTATAATGATGTGACGATAGTGATGATGATGGTGATGGTGATGATGATGATATACCTCTAAGAAAACTTCAGTTTATGTGGGTTTTACCTATTAACAGTTACCTTGCTAGAATATAATAGAACAAATAAGGATCAATTTGTTGATTTAATAGTTACAATAAGAAATACTAGATAATAACATATTTTAATAAACAATAACTAATTTCTCAAGAAATCAGCAAGTTTCTTCTCAAATAGAGTGATAGTAGTCTACGTATTTGCAAGCTTCTAAAGCATTTGGTTCAATGGGAGGCAACTGGATTACAATATCCACTTAGGCACTTAACCTTCTGCAATGTTTTTGGTAAAAGAATCCATGAAGAAAGTCAAGCCTGACACAGAAATAGATTTGTCAAAGGAGAATCTCACCTGATAGCTATTTCCAATGACCATGTTCCCTTCTCCGCTCTAACACTAGACTGAGTGACAAGTGACTCTTTCAGTGTAGAATCTGAAACAGTCTCAATGAACACTTCCTATTGTGTTACATTGCAGTCCACTGATCTGCATGCATGTGAGTAACCCTTATCCTTCATGATTTTGCAATGTGATACTTCGGTCATTTGTATGCTGTGAATTCACTGAGTTACAGGAATTCTCCAGAATCCGTGATATCAAGACTCATGTGTCTTAGTATCACACACCAACCTTATCACATGTGTCTTGAAGGTCCGGAAACTGTTGGGAGCATTGTCAACCTCTCAAGTACCAAATGAGCAATTCCTCAATTCAAATATTCTAGGTACCTTGAATTTTGCTGTTGGCAGCAAATGCCAGCATTTGTGTTCTTGGAAATGACAGCCATCCTTTGTTCATTTTTAAGAATGTGTCTGCCAAATATTCAAGTTGGATTAATTTAAGTTTAGCTGTCAATCATTTCTTAAGGTGAAAATGATGTTCCAGGAAAAAAGGCCAATTCAGCTCGACCATGCAAATGCTTCTTCCTCTCTGTATTTCATGGGCAGCAGAAGTGCTTTATGCAAACTCTCCATGTGTTGAAGAAAAACATGTATTCAGAGATGCACAGCTAATACGATTAATTTGTAATATTTCCTCAAAAAAGATCAAGCAAGACTAGCATTTCCTCTTTTAGTATGCCCAGTGCTTCCTAAAACCACCTATCAGGACACTGTGGAGCTTGATATAACTGCCTCAACAAGTCGGAGGACCCAACCCCACTATTGTCCTCCTATTGGCAGTGGGCCATCACCCAGTAAAGCAAATGACAGCTATAAAATGCAAAGATAAGAAAGCTGTGTGTAAAAAAAAAATCATTTCTGCCAGAAAAAGATAACTTTCAGAATATGTAATATAGTTTTATCTTTATCAATATTTATTTTTAAAATTAACAAAACATAAGCAGCACCTCTTTATATTGTGTTTTATAATTGTCCTGCAGGTCATTGTGTGTGTGTGTGTGTGTGTGTGTGTGTGTGTGTGTGTGCAGATCTTGACAAGCAGTCTTATCTTCTCTGCTCTGTGTTTATGATGGCAGTGGTCATGTCATAACTAGTAGGCCGCATTTCAAGGTACATCCATGCTTTATTGTTTTTTTTTTATTATTATATAATATTTTACTTCAAAATATAAAGAAACAAGTTAACTTGTATACAACAACCTTGGTGAGTCACAGAGTGCTGGCACCAAGTGAGAGAAAGCAGAGAGAGAATCACATGACACTTGAATGACAAAAATAGTCTGAGAGATGCGATTTCAGGTCACAGTGCACATACCATAGACTGCTCTTGCTAATAATACCAGATATTATCACTCAGTACAACCCGGCAATGCAATTAAGAAATATAAAATGCCACCAGATTTTTAGAATGTTAAAATTCGTTATTATTCCCTTCCATGTTTGTATAAAACAATTCTTCTTCAATGAACATTCATGTTTATATTGCTGTTATAAAAGAAGGCCTGATTTTAGTGATATCATTAATCAAAACCGTTCTCTGTCCTCGGGTGCACGCTAGTCTGTGGGAAGTGATTCTGTGGGGACTGACACCACCTTTACAGCTCACCATGCCACGCTGTTTAGCATTTTTAATCTCTTTCAAATCCCACAACAACCCGGCCAGGTAGACATCGTGCATGGTCAGCACTTCAGTCTCAAAGAAACCTAGTGCTCAATGATAGAAGAAGAGAATTAAAATTGAATTCTGAGCATTATAAATAAACATCACTAATCAGAAAGGACATAGAGAAAGTGGCCGGGAAACTCACACTTGCTCCAGTGTCTCCAAGTGGCTGAGACGCCAGTCAAACCTTGACTGTCTTGGGAGCACAGAGCAGAGCGGCACCAAGGCAAATGTGGGCCACATTTCTTCAACGCTCTTGCCACGTTTCCAGATCCCATGGCTGCCAGGGATTCTAAAAACTCCCTTTGGCTGAGGAAGTAGAACAAAGATCAGGAGGAGGAGACCTCTGTTCTGGGGATGGCTGTCTCAGGACATTGGAGCAGTGCCAGTCAGTGCTAACCTTCTACAGTGATCTTGTTTTTATGTTTGGGAACAGTGTCTGAAGTTCTTTCTACGCATGTCTACTAACCAAAAGGTGACTCTCTTCATGGACATCAACATTCTTGTCCTCATAAGATCCCCAGTTATTCAGTTCTGTGGACCACTCATGACTCATGGTAATGACTGGTAATAACTGACCTGCAATATACTGAACATTCCTCCACAAGGAATTAGGTTCCTGTGAGGGTTTGTTTCAATTAATATACCAACAAGCACCTTTATTTTATGTGTATCTCAGTTTAAGGACATCTGATTTAATCAATATTGCTGACGCTTACTATTTAACTGTAACATCCGAAAGAATTTCTACACAAAGTATATATAACAGCCTGGTTGCACTTAGGGACACTAGACGGCTTTAGTAGTCTTGCTTTATTAGTAACACAGTATTAGACATGTGAACCCCCTCAAATGATGAAATCATCAATAAAAAATCAGAGAAAATGAAAAATAACCCAGATGACACTAATAAGACAATCAATAGGTCACTTGTCTGTCTATGCTAGATGTGCCTGAACTGAAGGAGAAGCAGACCCTCACTTTGCCTGAACTCAGCTAGGAGTTTGCATAGTTTCCTCTCTCTGACCACATCCGTGAATAAGAAAATGATATACACACTAGGTATAGGCAAGTTATTCAGCTACCTAGGAGGCTGAGGCAGGAGGATATCATGTTCAACACATGCCTGGGCTACTCAGGGAGTTCAAACCCAACCTCAGTTAGTTAGTAAGACCCTGTCTTTACCAAAGTAACAAAAGTACACACACACACACACACACACACACACACACACACACCCCTCTTGGGGGTTTGGATATACTTTAGGAAGTAGGTGATTTGGTGAATTAAAAAAATACAGAATCTAAAAATCATGAAGATCAAGGTCTACCTCAACTAGTGGGTGTAGAAGAAGAAAAAAGCCTGTCTCTGGTAGATGCAGCTGTTGTTGGTGTGCTGACAGACCAGCTGTTAGATCTGTACAGAAGAGGCCGGGAGAACTGTGGGGGCTCCATTGCAGTCAGCCTGCTGTCCTAAGGCAGCACACCGCATTGTTGCTGGGCCCCTCCTTGCTCTCTCTATTCTTCTACACAAACGGTTAGCAAAGCTTAGCCTGCATCTGGAATGCTTAACACACACAGGTTGCTAAGGCTGCCCTTAGGATTTCAACAGATGATCTGAAGTAGGGTACTAGATCTTTCTTTCATTTCCACCAGTGATCCTGGAGCCCTCAAAGTCCAAAGACAACCTGGGTCTATACCATTGGCTCCATTTTTTTTTTTTCAAAGTAAAGCCCAAAGCAAAAAAGGGTTGAATAACTTTTCCGGAGTTCCATGCCCAGCGAGTAATTGGCTTTCAAACACGTATGTGACTGACCCTCTAGGAACTCTTCTCATTTGCTGTGTTCCTTTGATGCAGGTTTCACCCTACCAAGACAGTTTAGTTCTGAGCTGGTCTGCAGTGATAGTCTATCACTGTGGGGTTGGAAATATTGTTGCCTAGGGTTAGGTCAACTTGGGTACAGCTAGAGTCATTTTAGAAGAGAAAATGCCTCCACCAGGCTAGCCTGTAGGCAAGCACTGTGGTGCATATTTTTTTCTTGATAGTTGATATGGGAGCTCCCAGTTGACTGTGTAGGATGCCACCCCTGGATGCCATCCTGGGTACTATAAGAAAGTAGGCTGAATAAATCCTGAGGATTAAGGGAGTCAACAGTACTTCTCTAGGGCCTCGGCATCCATTCCTGCCTCAGGCAGACTTCTTTGGGTGATAGTCTACAAGCTGTATGATAAACGAAACCCTTTCTTCTTAAGTAACTTTTGGTCATTGTATTTTACCACAGCAATAGAAATCCCAAGACAAGAACCAAGAGCTTTTCTGTGGTCACTGGGCCCATGGTAGACAGGGTTGGGAGCAGAGGAGGAAGGGAATAGTTCCTGCTATGGGATGACTCATGCTTTATAACAAGTCAATACCCAAGTACAAAGCAACACAAAGCTTTGTTATCAGGTAAATGTAACTTCTCAGGTAGATTTTGGTTAGGTTGATAAGCAGTAGGAAGAACTGATTCCATGGCCTGGAATGAGGGTCTAGTGACTCAATCACCTGCTGCCCCAGTCTGAGCCAGTGCATGACAGTACACTGCAGCTTCAAGCAGATGTCAGTTAGTAATCAACTCAGAGAAGATGGCAGCCTCAGCAGAAAGATTCGAGGCCAAGTCACAGAGTGAGGGCCTTTAGAAAATTAGTCATTATTTAAGACAATTCCTAAACTATCAGATCTACTAACTGTCCTAAATTGCATCTGAGATTATTTTTTTCTATATTCCTTTTGTAGTAGTATTCCCTATTTCTGCTTACCCACGTTTGGATTCAAGCACATTTTGCCCTTGACTGATGATGCCGAGAGATTCAATGAAATTGTGAGGAAACAGAAGATTTCTGCTAATATTGACACACCTGAAGGCGGATTTGATGCAATCATGCAGGCTGCTGTGTGTAAGGTATGGTGTGTGTGTGTGTGGGGGGGTGAGGGTAGGGAGTCAGTGATCCGTCCTATTAACATAAATCTCTGCTTTTATTAATAACTCTGCTTTGGAAAGGTTAGCTAATTGACTTTCTTTTGATTACCATATTCCTACATTTGCTCCTTTTCTTAAAAGACAAAATGTCTACTAAATAATTAATTTTATTTTGTTGAAGTGTTTATAATTTTTTTAATACTAGGACATTTTTATTTGATTTATTCAAATATCAGACATATAAAACATATTAAAATTTTGGCTCAGATATCAGATTGGTTGTTTTTTTAATTAACTATAGTAGGAAAAATTAAAAGCAGAACATTAATAAACAAAACAACATAGAACACATAGTATAGAACACAGAGTATTAAATAGTATAATAAATAGTATATGTATAAATATACTATTATAATATAAATAGTATAGAACACATACTTACATTACTTGTTTTTTGCCTTTTTTTTTTTTTTTAATGCTGGGGGCCTTTACATGCTAGGCAACCATGCAGGAACTCTACCTGCGAGCTACTTTTAAAGGCCGGGTTTGAGTATACAGCTGAAG
The DNA here is from genome assembly GCA_030674055.1 of Rhabdomys pumilio. Classification (NCBI taxonomy): domain Eukaryota; kingdom Metazoa; phylum Chordata; class Mammalia; order Rodentia; family Muridae; genus Rhabdomys; species Rhabdomys pumilio. The sequence continues at coordinate 131,136,888 of JANHMN010000002.1, read as the reverse complement.
ATAAGAATCTATTGTTTTGAACTAATAAAATGGAGATCATAGGTCACACTGTCTCTACAGTGCTGCCAGGACTCAGCTTTTCCTTCACTATTTGAGGAGTACCAAGGAGAATGATTGTCTATCTAGACCTTAGTCCTTCATGGGAAATACTGGGAGAGAGGCAGGGCTGAAGCTCCCAAGAAGGCAGAAGGGTCAGGGAGTCAAAGGAGGAAGGAAAGGAATAGGCAGGTGAGGACAGGAATAGGTAGGTGAGGACAGCCAGAATGACTTTTTGCTCAAATGTTCCCTAGACTTTTATCAGTTCTGAGAAAGCTCTGCTAAAAACACAGATTGTGGCAATCTCAGTGGGCAGGACCCTGGGGCCATTTCAATCAGCAGCTCTTGGACCTGTGTTAGGTTTATAATTTTCAGGTGACATAGTTAGTAATATGTGCCTAAATGTTGGGTGACATTTTAATGAAACAGACTTACTTTATAACCAATTTGCATTGCATTTAGCTTGAATTTGGGATGGCTGTGACCTTCCTCACTACCTTGTATTATTCCCCCACCCCCACCCCCTACCTTCATTCAGCTTGAAGTGAGAGCTGAACAATTAAGATCAATAGCTAGAAGTCGGGACAAACCCAACAGTACTGGAACAACTTTTCGTGATGCAAAAAAAGAAAATCTGAAAGTTGTCCAGGAATAAGCAAATGCTACGGGATTTCGTGTCTCTAATAAACTATACGTTCTCTATGGATAAAAAGGCTAGAATGGGCTCTCCAGCCATTGCTCAGAAACCAAATGTGAGAAGCTTCATAATCCTCAATTCGGGCCCGCTCATCTCTATGCAACCTATGGCTTCTCACTCTAGGAAAAGATTGGCTGGCGCAACGACTCGCTCCACCTCCTGGTTTTTGTGAGTGATGCGGATTCTCATTTTGGAATGGACAGCAAGCTAGCAGGCATTGTCATTCCCAACGATGGGCTCTGTCACTTGGACCACAGGAATGAATACTCCATGTCAACAGTCTTGGTATGTAACCTTCGGTGTCTTCAGTTTTCTGAGCCACAAGTAGGCCCACGCCGTGACAACTACTATGAAGCCGTATGAAATGACTCATACTAGATGAAAGTGGAGTATTATTTTCTGCTTTAGGAGCTAGAAATTGCTTTCAAACAAAGTAAAAATTTCAGAGGTTTTCTTCCCCAAGTGGTCTCATCTGATCTTCAACGGAACTCCGTGTCCAACTGCTGTTTCTATTAATAGACCATGAGGCTACTGTGCTTGGAAATGTCATTCCCTGTACTCAAGAAACTAAATTGCCCTTTAAAACCCAGAGAGCTCACTTTGACCTCCACTAGGTCCCAAAGCAGTCACTTCTCATTTCGCCTTTATTTATGGATGGCTTTGCACCCATCTCTGTATGGAAATATGCTCACTCCCGTCTGCCTCATGACGATTTCCTCAGAGCCTATGCTCGGTTCTTATCTTTGTTTCCTGACAGCTCAGGGGGTGCCAACAAAAGTATGAGATAGAATTAAAAAGCATCAACCTGGGCTGGAGAGATGGCTCAGTGGTTAAGAGCACTGACCGATCTTCCAGTGGTCCTGAGCTCAATTCCCAACAACCACATGGTGGCTCACAACCATCTGTAATGGGACCTGATGCCCTCTTGAGGACAGCGACAGTGTACTTATATACATAAAATAAATAAATAATTCTTTTTAAAAAAGCAGCAGCCTGGGAAAGTCATATTATATATATTTAACACAAGAGAAAGCATGGCTCAGAAAAGTTAAAGGGCCCTTCAAATGATGATTTTAGAAGTACTCACTGGAAGGAAAGGGGGAAAGCCCAGAATTCTAATGTCAATTGGGGGGAAAAAGGCTATTCTATACAGACTCTACTAGTTCACAAATTTAAATCATTCTTGACCTAATTCTGGACTTCAACCTAGATTTCTCCCTCTCTTTGAGTAGTTTTAGTCCCCGCACATACATGATCTCCAAATGCAGTATTTTCACGTGAGAATCCAAATGATTATTGCCATAGTTTATCTTTTAGTCAATGAGTTTCCAGGAAAGGCTCTCGTTGCCATTAATTTATCAAATGCCCCATAGCAGAAATCCCGGAACAAAAAGATCATAGAACCAAACAACACCCATTACCTACTATGTCTTTCTCATTTAATAAATGTTTGGCTCAGTATTCTGAGTAGATTTCTGCATAAGCACAGAAGCTATGGGCCATTTTAATCCCCCTAAGTCCTTTGGATTTTTCCATGTGCTGAAAGCAAAGCCAGATTCCTGGGACCAGCGAACATGAGCTGCTTCTAGCCTTGAGTTTTCAATAGAATTGTGAGCGCTAAAGTAACAGACCTCACCCTGACAAAACACAGCATCCTATGTGGGCTGTGTGGTATGACTCTGGTTCTGCATGAAGCAGTATACAGCTGTGCACCCATGGAGGTAAGGTAAGCACTCGAGGGCCTTGGGCTTTAGAGTGAAGGATGCTTAAAGTTTGGGTAACTGAAAAGCAGATGGCACTGAATGTGTCAGACTAAGGAAAAATTTTATTATCTGGTCAAGTGGGGGCTGGAGAGATGGTTCAGAAGTTAAGAGCATTGGCTGTTCTTCTAGAGGGTGTGGATTCAATTCCCAGCAGCTCCTGACTGACTGTAACTCCAGGGGATCCAACACTTTCATACGGACATAAGTAAAAATAAATAAATCATTAGAAAAATAAAAATCTAAGTGCGATTAAAAAAAAAAAAAAGCACTCATAGCCTGAGTCACAGGTGGGAAGTTCCCTGGGTAATACAAAAAGAGAAACACCTTTTTCTCACCCTGAACCTTGCACCTAATGATAGTCCCAGACAAGAATACGCTAGCGGTCCTGAGAATGTAACAACGCCTGCATCAGTGAACAGAAGGCTTCTTTATCAATGCTTTCCCTCCATTTGACAGACTACAGCCATGCCCATATTCCTAGTTTAATGTGCCACAGGCTCCTCCTTTCTCTGTGTCTCCCCTTTGTGCGTTCTCCACTTTTGGCATCAGAGAGGAGGCAAGTGTGTTTCATGTTTTCTAGACTTGGAAAATAGACTCATCTGTAAACTTGATAATGAATAACTTCTTTTCTTTTTTTTTTTTTTTAAATTATTCATCTTGCTTAGGAGTGGATGTGTCCATGGCAGAAGGACAAATTGTTTTCAGTCATGCTGTGTTTAAAAAAAAAAAAAAAAAAGATTGTAGGGTCGCACGCTACCAATTTATGAGAATGCAAAGGCAATAAAACCAACCCCGAGAACTGGTGTAGGGCTGTCTCAAATCAGACGGCCGTAGGAATTATAGTGTGCTATTTATCAGCACTCCCTCCTGTCCTCAAGCTTCATGTCACCTCATCCAATTCCAGTAAGAGTTACAAGAGCCACCTCAGTCACATACATCATAGTCTACTCACCCCGCCCTCTGGCCTTACATTCCTATCTGCTGCTGAGTGGCACTTGGGGAAGATGATATGGAACAGTAGAAGCCTTGAGATAAATTCCAAGGGTCTTGCTTAGGAGTAAGATGGCATGGTGTGGCATACTGCCAGTCTGCTTTTAGGACTTCCCTGAACTTATAAGACGGGCCCATTCCTGAGATAAGAGAATAACACCAGTAATGTGTGTTTCCTGAGAATGACAGATAAAACACATGGGAATGTCGACTTTCTCAACTGTGAAAGGAACATTTTTAAATTTTTACCTTCTTTTGTTAGGATGCTATTTTAAATCTGTGTATTGATTTTAGGAGTATCCAACTATTGGCCAACTCATTGATAAACTGGTACAAAACAACGTACTACTGATCTTTGCGGTTACTCAAGAACAAGTCCATCTGTATGAGGTAAGCAAGTACGATCCGAGAGATGCCTTCAAGGAGATTGTGTGCCATGAAACTCTTCCGGGTAACTCTGTGACTCAAAGGGCATTCATTCACTGCTTAAATTTTAGATACCAAGTATGGAGACCAATGGAAAGTGGAGACACCCATAGCAACAATGAGAAAGAGTTGGAAATGAAAGGGTAGGTGAGAGAGAGTGCAGATGAATGGAGGAGGCATTAAAAACAAGCATTTTGTCCGGCAAGGGGTTAACAGAGAACAGAGACACTGTTTGAGGGCAGTGACTGAATATTTGCAAACATAAAAAGACTCAAGCCAGAGGTGCAACCCAAGCTTTGGAGAGGTGGAAAGCCAAAAGGAAAACAGTTATTAATTTGGGCCAAAAAAATTTAATCACATGCCTCTCCTCCAATGTAATTGTGTTTGTTTGGAGGAGGCACCAGTGTGTGGAGGAGAGCCTTTTATTGGTTAAATGATGCTTGCAGACCACCAGATAAACTGTAAAGTGCCTGTGCTAATCTGAGATGTCTGTAGTTACTTTACAACCTAAGAGAAACAAGATGTCAAATGCTGTGTACTGAGATAACTGTGAGTGAAGATACAGAGATGCCTCATATGCAGCTTCGTAGAAAGACCCGGACTTCAGAAAATGCAGACATTAGATGGTGATTTCTATGCAAAGGTGTCAGGTCCACCTAAATTCAGACTCTGATTCCCCATTCCTTTTGAAAGGACCTCTTAACGAGCTTGGTGATTTTGCAGGGCAAACTCCAATTATTTCCCAGAAGGCTTTGATAAAATGTACTCACAAGTCCAACTGGCGCAGCCCGGGAACTTGCATCAGATTCTATGGAAAGGATCCAGGAGGAGATGTTATCTTGCGGTTTTAATGAGAGGAGGGTATTGTAGTCCCAGGTGAGGGTGCCTTCTCTGCACTCAGGAAGTCCATTACAATGAAGCTCCATCCTCAACGCTTTTGTTTCTCCATTCACCTGATCTGGGATTTTTTTTTTCTTCTTAAGTCTCCTTAGTATGTGATACTGGTTTCCACTGGTTTTAAGTAGTAGAGTTGCAGTAAAGATAGATTATTAAATACCCTCAGTACAATAGTGAGTCTGTCCTGCCTTTGATCCCAAAAGCTAACGTGAGAGGACCCAGTGGGTCACAACACCTCCTCCCCCGCAGGGCTGGGGCTTAGAAGCTGGAGGGGGAGCTGCACAGAACTTGCCTGCAAAAGGGAGTCTGGGGACCACGATTGATGATCATGAACATAGACTCCCATTATTCACGTTGGAAATAGTCTTTAAGACTCACAACGTTTAAATTCCCCCCCCCCCCCCCCAGTCTGTCATTAGGAAGACACAGGGGGATGAAAAATAACTGTGTGGCTAAATGGAATCTGTTGCATTCAAGTTAGTTGCACATGGTCCCTGGCTGCAGACGAGATGATCATTTCCAAGGAAAACACCAGATTATGGCTGCCTCTAATATAACAGCAGGACATTTGTTTTGTCTGCTTACTAATCTCATTAGAAGAAGAATTTATGTTCTGTCATGATCTGTAGTCTCTGCCATCCGGGCGCCACTAAATTCAAAAGGACACTTTCAGAGAGCCACAACTCAGCAGCCCAGGTCAGCAGCCCACTCTATGACTGTGTCTCATTGTTCCATTTTCCTCCTGATGGCTCATAGTGCCATCTGCATTAGAGGGCCAGGAGGCAGCTTGGTCTGTGGATAATGACAGCCACATGTTCTGACCTGAAGGTCCCACATAGCATGCAAATGCCGATCTATTGTTTTATTGATAATGAAAACAGAAAACAGGCCAATAATGGCCTGTGTTGCTTTTCAATTTAAAACTCGTAGAACACACATTATGCGTGCTGGAGGCTGGGGCTACACAGTATGGGGTATACTTGTGAAATAAAGACCATAAGGACCAAAGAATCACTGAAAAATAAAGCCAGCCATGGGATAAATTAAGGAGCCAAGTGGTGAGATCTAATGGAAATTCCAGAAGGCAAATAATTTGCTTGAGTTATGCAGTAAGGATAGTTTTGTGCAAGCACAGCCTGCAGGGGATGGGTGAGGTTCAATGGCGGCTCTGTCTTACAGCAAGTAAGATTTATGTTGTCCACTCATGGAATTCAGGAAAAATGGCTGTTGTTTCGGTGAGCTGGGTAGGATGCTGTGGACTGGGCAGGTATGGGGGGGAGGGAGGCTGCTGTGCACTGTTGGAAGGCTCTGAGCAAACAAAGGAACAGATTCAGTAAGCAGTTTTCTTTCAGTTTAGTATGACTGCGTGTACACCCCAGACTCCAGCAAGCAGACAATTAGGAACAAACTTATTATTATCAATAGTTTCTTGTTCGTCCAATTACAGGGTCCAGGAGATAATGATAGCTAATTGGCTGAGCACTAGGTAGTATATTATATCCAAGGACTAAATGCTATTTAAAAAAATCAAGATTCGATTACCCAAGCTAAAGAAAAAAAAAAGTTTATACTTCATTCAGTCCGCTGTTTCTGAATTCTCACTCTGAGTTTACATTAAGATAGTATCAGGCTTAAAGTCTAATTGTCTAAGTTGAAGGGCCTTTCCTTCTTGGTGAGAAACAATTGCTACAGATGAGTATTTTTACTGTACCGTCAAATCATGTTATTAATTGCTGCATGTTATTTGCAAGGCTTTACTATATATCTGTATTTTCAAAATGTCTACAGCTAGCTGGGAGGATAGACGCTAGCATAGATAGGATAGAGGAAGGGCCAGCAGCAATGACAGTTCCGGGAGCTAGTGCTTATGGTGGGATGCTGAGGTAATGAGTCCATCGACACCAGACCTCTCCAGTTCAGCCAGTCTACAGCCTCCCTCACTAATGTCCTGTGGTTACTAGGACAGAATGGCATGTCTAAAGTATGAGCACAGAGATAGAAACAGGTCCTTACATCTTCAGAGACCCCTTCCCTTAGAGACAGAAAGCTCTCAGTTACTAGATCTTTGAAGAGAATGTTGTCTTATATGGCTCTCTGTTTAGACCAATTTTCAATGAAGTTGTGAAATAAATATAAAAATGCAATAAAAATGGGGATTTAGGGCTTGGTGTGACAAATACTTGTCAGGGTTAAGGAAGCCTGGGCACATAGAGCAGGTGTGGGTCCTTGACCATCCCTAGGTCATACTCTGCAGCCTAAGGTGTTCCCTTACCTTCCATCCTGGACCCAGATGGCACCAGAGAGAAAAGCAGAGCCATTCCATCTGTCTCAGGAAAGACCGGCTGGAGGAGCTCTGCAGCCTCCCTTCTCACAGGGCCATAGCACGGAGACCCCCTGAGCAATTATCCACTGGCACACATTTGATCAAATAGCAAGTCTGAAGAGTTGCCGCGACATGCTGCAGGCCATGTGTTCTTGCACAGCTCAGGATAATCACATCCTGTCTATAAGTACCCATGTTTCAGGAATCAATAACCCTGGTTTTCTTTTTCCCTTTCTTCCTTTGACTGTTCTTTGAGCTAGCCACTGTAGCAAGGGTGGAATCAGAGGTACGAAGAACTAGAGGAAGACAAAATAAAAATTGGACCTCCTTGCCATCCATTAATTGGTTCAACTATAGTTTTGTTTTCTAATGTTCTTGTTGAAAAAGATCAAAACAATTTCAGTTCAATAGAAATCCCTTGATCTCTTTGGCCTCAGTATTTATAAAATAAAAAGACTAGACCCAGATGACCTCTGTTTTAAACAGTCAGTGACCAGCCCCTGGAGCTGGCTATGAATTCTGATGATCTCCACACAAATAGCAAGTGAGACTGATCTCAGGGCCTGCTCTAAGAAGTTATTCCCCATCCTCTCAGTCTCATGCTATATAATAGGATATTCCAAACTTGGGATTTTAATGCAAATAAAATCACCTGGGATAATTTTGCGATTATGTGACATTGCCATGGAGTTAATAAATTGTTCTCGATTGGGGCGTAATAGGGAAGATTTTTGATTTCTCCTTAATTGATGGTATCTAGGAACAAAGCCTGAGGAGAGCCAGCTGCCTACACTTTCCTCATTAACTGGAACATCCCTCAGAAAGGGAGGATTTGGAAATAAAACTCATGTCCTCAGATTAGTGGACATCTACAGAATCAGGCTAATAGCAAATCCCAACTCTGCCCAAAACCATCAGTAGTCACTGTTAGATAACACATAGGACTTTTCTCTTAAAGCAGCCAAAGACTTGTCCTCCAAACCATTAACATTAGAGAAAAGAAAGACACTGGTTTCTAATAGAGCCTTCATGAGATTCCCTTGTTAGGTCCTCTCATGTACAAATAGGTGATCTTGTCATTACACAGGCTGAATGTTTGAATACTAGAGTAACACCTAGGATGTCTAGGGTATCGCTGGGCAATGATGCTGCCAAGTACATAGTCTGCCACCCACTTATTCAATCATCAGCTATCTCTTGAGCACCTCCTAGAGACGGGCCAGAGTATGACCACAAGAAAAGGGTACAATGTCTGTCTCATTAACAGACAATTATCAACCCACAAAAATAAGATGAGAGCACTATATAGCGAGCCAGGGGACGACGTTCTTTGACAGAATTTTGCTAATGAGTTTGTATTTTCTCAGTCAATCACTGATTGTTTGGTTTTGTTACCTATTCATTATCTTTGTTAGAAGAGGTATCAGATTAGTAGATGACTATAAAACTGGCTTTGATGCCAACAGTAGCACAGTAGCACACCTGACCTTTTCCCTGGTGGGGGTGAAAGTTGAGGACATGGTGATGGCATACAGCAATGGCCGTGATGACACAGAGAACAATGAGTGGCCACCTGGATGGAGACTGTGAGTTTTGCACTCACTTTATCATTGAATCTCCATATATCACCAAGGATTAGCAAAGCAAGTTGTATGGGACAGAATTTAGGCCCAGAATCTGTAGCTGCAACCACTGGGAAAAGTCACAGTTGACCCCCATACCCAGGCTATGGTAGTGGCAGAGCACAGCAACTCCTTAACACAAGACTGCCTGCCAAGAGCTTTCCAGAGCCAGCTTTAAACATCCCTGTAAAGGCACAGAGCCCGAGGGTGGGGCAGAGGAACACTTTAAATGTCAGTCCTTGAAGGCCAGGCAATCTTTGACCTAAGGTCCTTTAGTGTTGCCATTAATTTAGGTGTATGAAGCAAGCTAAGGCTGTATAGACTTGAAGTGTGCCCTGGATTCTTCCCAGTGATGGAAAGAGACCACATAGCTAGGAAGCATGATGTCTAAATCCGTTTCTCCATCTAGGATTCTCATTATCTCTGGTTCCAATGACAGAGATAAAATGAGGACAGGGGTCAACAAAGGCTATGGATTTATAAGGTTTACATAATTTAAGCATGCAGAAAAGCAGGGTATGCATTGAACAGTGGCATGCCCACTGCTAAGTTCCCCCAATCTAATAATGCCATCATATTGGCTCCCTCTATAGAAGGAAAGCATCTCATGTGCAATTGCCCACTGACTAACCTCCCGTCTGTGTTCTCCGCCTTCCTTTCTGTGAGGCAACTGGGATGAACGTGGCATTCATCATTCTTACACTTGTTTTTACGCTATTAAAATATAGGTGCATCCATAACTGATTCTGTGTTAATGACATGCCAGCACATTTCACTGCGCACATTTAATTTCTCCCGTCTTCCTTTCGCTTGATTGAAGAACTGAACTCAATGACCTACAAGATTTAACAGCCAATGATTGATCCTGGGAAAGGAGGAATACTAATGGCTTGAGGGGGGTAGGGAGGTATTATATTTTCATATTGTGGTAAAGGGCACATATGATATAAACTTTTATTTTAATTCATTTTTCAGTGCACAGTTTTTGTGGCCTTAAGCACATTGGCCTTGCCGTGTTCAGCGGTCTGTGTTTGATCCAGAGAGATATCTGTAGTGTCAGGTGACTCCATCCATATCTTTCTGTAACTGAGGGCACTCAGTCCCGTGCGACTATGCAGCACTGTGGATGATGTCGCTGTGCCTGTCCCTGTGTTTACATTCTCCATCATGGATCCACATATCTTTAAGTGAGGCCTTTGGGTACCAAGGAAGTGGCATCTTCAAAGTTACCTTTGTAGTTTGGACAACTTGCTCTTGTATTTGGTGCTGTCTTACCAGCAATGCAGGATGGAAGCTAAGAAAAACCAAACCCAAACAAAACAAAGCTCCTCTTTTTCTAGCTACAAAATTAATGCAACATTTGCACAAAAGGGAGAGAGGGAGGAAGGGAGGGAGGGAGGGAATGAAATGCAGAAAAGCAGGAAAAAAAAATAAAAATCACTCATAAACCAAGCCCTCAGACAGAGCTAACTACAGTTGACATTTTAGAATAAGCCTTCCTTCCTTTTTCTTTGCATGTATTTGCATATTTTAACATAATTGCTACCATACTGTACATATTAAGTATGTTCCCATTTTTAAATGAGTTTATATGTTTATAGTCTTAGAAAGGCATAAGAATTAAATTGTATGTGGTTATACATCAATCACTTTTATTAACAAGAATAACATTAGCTTGAAATCAAGGTTATCCTACAGTATTCTGAGCTGATGGTTTTTATATTTATAGAATTTTTGGTTGTAAAATAAAAACAAACTGAGACACACATGGTGGCACAGGTCTGTATTCCCAGCTGAGTTAGAGGCTGAGGCAGGAGGGTCACAAGTTCAAGGCCAGTCTCAGCAACTTTTTTTTTTTTTTTTTTTTTTTTTTTAAGATAGGGTTTCTCTGTGTAGCCCTGGCTGTCCTGGAATTCACTGTGTAGACCAGGCTGGCCTCGAACTCAGAAATCCGCCTGCCTCTGCCTCCCAAGTGCTGCGCCACCACCCGCAAACAGTATGTAGCCCAGGCTGGCCTCGAACTCATGATCCTCCTGCCTCTGCCTCCTTCAGCAAATCCTACCAACATGCGCCACCAAAACCGGCTCAGCAACTTTTAAGAGCTTGCCTCAAAGTAAAAACTAAAGAGGCTTAGAGGAAGCCCAGTGGTAGAACACTTGCCAGTGTCAACAAAGCCCCCGAGTTCAGTGCTTGATATTACCAAAAGTAAAAATAAAATAAAATGATGTCTGTCCCTCCCACCATCAGCCCCTAAGTTGTACAGGTAAAAGTTACTTCCCTTCCAGCCTTACTTTTTCACATGTTCACATGCTATGTGTTTTGTCTTTGTTTTTGCGTGGCCATATTTTAACATTCATAAACCCAACTAATTATTTTCAGTATCTATTTTCACATCCCTGACTGTGTCCCTGTGCTCAGAACTCCACTATCTGTGGACTCAAGTCTGCACCTCAGAGTGCTGTGTTACTCCTCTCTCTGCTTTCTCTAGTCATCCTCATGGTTGTAACAGCTATTGTGTGTGTCGCTGCTGAGATGGCCAAATCCCAATCGTACATACAGGGCACTTGCCAACCACATGGAGCAGTCTAACTGGTTTAAATGTAATGAATTGTCTTCCACTCGGCAGGCACTGGCTTTTATACACTCAATAGAGCATCAACCCAAGAGGGCAAGCTAAACTGGACATAAAGCTTGGGAGAGTTGTGTATTTTAATTGCAAGCCCAGTTTTCAGAGAGAACCTAAGATGTGCAAAAAGGGTCTAATACTAATTGTAACAGCTGAATTTTTTTTGTTGCCCCTACAATATTGACTCTTCAGAAAGTAAGCAGAAAAAGTAAAGAAAAAAAAAACAACTGTTGAATTTGAATAGTTTGGGCATCCTTCATTCATTATTTCAGGGACTGAAACACTTATTTCATAGGATTGAAAATATTTTTGTTCACAAAATACAGAATAGGTAGTTGAAATTGAATTTTAAATAAACAACAAATACTTTTCAGTAAAAGGCTGTCCCATGCAATACTGATTAATACTAAATTAATACTAAATTAGAGAATGTTCATTGTTCAGTGAAACTCAACTATAAATTGTGTATTAGTTACCTTTGTACCACTGTGAGGACAAATTCCTGAGGAAACAGGTTACAAAAAGACAGAGTTATTCTGGCTGACAGTGTCAAAGGTTTTAGCCCATCATAGTGAGAAGGTATGGAAGAATTCCATGTTGTAGAAGCATGTGGAAATGGTGTTCACATCACAGAAGAGCAGGAAGTGAGAGGAGACAGAAACCAGAGGCTGGCTATAACCTTCAGAAGCCCCTCTCTAGTGACTTACTTCAGCCACACTACACATCCTGTCCTAGCCGCTGCCATCTCCTACAGGTTCCACATCTAGACTCCACATCTAGGCAGGTTCCATCTGCCAAACAGCGCCAACAGCTATAGAACAAAAGTTCAAATTGTAACAACTCAGCATGCTCTATTATCTTTGGGAGCCTATTAGTCAGGGTCAGATGGTCATCTAAGCCTTCTGAGTTGTGAGCATACAACTCTGCCATAGTATATGAAGATTCATGGGCTCCTGTTATTATAAAAATGGGTGACAGGTCATAGTTTGCTCATTCATTCATTTATTCATTCAATATTTTATGTACTTTATACTTACCAAGCACTGGGAGAAAACAGAGAATAAAACACAGGTTCTGTCTTTCATGGGCTTAGTCTACTGAAGGGAAGCGGACAAAAAGTAACTAAAGAAGAAATAACAAAGAGTGACTTTTAAATGTGCTGCCGAAGGAATGGAAGGGAATGGTGTTTGGCAATGGAGAATAAGGAAATGGAAAGACTGAGAATTTTCTGTGGAGAGGATCTTCAGGGAAGACTCCATCCAAGAGGGGTTGCGATAGCAATCAGAAAGTTGAGAGGCATTGAGAGGAGGCACATGCAAAGGCCCTGGGGAAGTAAACAACCCATACTCAGAATATATGAGAAACAGAATAAGAACCTTCAAAAGTCAGCCAGCTTGGAGTGACCTAAAGTAGGAGGAGATAGAGAGGGTGAGCAGCACTGAAGGCGGGTCCATGGAGAGCGGGCACTCAAACAATGCCACCTTTGTAGCAAAGCAGAGACGCTTCCAGAAGCATATGACCGGCTGAATACTGAACACTTCATAGGACTCACAGAGCTAAGTCTTAAAGGTATCATGTCCTTATTTTCCAAGTCACAGACTATTATTTACATACGGTTCTCAATTGTTGATGCTTATTAGACTGTCCTAGGCAGCTTTTAAAAGCCAAATTCTTGCTCAGGCCACATCCTGACCTGATTAAATTGACACCTTTGGACTCAGATACTGGTGCTGGCATCTTTCCATTTCTTCTGTATATCTGACCAGTTTGCACCTTACGAACAGGCAGGCTCTGATTCGATATGTCTATGCCTCAGCCATGTGTGACAAGCTCCAAGAAGATGCTGATGCCGTGATCCATCTATAACACTTGGAGTGTGAAGGCTCGTGGCTCTGTAGCAGTCCTTGCATACATTCTGCTTACTATCTTCTTGTCCCCTGCATAACCTTCCTTCCAGTCATTCTTCAAAGTTTTATTACCTGCCCATTGGTCTGCAGAACACACAGGCTGTTACTGAAACCCATCTCCCCTTTCATTTTAAAAGGGCTTTCTAAAGCTTAGAGACCCTGGATGTTCACTCTGTAGCCAAGGTGTGCCCTCCATCTCTGAAAGCAGACTAATCTCATTAAGAGGAGCCATGAAGTGTCCTCGGTAACAAATGTTCTACATAGCGCCTCTGTTCTCAGACTCTCCACTCGGATGCCTGTGCGCATCTGTTTGTCTCGTAACAGTCTACACCATGGTCCATTCGCTTTTTTCCTTATCACAGTGATTGCTCCAGAGTACTCATTCAGCTGTGTGCTACTGCTTCTGGCTGACAAGATAATTACATTCCGGGCAGACTGGGAGAAAGACAGGTAGTGCTCAAAAGTTCCGAGGCCGACTACCTAGTCATTGCTGGTACAGACTTCAAGATCAAGCACCTGATCTAATTAGCACACTCCCATCCTGCCTACCTGCCTGCCTGCTTGCCCGCCCGCCCGCTCACCCAAGGAATGCTGACATGGAAAGACTAAAGGCAATGCAGATATCATGCAACCCAGAGACAGACAGCCATGCGATCCTTTTGCCAGAAACAATTACATGTTCTTCTTGGAATCTTGGGTGTCCTAGTAACAGAGGGGGAGCCTAGGGGTAAACTTTTGCATAACACTGAGAACCCTGCATTTACTGATAATGAACATGAAAACCAGGGAAATAAAAACCCCACAAGAATGAAAGACCTCCCCCCGCCACACACACACCAAAAGCAGAAAGCCTTCGGAGTTGAACTCGGAATCATTTATGTAAGCAGGTTCAGGCCCCAGCTCTGGAAGAATCACACGCTTTTCCACAGAAGCAAGGCTTTACCACTTTACCACTAAAGACCAGATAAATAACAGAGTTCTGGTTTCCTGGGAACCACCCCCACCCAGCCCCACCCCAGCCCCACCCCAGCCTTTCATTCCTTCCTACATTTCTTTCGAGCTGCATCGTTTGAGTTTGACATTCTTGCACTGGGTAGGAACGTGTTTTAAAGTCTGAGTCGAGTTGCTAAGCATACATAGAGGACATTGAGATCTTGACTTTCTAATGAGGCACCCTTGTTCATTTGCTGTTGGCATTTGTACCCATTCCTCCCACGGCATCCTAACAGAAGACAGTGAGCGTTGGCCTAGAGCCAGTCTGCCTCCACCACCTAGACCTCAGTGCCCGGGAAAGGTAACGCCTGCCCTGATTCAACTAAAGGTATAAGGCTAAAGTGAACAATGCATATATCCCTCTGTTCTGCATGATGTCCCCCAGAAAGGTATCCAACTCCCATTACCAGAGATGCAACCTTATTTGGAAGTAGGCTCATTGGGGACACAATTACCATGTATCACACACATGGACTCTTAATCTAACAGGAACAGTGTCCTTTTATGGAGGCATAGAGTGTCAGATACTTGAGGCAAACACACCGTGGCACAATGGAGTTAAGGGAGAGGGGGGTCTCTGGTGGCTCGGCATGGAGTGTACTTTCAGGTGCTTCTCTGCTGTCTGCATGTCTTCTTTGGTGAGGACTCTGGGAAGGTCTTCAGCTCTTTTTAAAATAAGATTGTTTTCTTGTCGAGCTTTAAGAGGTCCTCATAAAGAACAGAGCTCTATGTGACGTATCTTCTGTAAGTGTTCTCTTCCAGTCTGGAGCTTGTCTTCTTGTTCTTTTAAATTGTCTTGCACATATCAGAATTGTTTTTCCTTACACACAGCTCATCTATCATCAGCCTTGTGGGTCAAATAATTTTTTTGGTATGGTAGCAAAATGTTATCACCCAAAGTCGAGACCATCTAAAATTCCTCCTGTGATATCTTTCATGAGATATGATTTTCAGTCTTTCAAGTAGGTTAGTAATCCACTTGGAGTCAAATTTTATGAAAGATGGGATGCACATACGTGCCTAGATTCCGCTGTGTAGTAAACGGTACTAGACAGTGGTTCCAGTACCATTTGCTGAGAAGACTGTTTTTACTTCTTTGTAATGTTCTTACTCTTTGGGAAAGATCCATTGATTTTATTTATGTCAGCTGGTTTCTGGGTTTCTGTTCTTTCTAATTGATCTGTTTGTCGATACCATACTTTTTGAGTGCTGTAGCTTTATAGTAAGTCTTGAAGTTAGCTTCCTCTATTTCAGTTGACTATTCTGGGCCGTTTGCTGCTTCTTATAGATGCTAGCATCTGTTTATTGAGATCTACAAAATAACTTGATTGTACTTTGATGGGGATAACGTTAGATCTATAGATGGAATTCTTCCTTTGAAGTCTCACTCATCACTCTTTCTATGGGTGGTGATTTTTGTGTTCTACTTAAGATTTTTTCCCCCCAAGCCCATGAAGTTTGTGCTGGTTTAAATGAGAATGTCTCCTTAGGCTCACGTACTTGAATACTTGGTCTCCAGTTGGTGACATCATTTAAGGTGCTTAGGAGGTGTGGCCTTGCTAGAGGAAGTATGCTACCTGAGAGCAGTGAGCTTTGAGAGCTTTAGGCTTCTTCCTACTCTTAGTGTGTATATGCTATGTGTGTGTGTTATAGAAGGATATAGGTTGAGTAGAATACCATTGGGAAGAAGTAAAGATAAAAATGTGAGAAAAATCTTTGACAGATTAGATGAAATATCTGTGAGCAGATTAGATATGAACCAACATTCTTGTAAATGCATTTCAGTAAACTATATTTAACAAGTATATTTTAAGGTCAGAAACACTGAGGTAAGCTACCAATGAAACACTGAATAAGTGTTGCCAAGATAAAAACAGTGCTGAGCATAAGATAAAGTCGTGGTACCCGTGATATATTACTGAGGCAGCATAGAGAGGAGCAAGCAAGCACAGAGCCCAAAGGGAAGCCAGCAGTGGCTGTTCTAAGCATTGAGTTTTGTAAGTTGTTTATGCAACCTTCTAGTGGATATATGGAAAGTTGACAACTGATTTCATCCATTGAACAAGGGACATGAAGAGTGTGGCCACTAATAAACCAGGGTCAATGAGCTTGGAGGTTGGTGAGGAGTCTTTGAGACTTTAGCAGGGTTACAAGAGGAGGATTTGTAAAGATCTAGGTTTGAGTCACCACCGTTCAGGACAAAAACACAAATCAGGATGTCCAGAAAGATGACAGTTAATATTAAACTTCCAACTAGAAGTCGGTGGAACTCTTGAGAGTTCCTCAACAGGAAATGCACCAGAGCAGGAATGGACATCCTGTCAGGAACTGTCTGTCCCTCGAAAGGCAAAATGTCAAGAGCCCTCCCAAAGCATAGACTGCTCACCAAGGTCCTCAGCCATTCTGTCAGAGGAGACAGCCACTCCCTGTCAGTACACAGGTAACACAGGTAATCATACCTTCCTCTGCCTCTTATCCAAGCAAATGTGCCTACCTAAAACTGGTCTGACAGCCAGCCATGCACTGGGCACCACGGAGTGTGGAGATGCTCTCTTAAGAGGAGGTCAGATTGTGCAGTTATAAATCCGGGCACCATATCCTCTGATGGCTGCCTGCTGAGTGATCCCTTGCCACTTGCAAACACACACTGTTAAACAAACAAGCCATCATTTTTTTCTTTTTTTGAGATGAAAGCATAGTGAACAAATAAACAAGAAAACCCAGGTGATCCAAAAGAGCATGCAGACAGGAACCTCCTGGGAGGTGCAGCAGGGAGAATGCAAGAAACTCTGTAATTAGGCTAATCCATGGGACGATAATAGGGAGTTTGTGGCCACACGTGAGACTTTGCATTTCTAATCAGCTCATGTGCCATCATGTTGCTGACACCACCGTCTTAGTCATAGGGCTCTAATTCATCAGCATTCGTGAAAAGCTGCTCTTCTATAACTTTAAACATGTTTGATCGCAACAATTTACAACATCACTTTAAGGTTTTAATGAAGGAAAGGCGTTTGATACATATTTACAACAATCATAATACTATAAAGATTTAAAGTCCAAGTTTTCACAGTGTTAGACCATTAAGCCAAATTGTCATGTTTCTAGTTAATTATTTGAAATAGTTTGGGGGAGAAATCAGCATCCAAAAATTAATTAATAGTTTTCCTCCATATAACTGCCCGTGTCATCGATGGCTACTGCTACTGGCTGCCAGCTCCTTTGTACCCTGGCTCTAGTGGCAATCAGCAAGTGTGATTAACATTAACCACTTGTCCTAATAGTCAAATGCCAAATGTCATCCCACATGCAGGATCATAATTACACATTAGGAAGTAGATGGGATCGGCATCATTAGCCAAGAATTAACCCCAAATGCAGAGCCACTTGAACTGGTGCTTGCAAAAATACAACATCTCATCCTTGGGGATACTAAAATGTCCTTCAAGGGTGACAATTCCGTACCCAGCTAAGAGCCTTGAGATTCCTTTTCAAAAGGATTCAAACCTTTCTCTGTCTAGAACAAAGGTTTCCACAACTGTCTCTTCTAAGATCAGGCAAATTTACACACACCCCAGCTCCACTCCAACGGAATCCAAGCTCCTATGTAGGTATTTGCTGTTAACCAGTCTCATGCTTCATGGCCCTTTGTGACACGTGTTTATTTGAAGAGGTAAGTCGGTGAGGCAGGGCCTTCCTCAGTTTTCACAGGCTCTCCCTTACTCTGGGAAATGCAAGGGACCTTCTCCAACATGCCCTGATTGGAAGAAGTAAGATGAGAAGTGTCACCTGCCACCGCTGCCCTTGGCCCCCTCAATACTAAGATACAGCATCAAAGTGGCAGCAGCTGACACATCTGAGAGTTCAGATTTCAGCAACTTGGAACATGAACATGGGACTAAGTGGAATGTTTCAAAACCCCCACTCAAAACTGAAGCCCATTGTTTCCATACTAGAAGTGGAGAGAGCTAGGGTTTCCCCAGGTGCATACCCCTGACAGGTCCCTGGGGCCACCAGGTGCCTTTGCATTCTGACATTGGGCTGGCTTCAGGGCTTCTTTGCTTCTCTCCCTCCCCTGGGCCTGACTTCATATAGTCACTATCAGAATTAGGGATGACTATTTTAATCCAGTTCTGTGTATTTCCTAAACCACTTCAATCATCTTTGGAATAAGAGAGAGTCTTAGTCAGGGTTATTATCAGTACAATGAAACATCATGACCAAAAGCAACTTGGGATGAAGGGTTCATTTAGCTTATAAAGTTCATCACTTTAATTTTGAAGTCAGGACAGGAGGAATGCTACTTATTGGCTGATTCCTCATGGCATGGTCAGCCTACTTTCTTATAGAACCCAGGACAACCAGCACAGAATTGGCAGCACCTACAATGGGCTGAAGTCTTCTGCATTAATCACTAATTAAGGAAATGTCCTACAGGCTTGCCTACAACCTCATCTTATGGAGGTGTCTTCTCAGGTGAGAGACCACATCTTCTCTGATGACTATAGTTTGTGTCAAGTTGATACAACACTAGCTAGCACAGATAGGGTGTTGAAATTTCCTTGGACCTATAGAGATGCCCTAAATGTATAACTTGATGGTATTCTATGCCAAAATTTGACTTCAGCATCTGATTTCATGACCTAGGAATGTAGAAAATCACAGCTGACAGTGTTATCTCTTGTTACAGTCTAGCATAGTAAGGCTGCCTAAGAGATACTGAGTCCAGATTTAAATAAATAAGCCAGCAAATCAGTGTCTGGCTGCAACTGAGGATTTAATAAGAAGGTGAAAATATTTTAAGGCAAATACAAGGACTGGAAGCAACACAGTTATAGTCCTTCAATTTGAGAGTGGTTGTGTAGCTTTCTTTCCCTTTATTCTTTCCTTCCTTTGTTTCCTTAATTTTTGTTTTATTGTGGTTGATTTTGTCTTCTCTATGTCCCAAGCTGGCCTGAAACTTGCTGTGTAGCCCAAGATGGCCGCAAATCAACAAACCTCCTGCCTTGACCCTTCCCAGGGTCATACAACCCGAGGTGCTTTCCACCATGCCTGCCTTCTCTGTGGACTCTGGAAGACTTTGATGATTGTAGAATTGTAGTTACTATTGAAAGCATAACTTCATTTCCTTAAAAATAAATAGCACCAATATATTCTTGGGAGTCTGTTTAAGAAAGCAGGGATCGACAGTGTGTGCTTTAGAAACTCTCCCCCTGGGTTTTCGGAGATGGCTCAGTCAATAAAGGGGTTCGTTCTGCAAGTCTGGGTACCTGGGTTCAGATTCCCAGAACCCAGCAGTAATAAACAAACAAATGGGGGCTCTAAGCAGCAGTGGGCACCTGTAATCACAACACTGGGAAGGCAAGACCAGAAGAGTCCCTGGAGCTTGCTAGCCAGCCAGCACAGCCCAATAAGTGAGGTGCATTTCCAGTGACACACCCTATCCAAAATATTAGGTGAAAGGGCTGACGCGCGCGCGCGCGCACACACACACACACACACACACACACACACGCACACGCGCACGCGCGCGCGCACACACACACACACACACCATAAAACTTAAAAGAGGATAATAGCCAGCCATCTAGAGAACTTCTTCCTTGCAAAGCTTAATCTTCCAGCCACACTCCAGGCCTAGAACTAACAGTGGAAGTCCTCCCAGGGGTAGAAAGGACATCCCAGGAGAAGTGATGTGAGTAGAGAATGCAGCCTGGGTAGGATCGATTCTAATGAGTTGTGATGCAGGTAGGAGCAATTCCAACTAGGTCCAGGACTAGCCTGACTCCCTACAGGCTGCTCATCACAGGCAGAAGCAGAGAGTTAATGGAGAGTTGGAGAGTTAATAGCTAGAGTGCAAGCATCCCCTCCCTTTCTCCACCAGCTGATGGCTCATTAAGAGCTCTAGACTCAACTACAGTAGCAACTTCATTCCTTGCTTGTCTTCGTGTGCACCAAAATGTGGTTCCTGTCACAATGGGAAAAGAAAGGGACATTCATGAAGGCCTGCCCAAAACCTCTGGGCAAAGGTTGTTACATAAATCTCATTAGGACTTGAGACTTGACTTTGACATGATATAAATCCCAGCTGTGGAATATGACAAACCTAGATTCCCCAGTGGCAGCTTAGACCCACCTGTAGCCTGCTTTCCTGGGTCCGGTTAAACAGAGGGTACCACAGACAGCAAGCTGAACTCTGCCCTTAGCATTTCTCAGTTACTGTGAACAGTCAAATGTTGACTTAGTTCCTGTTCTGTTGTGTTCACAGAATTATGCGAAACTCATTCCTGGAGCGACCGTGGGACTCCTTCAGAAGGATTCTGGGAACATTCTTCAGCTGATCATCTCTGCTTATGAAGTATGCTATCTCCCCTTATAAGCAGCTGGCTCCCGTTACAGTCCCTCATTGCCATCCAGACACTAAGATGTAGGTAGGGAATCCCACTTCTGTTTGTTTGTAAAAGGACTGCTCATCCAAAGAAAGCCCCTCTGCATTCATGCAGGTAAATTTTTATTTACTTATTTTACCCATCTTTCCAAAGGGAGTAGTAGCAGCTAGAAAAACCAAAGACCTCCAAGCTGAGGTTGTTTTACCATAATAACTCACAAAAGCATGGCCTCCAGGAAAACTTTAATACAACTGAAAAGACTCTGATTCATGATTGAACTCCTCTTTGCTAAACAAACAAACAAACAAACCAAAAAACAAACAAACAAACAAAACAGCATAAATTGCCAGTCAGTTATGTGGGGATGTAACTCCACAGGTTCAAGGGAGAAGATGAAACACAAAGAAAACTACGAGAGTTGACCACACATCCAAATGCCAAAAGCTCCTCAAGCACTGGGTGTATCCGGTCCCCTATTTTGTATTTCCATCGGAGCAGAGGCCACTGTCTAAGCTTCTTCCGATTGCTCTGATAAAACATCCTGAGAAGAGCAGCTTAGGGGAGACAGGCTTGATTTCGGCTCACGGTTCCAGCTCAGAGTTCATCGTAGTGGGAAAGTCACAGAGCAGGAGTTGGCCATGTGAGCAACAGAGTAAGGCAGGCTCTCCTCTAACTCCTGAATACTGTGGCTACCCCTGCAAGCTCCGAAGCCGTGATGACTCTGCCCGCTACAGCCTGGAACACTGAGCAAAAAGAAACTGTTCCTCTCTTAAGCTGTTTTTTGTTATTGTTGGTTTTTGTTTGGCTGGTTGTGGTTTTTTTTTTTTTTTTTTTTTTTGCCTTGACTCGTTAAGAAATACTGAGGACAGAATTGTCCTTCTCAACAAAAAAAACATATAGATAGGAATAGCTTTGTCCCTTTTGTCTAACTCAGGTGATCAACACTGAATAGCCAGTTGCCACTGCTGTTTTTATTTTGGGTCCTAAATATCATTTTATTTTGGGTCCTAAATATCATTTTCCTTTTTTGTCTTTCCTTATATATAAATAATAAATAAACAATAAATAAACAATCCTATAATTTGGACAGGCATTAAAAAAGAAAAGAAAATGTTTAGAAGTCAGTAAAGTTCTAGGATTTTTTTTTCAAAGAGCGTTTGCCTAAAAAGGTATGATAATAATAAATTTCTCCAAAGTTTTGATGTTTGAAAATTGCCCATTTGTGAGCCATATGTAACGATCCACTCCAATGCTGGAGTGAATACATATATGACGCCAGTGATCCTTAATTAAATTACAGATCAGAATCACCTGAGAAGCTTTTTAGAAAGTTAGTCCTCCTCTGATTCCTTCCACAGACATCTTGGAGACATTCAGAGGAAGGGCAGAGGCAGGGTTTAAAAATATAAACCGTGTGATTTTGACACCACCTCACCAATTTCAAAACTTGTGCAACAAGGTAAAAAGCAGGCTACCCCTTCTCAAGACTCCATTTTCTTCAGAGACTGAAGCCCAGCAGTATCCACTAAAACTGTACCCCCTATAGCAGTGATCAGATATTGCAGTTTGCTTAGCACTCATCAAAAATTAATCACCGTGTCAGCTCATCCTTAAAATTCTTCCAGTCAGAAAGACCTGTCAACAAAACACACAGACACACAAATACACCATACACACAGACACACACAGACACACACAGACACACACACACACACACACACACACACACAGCATGCCTCCACTTTCTCATGCACTAATTAAAGTTCTAATGTGTAGAATCAAATAGAATCACAAATAGAATCCCTTCCCTGGATTATAACGCATTCCATTTTCTTTAGTTTTATACTCTGAAAAGTGTTGGCTGCTAACCACTTCAAAGAAAGTAGGCAAACAAGGAAACAGTGGTTGCCATCCTGTTTGCCAACCCCAGCCACGCCCCTACTTGCTCTGTTCCAGGGATTGTCTCACTTAGAATTTCCAAATTGCTCACACAGTTTACAAGGTAGTTAAAATCAAGCCATTACACATTTGAATGGAATTTTGGGTCTTAATTTATTGCCTCAAAAACACCAAGGACTGAACCGGGAAAGATGGCTCAGGGGTTAGGAGCACTGGGTACTCTTGCCAACGGTGTGGGTTTGATTCTCAGCACCCACATGGCAACTCACAACCATCTGTAACTTCAGTTCCGGTGAGATATGATGCCCCTTCTCTGGCCTCCACTGGCACCGGGCACACACAGTGTGCACACATACACTGGCATACACACACAGTGTGCACACATTCACAGGCATGCATACATAGTGTGCACACACACAGGCATACATACACACAAAACACTCATTTACATAAAAGAAAATAGCAAGAAGCACCTGCTGATTTGCTAAGTTACATTATTCTGGAGTTCTTGTTGAAGCGATATGATTCATGAGGTGACATGTACAAAAGAATGTGACACTTGTTTAGTAATATTATTTTTTTATTCTGTTATTCTTAAGCGCATTTGGAAAAGACTTTCAAATAGAGAAACCCATAGACAGCATTTCTTCTTTAGACAAGGGGAGGGAGGAGAGAAAGAGAGATGGAGAGAGAGAAAGAGAGAGAGAAAGAGAGAGAGAAGGAAAGCAATGGGCTTATGATTAACTTCTAGCAAGGCAGAAGCAACTTGTGGCTACAAACATTAGCTAAATGTCTTTAAATGCTATTTTGATACAAAAAAAACCACTTAAAACTGCTTGTGTACCCACTCATTAATTTTTTTCCTTCCCATACTACATACGAAAGGCTACTGAAGCGTGGCCCTGGGGGGATTGGCTTTTCTACTGGAATTTTACCTCCAGGAAGGAATTCATTTGTGTTCTTTGCCCAGTCTTGTAGAAGATGCAATAATAATAATAATAATAATAATAATAGAATGATGAGAAAATAAATTAGCATTTATATCCTTTACTTGGGAAATACACATTAATAATATTCCTAGTAAAATTTGCACACTAGTACTCAATTATCCCAGTGCTGAGATTCCCATCCTTTAGGTTAGACAATGCCACCCACTAGTTCCTGTAGTCACCAGCACACACATTCCTTTTCTTTTCAGCTTCTGACTCACCCTGCCACTCTCTCCAGCACTACTTCCCCCTTAATTCTTGGTGATTTTAGCATAACACACTTTGGAGAGCTGTGACAATAGCTTGTTCAATAAGTCACTTACCTTGCATGCATGAGCACTTAAGTTGGATCCCCAGGATGCACACAGGAAAGCTGGCACAGGACACACTTGCAATCCCATTGTGAAGGCCCAGACAGGCAGATCCCTGGAGCTTGCTTGCCAGCTGGCCTGGCCAGCTTGGTGAGTGGAGGCTAATGAGAGACCCTGACTCAACAAACAAGATGGGTAGGTAGTCTCTGGGACCAACAGCAGAGTTGTCCTGTGGCTCCACACCATGTACACAAATGTGCCCTCGTGTGCATATATACTCTCATATATGCACACACTAGACTTTGGAAGAAATAGAGTTATTGTTCCATGCAGTGGGCAGAATTATACTTCAGAAAAAATTGAAGCAAAATGTGCTTTTACCCTGCCAAAATTGAGAAAAGGGGATATATGGTAGAATACATTATACCCCCAGTATCATAGGTATATAAATGACAGATGATAGAAGGTAGGTAGGTAGGTAGATAGATAGATAGATAGATAGATACATACATACATACATACATACATACATACATGATACACACCAACAATAAAATAGGTATAAACTCAAAACCTTTTGGATGAATTGAAATATAACTCAACTTACAATATTTAAGTGGTTTTATAAGGTTTTATTGTTTGATATTTTTGTTTTGTCTCCTTATATATGTTATAAGTAACCAAGGAATAGAAAAGGCAAGTTGAGAACCTCTCAGAACAGAAATTCAGTCGTATCCAAGATCCGACTTGACATTTAAGGCATAATAATTCTCCCCCAAAACTTTAAGGTACAATTCCTCCCACATACCATACTTTAACACCTCTAAGATTTTGGGGGAACTGGAGGTATAAATCATTGGTGAGTACTGGGGTGGCATTCCATAGGTCCCATGTTTAATCCCCACTCATCATGGTAAGAAAACAAATATAGATTCATTTTGTAATTAGTGAGGTCTTTACAGCTGTCATGTGTCAGGTGGCAATAACGGTATTGTCTTCATCACAATTGTGATTATTGCCATTTCAAATCATTACATGTATTTTTGCTTAAGTGTTAAGTGTAGTAGCTGTTGTAAGATATGCTTACAATTTTTGAACTGTGACTCAACGTTGAAACGGAAAGTTGTTATCTCTGCAGAAATGCACCCAACAAAGCAGCAGGATATAAATTTGATATCAATGAAGCCAAAGTTCATTGCTAGGGGATAAATGAGATTCTGTTCTCCTCCCAGAGCAGCATGGGCTGCTCTCTGAGAACCAAGAAGCAGCGATGCATACTAGTAAAGGGTACCATCATCATAGCTGGGCATTGGTATATATACACCACTGGTACATAAGCAAAGGCATTGACTTTTTGATGCCAAGCTATGCAACCCAGGTCAGGAGAATTTGCTGAAGGCTTCAGAATGCATGAAACAACTTGCAGGCAATAATTGACTCCTGTCTGTCACATGCTGTGCAAAAATACCTTCAGAAATATCGTCATAGCTTATTTGCCGTGAGATAGTGTATCTCAACATTGATGATGTCTGAGAAATATATTTAATATATAAATATACATATTTAATACATTTATATTTAATATATTAAATATGTATATACACACATACATATATAAGTATATATATACACATATATATGTATATATACACATATAGTATATGTCACATATATAGTATATATATCACATATATATTATATATCACATTCTTGCTTGATTAATAAAATGATGAATTTTTATATTTAATTTAGCTTTATTAATTTATAGTTGTTTGGTTTGTCCTTGTATGTGTATATCACACGTACATGCATGAGCACACTTACATACACCAGAGCATGCATGCATATGGGTGTTGGTTCTCACCTTTCCTCTTGTTTAAGATAGGGTCTCTTGTTTCTTGGTAATTCACTGCTACATATGCCAGTAAGCAACCCAGGCTTCTCTTGTCTCTGCCTGCCAGCACACCACAGATTTGAAATTACAGACTTACAGTCCTGGGACCCTCTCTACATAGGTCCCGAGAATTAGAACAGGCACCGCACCCCCCCACACACACACACTTATACACCAAGAGCTTTACGCACTAAGTCATCTCCCTAGTCTTTCTTTTGTGGTTTAATGAGTATCAAGCAGTTTCTTCTTCTGGCTGGATTTCTTTTCACTTATGACTTCACTTAACCCTTTCTTGTTTACACTAAAGGAACTGCGGTCTGAGGTGGAACTGGAAGTATTAGGGGACACAGAAGGACTCAACCTGTCATTCACAGCTATCTGTAACAATGGCATCATCTTCCCACACCAAAAGAAATGTTCCCATATGAAAGTTGGAGACACAGTAAGTAGATCCCCAATAGATCTTTAGAAACAATTAGATGGGCCGGAGGCTAGCTAGCTCAGCTTGCTGAAGCTGGACTTGTTGGCAAAGCCAGTCTCCACCAGCCTTGACTCAGATCCTGCGGGTTACTGGATAGAGGAAGCAGATGACCAGCGTTTTCTTTTCCAGGCATCCTTCAATGTGACCGTGAGCATATCCAACTGCGAGAAACGAAGCAGGAACCTTATTATAAAGCCTGTGGGGCTGGGGGACACCCTGGAAATACTTGTCAGTGCAGAATGTGACTGTGACTGCCAGAGAGAAGTAGAAGCCAACAGTTCTAAGTGCCACAACGGGAATGGCTCCTTCCAGTGTGGGGTGTGTGCCTGCAACCCTGGCCACATGGGTCCTCACTGCGAGTGCAGCGAGGATACGGTGAGCACGGATTCCTGCAAGGAGTCTCCGGGTCACCCCTCATGCAGCGGAAGGGGTGACTGCTATTGTGGGCAGTGCGTCTGCCACTTGTCTCCCTATGGAAGCATCTACGGACCTTACTGCCAGTGCGACAACTTCTCCTGTCTGAGACACAAAGGCCTACTCTGCGGAGGTAGGCTATGGGCTTCTCCGGGCTTCCCACCTCTTACAAAGGCAGCTGTTTGGGGCTTTCTGTTTTTCATTTCTTCTTCACATTCCTGGGCTTAGCAGTTGTTCTGTAAGTATTTGCTGGTGGCTTCAGCGGGTGAATCATTAGAACTGGGGTAACTGGATGGTCTTGCATTTGTTGTCATTTCTAACATTCCTGTGGGGTCAGAGCTCTGTCAACTGAACTCACGTTTACATTATATTTCAATTTCACTATTCCTTCAAGTTAAGTAGATAAAAGTTGGAATGTTGCCTCTCTAGTTGTCGCCCGGATTCCACAAAACCGCCTCTGATCTGAATTCCACTGTCTATCCGACCTTTTCTACATCAAGTTGCTGGGTCTGACCTGATTCTTGCATCTTTTATGTTGGAAAAAAAAAGCTAATAGAGATTGCCAAAGGAACAGAACCAAGGAGAAGGCACAGAGATGCTGAGTAGATCTGAGAGCCTTCTCCTCCCTCCCTCTCTCTCTCTCTCTCTCTCTCTCTCTCTCTCTTTCTCCTCCCTCTCTTCCCCCCCCAACTCTCTCCCTGTCTCTGTCTCCTTCCCTCCCATCCTCGCCTCTTAGATTCACAGTCTTCCTGTCTCAGTCTCTCAAGTGTTTATATTCCAGATCATTGCATCATGCCTAGCCCCTTTCTAAATGTTACTAAATCTAGTATGTTAGGTATGGGGTTGAGAAAAGCTACAACACATATGAGACAAAGCCTATGGAAAGAATGAAAGTAGAAAGTAGCTTAGAATTTCTTGAAGTTTCCAAGAAAAGTTTAATATTTTTATAGATGCTTTTGTGCATATAAAAATGACATACTTTAAGAATATACTATAGAAGCCAAGTGTGGTAGTGCATTTCTTTAGTCTGAGCACTTGGAGGCAGAGGTAGCCAGATCTGAGTTCTAATCCAACCTGTGAGTTTTAGACCAGACAGTTCAACATAGTAAGATCCCCATCTCTCTCTCAAAAATAAAACAAAATAAAAATAAACAAACTAAGAGAATATATCACAGATGCCAGAAAGATGGTTTTGTGGTCAAGAGTACATAATTGTTCTTTAGGGGAGCTGAGTTTGGTTCCTGCACTCTTGACAGATGGCTTTTTACCATATATAACTCCTACTTCATGGGCTCTGATGCCCTCTTCTGACCTTCATGGGCTCCCAAACATTTGTGGCATTCACTGATACAGACACATACACATAAATAAAAACAATAAAGTTTTGGGAGCTAAAGAGATGAGTTACTGGCTAAGAGCACATTCTATTCTTCTGGAAGACCTTAGTTCAGTTCCTAGCACCATGTCAGGGGACCCTCAACTACCTATAACTCCAGCTCCAGAGGAGCAGAGCCTATGTTGGTACCTGCACTTGTGTGTGCAGACACATATATAAAAGTAATGAAAATAGTTTAGAAGTAAATCTTTTAAAAAGAGGAAAAAGAATATGCTATGTTAAACACGACTCAAAATATTCTGATACACGTATTTAATTATAACCTATTCCAACAGGAAAGACAAATATTAACACAGTTTTAAATGGCATAAACATAGTCCACAAGTGAAGCATGAACTGCTTGTAGACTAAGCCCAGACACCCTACTTATTACTGGATGTAAGCAGACACCTTATCAAAACACAATGGCATTATCTTTGCAGAAAACTAAGCAAGTTATATTTCTAAACCACTGTGTCAGAAATGTATAAAAGAGAATAATTTCCCCAGTGCTTAGGAGGTTGAAGTGCGATCAGAAGCAGAAGGTCATGTGATAAAACTTTTTTTTAAAAAAGAAGATAATAAAAAGATAAAAGGAAGAAACCTATTTTTAGGAAAAGGAAGGAAGGAAGAAAGGAAGGAGAAAAGGGAGGAAGGAAGGCTAAAAGAATGTCAAGTGTTTAAAAAAACACATGAAAGCATTTATCCCAAAGAAAATAAATTTCTTTTCCCTTTTCATTCAAAGATTCACTTTCTGATTTCAGTGTGTGTGTGTGTGTGTGTGTGTGTGTGTGTGTGTATAAACACACATCAATGTTTTTATTGGATTTAGGCAGGTGTGGGTAATTGCTGAGCATTCCTCCAGGCTAGAAGCTAGGCATGGCTGCTGTGGCTCCACAGTTCCTCACAGGCGCCATCCCAATGAAACAAGAAAGTCCATAGGTTTTTACAGGCTTTAATGTCATGGCGGATGTAGATGGATCTGGATGTGCACCCCCCTGAAACCCAGGGCAGACCTGAGTTAAGTAGGGAGGGAAAGAGGAGGAGGGACTGGGGAAGAATGCTTAATTGGTTCTGCCCTCTGGCCTTCAGGCAACTCATTAGTATGTAAATCTCTCTAGGGCCTGAGGCTTGTTCCTCCTGACTGTTAGCCATAGACCTCTCTGTGGGAGTGCTTGTGGAGGGTTCTCACAGCCCACTGTCCCACAGGCAGGACCCTTAGGTGACAAGAAGCTAATCAATGGCAAAGCCGCCATCAAATCATAGGAAGGATGTATCTGCAGAATCTCACACTGCCTTTCTAGTAAAAATGTATGTTCAAAAAATGCTTTCTGAAGGTCCCAAGTCTAGTCTAGTCTAATCTAGTCTAGTCTAGTCTAGTCTACTCTAATCTAATCTAATCTAATCTAATCTAATCTAATCTAATCTAATCTAATGGCATAGATATCATCCCAATATTCCAGCTCCAAAATTCTGGATAAAAATACCTAAAACAGCCGGAATTGCTAACTAATGTGCAATTCCCCCATTTCTTTCTTTCTTTTTAAAAAATATGTGCAGGTTATTGGGAAAACACTCAACCTGTATACCATATAGGAAGGTCAGACAGTAACGCTGCTCTTCAAATCAGATGCAAGAATCACAGGAACCTCTGCTTAGAAACCTCCACCAGTGGCAAGTTCTTTCACACTTCAGCAAATGTAAAATAATAATAATAATAATAATAATAATAATAATAGTAATAATAGCAATAATACTCTACAGCCAGTAGCCTTCTCTTCTAAAATGTACAGTAAAAGTAAATACAAATCCAGTCGGGATTGGTGGAGTAGCCTCCCTATGTCTGGGACTGTGCTCAGTGCAGGGATGGAAACTACACCACATTGTGAAGAGATGCTGTCCTCCCAGCTGTAATTTTCCAAACTTACCTGATATGCCACTTACAACTTGCATGGTTCTCACTTACTTCACCAGTGACATCCTCGATAGCATACTGTTTTTCTGAAAAGCTTTTATCCCGGATGTTCTTTGTCATACGGCGTCTTTCATCCATTTGTAAGCACTCAGAGATAGAAGGCTCCATTGATTTTGTTTATCCTTGCCCAAATTCCATTAGTCTATTTTGATTCTAAGAGGCCGGGAGCCATACCAGCCAAATGGTATTAGAGGAAAGCTTCTTGTGATTATGTACTTTGAACTATTTTCCAGTGGCATTCCAGAAAGATCTGTCCCTCTGAAAAAGGTAAATTTTTCTAGATCTTGGGTTATCATCTTGCTTTCTGCATGAGTCTCATATGAAGGTGCTGGTTTGGTGGCATGAACAGATACTGTAGATAATTTGTTGCCCAAGGACATCAATTGACACCTTCAGTGACCTAGCTGATGCTCCTAGAAGGCCAGCAGAGTAAAGGGTTTCTAAGTTCTGAAAGGTGTGTTTCATATTTTTGCTGTGACAGTTCTTCTTTTTAATGTTTCAGGACAGGTTTTGTAAACTTCTGCCAAGAAATTCTTGTGTGCAGCTATATACTGGGAAGCCTCAGGGCACCAGAAAATGCACATTTATGCATCGAGTTAATTTTCAGAATAAATTACAACCTAGAGCTTTTTTCCCTTTTGTAGATGTTTTCCCTTTCCTGAGGAAGAAAAAAAAAAAAGAAAGAAAGAAAGAAAGAAAGATCAGGAAAAAAAGAAAGAAAGAAAGAAAGAAAGAAAGAAAGAAAGAAAGAAAGAAGGAAAGAAGGAAAGAAAGAAAGAAATTGGAGTTTTCAAGATCACTTACACCTAAAAATTAATTCTTGGTTTTCACCCAAATAATTTACTATCCTTAGTTTTTAATTCTTTGGCTCAATTATGAATTACATAGGCTACGAAATACAGCTGAATGGTCTTACTGTCATGGGTCCAAATAAATTTAGATGCATCTTTCATCTGAAAAGTATGCCATTAAAGTACTATTCCATATAGAGAAACCCCATACACACAGAATACAAACACATCCCAGGAACATTGAGGACTGGAGCCTGATGGAGCATTGTATGAAGAACTCTTGTGTTCTTGGTCTCTTGAGGCCCAGCCACAAAGCCAGATACCCAACTACTCGAACCAAGTCTACAAGAGAGACGGCAGTCTTCCATCCTGTGGCAATCTTGCCAGCATTTTCCATGAGTGCAAGCATGCATCATTTATTTATTTTCACTTTGTTTTTAATAAAAGTATAGAACTTTTATCCCTGATGACTGATTTTGCTTGCAGCTCTTCCCCCAGATAGCTTTTAGAGATGATTCTACTAGGTAGGCCCTGTGGAGCTCAGTTATGGGTCAGGCACCATGGTAAATATGGGAACGTGTTAACTTAGGTAACTGTAAATTTTGCTGAAAGAGCAAAGATGTGTGCAAGAAGCCTTTATATGTGCCATCTTTTTCTTTTCTTCCTGAAGGAAAGTATCTGTTATGGGTTTGTAAATAAATACTATTTGTTTGGAACACCAAATGCTTGTTATAATTCTCATAGCAAGCACTAAAAAAAAAATCTATGGAGAGGATAAGAGGATACTTATCTGAAATACACTGCCGTTTGTAGAACATTTCATAAGCCATTTTGTGACCTGAGCCAGAAGGGAGCAATGCTCAACCATCTGCATCATTGGCTCTGCCCTGTAGAACTACTATGGCATCACCTTCCTCATTTCTCTTTTCTGAAATGCATGCAACTCCCTTCTTCTATCTTTATCCATCTGAGTGTCTAGGCACCTCCTCCTGCATGCTGAGTCTGCTTTGGACACAGCGTTACTTCCATCTCCCTCCTCCTCTCCTGCAAGGAACCTTTCCCCTGTTCATGGTTTACAGGCTGATGTCTCCAGAGCTTGTGTGTGGTCTTGTGCTCAGACTGCTTGCCCTAGACGAGCTGATTCACAGCCACCTTACCTGAAGCCTTTTCCTAATGGATCCCAAGACCCTTCTCTGTACCTTTAAACTGCTTACTAAGATGCTCAATAGTCCTTTCTCCTCCAAACTCAACAGAACCATAGAAACTCACTGTCCAACCCATTCAAAGCTGATTTTCCTTTTTCTGCTTCAGAGTCATTCATTCATTCATTCATTCATTCATTCATTCATTCATTCACCAAGTGATCTCCACTTTATGGCAGGTATTAGAGAACAGCAGTGACCATGAACCAGCTTCCACATCAAGTCAAAAGGAAGCCATGCCGCCAGTGGGCTATCCAGTCTGTTGATCTGTTGAGAATTCCGTCTCTCTTTCTTCATGCTATGCTGTTACCAGTCTTACCCTACCCTGTGCATTTCAGCTCACACTGCTTATCAGTTCATCTCCGTTCTCAAGACTGCTGCCACGGGTCAGGCCTCTGCTCCTACAAGATTTTGCAACTGCCTTTCTTGCCTCTCATTTGACCTTTCGGTGATGCCAGGATGTCTACACACATACCTGTCTGTTCAGGTCACTGCTTCATGTAAAATTTCATAAACTTCTGGGAAAATATTCTTTCTGTAGCCTGTGGGCTTCTCATGCTCTCACTTCAGACACACTATGGACTTTCCCATCTCCCCTTTGTCACAGACATCTGCACCACTGCCTCTGCCCTGCGAGTCTACTGTGGTTATTATACACTAGTCCATCACCTCCTGTGATTCTCTCTCTCTCTGAAACGCATACAACTCTCTTCTCCTAACTGTCTTTAACTCCCCAAATCAGCTCAAGCATCACTACTTCTTTTTTTTTTTTTAAGATTTATTTATTTATTGTATATGAATACACTGTAGCTGTCTTCAGACACACCAGAAGAAGGCATCAGATCTTATTACAGACGGTTGTGAGCCACCATGTGGTTGCTGGGAATTGAACTCAGGACCTATGGAAGAGCAGTCAGTGCTCTTAACCTCTGAGCCATCTCTCCAGCCCCGCATCACTACTTCTTGAAGTTATCCCCAAACCCAATTTACTTTAGAAAGTCTTCCACCCTGCATCGCAGACTCCCACATGCTACATTATAGTTAGTGCATGTAATAATAATTTTCCTGCCTCCTACACTGGAGGATAAATTCAGTAACCTTGTGCTGTCAAATTCTGCATCTTTGTGGCCAAATGCACTCAGGACTGGACAGATAATTGACTCTTAGTTTCCATTACCTACCACATTCTAAAGCTAAAAAATCAACCCCCCCAAAAATGGTGAATTAAATTAGGATTATTATAATTTGACCCACTGGGAATAGAGGGGGAGGGGAAACCTCCCAATTGCTTTCTATCTTTCCTGGAACTAAGACCAGGGTTAGGTAGATTTAGTGATGAGCCATATTATCTCTAAATTCTTAACAGAGGGCGGTGGCTCTGCTTGCTCTTGCTATTACCTTGGCTGATCGTACTCTCTGCATGGAGGTCTGTTGTACCATCACATCTTCGTGTCCAGTAAACTCTCTGGCACAGAGTATATGCTCAGTCAGAAACGATTGAGTAGTGAATCTGTCAATGTTAATGGGATAGCTAACCAAGGGATGGAAAACTAGAATTTTTCATGGAGCCACATCACTGGAAGTAGATTTTTATCCCTTATTTTATAAGAGAGTATTTTTTTCAATTCATCAGTGTAGGCATACATTTTTTTTGCAACCTCCTTTTAATAAGGGAAGAAACTGCCAGGCTTGCCAACCAGCCTGAGGCAAAGCCACGGAAGCAGCAAAGCTGCCACAGGAGCCTCACGAGCAGTTCTTGGGCAAGTTTCTCTCAATGTCGCAGTTATCACAAGTTGAGCTCAGCAACTCTATGTAAGGCTAAACAATACATGAGTGTCTTTAGTGACCAATAGCAAGGCAGAGCAAACCAAACCAAAGCTCAGTGCTCTTCTCCCACTGTCTGTGGGGTCATATTTCTTCTTCTTCATCAAGTGTCCTTTCATGTGTCTGCTATATCCAAGCATCCTTTCACCTGTGTCTGCTTCAGGAAAACATTCTTTCACGTGTTTGCTTTAGCAAGACATCCTTTCATCTGTGTGCCCCAGGAAGCCATCATTTGACATAACTAACTTTCCAAAGAACTAGAAGTTTCCACTTTACTTCAGCTTGGGTGATATAGAAGGATGGGTATTAATCCATGTCTGTTCTCTATCTCCATCCTAAAACCCAATGAACACTATTCACCAAAGAGCTCCAATGGGCTTGTCTGCATGGTCTCAATTTGACTGACTGTTTATTCCATTTGCTGTAAGTGATTTTCAGCTAGGAGGCAATTTAGTAAATACACAGAGTCAACAACATCTCTACGCCATCTCTCTGTCTCTGTCTCTGTCTCTGTCTCTCCCCCCCCTCTCTTTTTCTCTGTCTCTTTGTGAGTCCGTCTGCCTCTCTGCTTCTCTCTTTGCCTCCTGCCCCTCCTGTCTCTGCCTCTTTCTTGGCCTCTGTCTGCCCCACCCTCAATCTCTGATAGTGTTTAAAGGTACTCGGAGAAGATATTCCCCAGCCTGGAAGTGGTTTGGGCCATAAGCAACGTTGTATGTGTTTTATGTGTTTTACAGATAACGGTGACTGTGACTGTGGCGAATGCGTGTGCCGGGATGGCTGGACAGGCGAGTACTGCAACTGTACAACCAGCAGGGACTCATGTGCTTCTGAGGATGGAGTGCTGTGCAGTGGGCGTGGGGACTGTGTCTGTGGCAAGTGTGTCTGCAGAAACCCCGGAGCCTCAGGTCCCACCTGTGAACGCTGCCCTACCTGTGGCGACCCCTGTAACTCTAAACGGTAATGTCTCTACTTCTTTATTCTCTTCCGTGGCTAGCTTTCCGTGTGATCAATGTTTGAATGACATCTAGTAAACTCAAACCTCTAATTGTGTCATCTGGGTTTTGGTCCCTGGCAGACATCAAAACTCATAGCCCAAGGGCCCCAGTCAACCTCAGTCTGGAATGTCAGCCTCTTACCTGCCTCTTTCTGAGTCTTGATTATCCAAAACCACCTTGTCACATTTCTCTAGTGGCAACTAATGTCCTAGCTGATAGTATCAGCTGGTCTCTCAGTCGAATGCCCTGGAGGTATCCTGCTGACACTCACAGGCCATCAGTATCTTTTCTGGGGAAACAGACAACCATCTTATGTAGACCCATCTAGGCTGACTTTGCAGGATTTGTTCTCATCCTGGTAGACCAAAGGAGGCAGAAGCAGGGAGACAGTCTTAGCTTTCACTTCTTTCCCCTTTATCACCATGCACTCTGGCACTTCTGTGTGGTTATCATTACACACACACACACACACACACACACACACACACACACAGTGGGTTTTTTTTACACTACTAAGACAATAACAACAACAATTAAATACACCCATATGTTTCTATTAAGACTGATTTCTGGTTAGCAGTGTCACTTTACATAGTTGGAACAAATTTCATAGGTCTGAAGGTGGTCTCCACATGACTATTTCGAGGTTGTATTATCTCTGGTAAGCAGTCAATATGACCAAGCAGCCCATCCTTTTCATTGATTCCTGGAATAATGACATTTGCATTTCTGTTGTAATCAAGGGAGAAAGTCCATTTTCCCCAATGGTTACTCACCAACCAGGTGTCAACACTTTTCTGTCACTGTCCCTGGCAAACTGAGACACATGACAGATCATGGAGCTTGATTCACAGGACTTAGATAAAATCAAATGTAAACTTTCCACTGTAGTTTGGACAGAGTGATTGCCTAGCATCCATGAGTCTCTGGCTCAATCCCCAACCACCAACAAAAAAAGTAGTTTCTTCAAGATGTTTGTCTTAGTTAGGGTTTTACTGCTGTGAACATACACCATGACCAAGGCAACTCTTAGAAGAACAACATTTAATTAGTGATGGTTTACCGGTTCAGAGGTGCAGTCCATTATCATCAAAGCAAGAATATGGCAGCATCCAGGCAGGCATGGTGCAGGAGGAGCTGAGAGTTCTACATCTTCATCTGAAGGCTGCTAGGAGAAGACTGACTTCCAGGCAGTTAGAATGAAAGACTTACAACCCACACCCACAGTGACACACCTACTCCAACAGGGCCACACCTTCTAATCCTGCCACTCCCTGGGCCCAGCATATACAAACCATCACAATGTTTCTTTCATTGCTTTTCTATTTCATCTCCTTTGTAACCATGAGTCAGTGCTTTATCTGGTTTACAAGATGTGGTATTAACAATTAAAGTTGTTCCAGTTTGGGAACCAGCATCATCTACTTGCTGTTGATGCTAGTTTTGAGATGTGTCTGTTCTTTCTTTTACTCAGACACATGCTCATTTACCTGACAAGTATTAAGCACTTGCTATATGCCATGAATGGTGTCAAATCATACACACGCGGTGAAACAGTTACGGTATCTACCTTCATAAGTGCTAAGGGAAAGATAGGATTTTATTCTTTGCCTATGTATATGTATATAGTGTGTGTATGCACATTTGCATGTGTGTAATACACATGTATGGTTGGTGCATGTGTATGGGTGTTGTAGGCTGGGAGTAGTTCAACATCGGGTTTCTTCCTTGATCACTTTTCCCTTTATTTATTAAAGTGGGGTCTCCAATTCCAGATAATCTGGCTAGCGAGCTTGCCATGGATGCCCTGTTCTGCCTCCTGAGTGACGGGATGACAGGTGGTTGTCATACTTGCCTGGTTTTTATATGGGCTTTGGGGATCTGGTCCTCACACTTGCATGGCCATCTCCTAATACCATTTTTTTTTTCAAGTAATTGACAGAGATATGTGGGCTTCCAGTCACAGTGGAGTTGTAGAAGATGCTACAGACTACAGGGCAGGGGAGACCAGCAGCGCTGGGGCAGTCACAGTTAAACGCACAAAGGCAGTTTGAAGAATCTCTGCAGTATGCTCCAGGCCCCCACCCAGCCTGCCCAAATATAAAGCGGCTTCAAACAAGACTTGTGCTCCTGTTCCCGCATGGTTGCTGATCCAAGCCCTGCCTACAGAACAGGGGTTCTCAGCCTATGGGTTGAGATCCCAACAGGATCACATATCAGAAATATCATATATTTACATTAGGATTCACAACAGTAGCAAAATTACAGTTGGGAAGTAGCAACGAGATAATTTGTGGTTGGGGGTCACCACAGCAAAGGAAGTCCAGCTTCAGCTGAGATCCACGGGCATGAGGGTCGCAGGCCCTTTGAAGACCGTCCTTTCCCAAGGCATGCTGCTTCCCCACAACAAGAAACATTTGCAGATTTGTCCTACTCCAAACTGAATCTATTTGTAAAGTTATTTGTAGCACAAAATTAATTCAAGACCTACATTTTACTTTGGTCTACAGACATCTTTAGCCTGATTTCCTTGTATCCTTGGAAATATACTTTTCTATAAGCAGCAATCTTTTCTTTAGAAGCCTGAATTAATGAAGATCTGGGTTATCATCCTAAGCTTTAAGAACCCACCATCAAGGCTTATACTTATTCAAAAGAGTAGCAGAAAACTGAATTTTAGAATCGTCACATTTGACATATATTGAGAGCACTCACCATTTGTAGAATTCCTGCTGAGATGTGGATCGTTTGTGTTAAGAAATTCATAACTTTGTCTAGACTCTAATCATATTTATGGATATAAACACTCCCTTATGTTGGAAATGTGAAATGAAAATATAGCTGAATCAAATACTGAAGTATTTTTTTTTAACCAATCAGAAGCAATCACTACAGAAAAAATGATGATAGATAGAGGGTGTTATCAAGGCTGACTTGGGGGACACTGATTATGGAGTGGAAGTTAGAACAATTTAGCATCCTCCTAAAGGATGCCACTCTATCTTCTTTCTGAAAGTATCAAGAGGTCAATGTCACCAATGAGACTGCTTAGGGGAAGACACACCAGCTGCTTCCTGTTCTCTGCCAACATGAGCTGACAAACTCTGTTGTCCTGCCTGCAGGAGCTGCATCGAGTGCTACCTGTCTGCAGATGGCCAGGCCCAAGAAGAGTGCGCAGACAAGTGCAAAGCCACTGGTGCCACCATCATCGAGGAAGGTGCTCCTTGTCTTAAATCACATAGTTCTTAAGAGGCAGAAACTGAGTGAGTTGGGGACTCTTAGTAACCTGACTTCATTTGTACCAGGAGCTAGTCGCCCAAGTTCCCTGTCCCCATTTAGGGAATTAATGCAACTTCTAAAGTTGAAGAAATGATGAGATGTAGAACAATCAACTTACAGTCATGGCTAGTCTGTTGATCTCCGGCTTTGTTAGAGTTCACCCCTGTTTGACAGGGGCGACTGCAGAGAACTCTACAAGGCTCTATTTTCCAAACTACTAGGAAGAAAATTGAAGAAATGGCTGTTAGCTCCCACTGGCAGCCTGAAATTTTCCTTTATCTCGGGATTGCCTTATTTCAAGATAAGATAAAGTCTGAAGTAACAGTTGGCCTGACTGCACTTTACAGATTCTGGAAGTATTCTGATCAGTAGCTTTTACTTCCAGACTCACAGCCATGGGTATTACATCACCATCCCTCCATCCCAGCCTCACAGGCATAGGCATTACATCACCATCCCTCCATCCCTCCATTCCTCACAGCCATGAGCATTACATCACCATCCCTCCATCCCAGCCTCACAGCCATGGGTATACCACCATCCCTCCATCCCTCTGGACTCATTCTCCAGATCCAAGAACCCCCTCTTCTAACTGATAATCACATTGAGCTTCCATTTTTCATCTGTCATGTCTTATTATTTAAAATGAGTATCTAGTGGCAAAGACTCATCACAAATATCTAACACAACTGTGTTATAGCTGGGCAGGAAAGAATAGTAATGGCCTGTAGGACACATGTATTGAATGGATGGAGTTGGAATATGGAAACTAATGTATTTCCAAAATAGAATATAGAAAGACATTTATATGTTTTTTAAATACTTTGTTTCAAAATTGTTGTGAAGCTACAATTGAATTCCTGGGTGTGGCAGGACACGATGAGGGCTCATAAAACCCCTTGTCTGTGCTTTTCTGGTGACCGCAGACAAATATGCCAAATAGCAGCAAGTGGAATGAGAAACCGTGTGCTTTGTCTGACACCAAAGGTGAGCCACATTAAAGCACGGAGAAAGAGCAGCATTTGTGGAATGTCCACATCAGTGACTAGTTGGCATCTCGGTGGGTCCTCCAGGCCCCTTTCACAGCAGTGGGGAGATTTACCAGCTGTCTCTACAAAATGAGCAGAAATAGCAGAAAATGCCTGCAAATGACTAAACTCAGTTTGCCAGCAACATGAGGAATGCAGTGTGCTGGGGAGGCATGTCAGTCACGGAGGTGGGAACTGGGCAGTCGCTACCCACCCCCGCCGCCCACCGTGTCTAGGTTCACAGTTTTCAGAGCAAACTGTCAAAAATGCTTGAGCTGGAGAGGAAGACTAGCATCCGTGGCATTTAGAATATCTATGTTCTTCTTTTGTAATTGAACAAAGTATCTTTGTTTGTTTGTTTGTTTGTTTGTTTGTTTGTTTTTCGAGACAGGGTTTCTCTGTGTAGCCCTGGCTGTCCTTGAACTCACTCTGTAGACCAGGCTGGCCTTGAACTCAGAAATCCACCTGCCTCTGCCTCCCAAGTGCTGGGATTAAAGGTGTGCACCACCACTGCCCGGCTGAACAAAGTATCTTTAAAAGAGGA
This sequence comes from Rhabdomys pumilio, assembly GCA_030674055.1. NCBI lineage: Eukaryota > Metazoa > Chordata > Mammalia > Rodentia > Muridae > Rhabdomys > Rhabdomys pumilio. The sequence goes on along the minus strand of JANHMN010000002.1, from coordinate 131,097,218 downwards.
TTAGTACTATGGTTTCTAACTTGGAAAATGAAAATAACCAGTGGGCCATCCACCCTCTCTAAACAGTAACCTGGACAAACCTGAGAAGTGATTGGTCTGACTGTGACTTTAAAAGGCACCTTTCTAACAGCCTCTAATATCACTGTCACACCACTCTGAAAAGATGACATCACATTTACTTGGCTAAAGTTCTTTTAGCACCTACTTTCCTCTTCTAAGGACGTGGAATAAAACAGACATACTGTATAACTCACAAACTCACCCACCTTGCATGGGCGATGGGGGTATGGTGGGGTGGGGGATGGGATGGGCACATTTGACTTTATTAATTCTGATTTAATCCAAGAGTCGTGCTTCTTAATTTCCCCCACTATTCCAGACACTCAGATCATTGTTGCTCAATGTTTGTTCCACCAAACATTGTCTCTGAGAAGTCCAGTGAACTAAATTATACACAGCCATGTCCATTCTGGAAACGGGAAACACAAGATCCCAGGGCTTTGCAAGTCTTCAGAATTGCCATGTACATTAAATTAAGCATGAGCGTGAGTCACCAGGAAAGTGAAAAAAAATTCCCAAATTTATCTCATCGTAGAAGCACCACCCCCAACCCTCATCACCACCATCTTCTTTGGGAAGCTGTTTACTTCCAGGACTTTAAGCTGATCGAAGAGCTGAGAGCCTAAAACTCAGGACTGTGAGTCAATAGTACAGACACTCATGTTTTCTACATTTTTCATGGACCTTCCCAGACCTGTATCTCTACCTCCACCCCTGTATCCTCCACTCCATGATACTTATATGTCTTTTTTCTCTAAGCATGGTTCCCTTGGCTGCCTGAGATCTTATTTTCCCTGTATTATTCAGTGTCAGCAATTCAAGTCTCACAGAGGAGGGGGCAGGGATCGAGAAAAGAAAGGGCCATTTTTCTATGAACAACAAAAAGAAAACCTTAGCAGCTAATTATGCAAATCTTTCGTTGCACATCTGATGATACTATTTCAACACCCAAACACTACAAAACAGGGCACGTCTAGCCTGCAACAGTCAAGAAAAGAAACGGTAGGGTAACTAAAGCACAAGGGGGGAGTTGTGGCTCAAAGGTCAGGTCTGTAGTTTCATTAAAACTTAAATAATCCTGACCAAGGAAAGTAAGCCTCCCTAAGCTTCAGCGTGGCTATTTAAAAGAAAAAAAGGCAGGATTAATATTACTGTAAAATGAGGATGATAAGCCATTCACATACTTTCAACCTGGAGTCTGATGTTCCATTACGGGAGTTCAAGAAAGCTATAAAGCTCTCACTGCTGTGGTTCACGCTGAAGAAAGAGATGCAAAATGCAAAAGCACACTGCCCAAGATTTCATGAATCTGAGTTACTGGAGTGGAAGGGAGGCAGTGGTGAAGGTCATATAAAAAGGACCAAAATATGGCTTTAGTAAGGGTGCCTGCCATTTACCCCCAGACACATGGAATAACCCCAGCCATGCTCATCCGGTTGCCAAGAGTTTCCCAGATCTTCTCATCCAACGCATCCAATTAGAATGCTTATTAAATCATCGCTTAATGCCCAAGTCCTGTGCGTATCACAGACTCTCCCATTAAAACACCTCAGATAGGTTCCCAGAATTGGTATTTTCGAATCTCCCAGGTGAGTCAGATGGCCATATGCATATGGAAATGACCAAATGAGGGTAATTTGCATTTTAGTCCCCAATATTCATATGTACATAAATAGATGCTTCTAATGAGTTCAAAACTAGTTAGTTCACGTAAATCTATTGTACAGAATCTCATTTAGAGTGCTGAATTGATTATTTACTGGTTCCTATTGTCATGAATGATATAAGGCATATTAGTCACGAGTCCTATTGGGTTTTTCTTTTAAAAATTAAATGCAAGGACGACAAACAATGAGAACTTAAATTTCCATATTTTATGATTAGAATTTCTAGATGCTAAACCTAGATGGACTGGGTTTTTTTCTTGTAAGTACACACATATCACACACACACATGAATGAATTCTATCTTATTGGCATCTTTAAATCTTTAACATCTTAAACTAATGGGAAAAAAATCACAGTCTTGAAAGAGTAGGTCCAAGATTACCTGGGACAATTTGATTTCCATAATCTGTCTTTGCACACTAATATTGGCTCATATAGCATAGAAGTTTAGATTAAATGTTATTTTAATTACAGGTTTCTGAAAAACTGTAATAATGTCATCAAAAAATTGTAATTTAGAATGAGAATTATGAAATTAACTTATTTTGCTTTAATTCTGAAAATGCTAGATAATTTTGGCAAGGGTAGCTGGGACACCATAATTTTTGATGTGTGACCTAGGAGTTTAAAATTTTTATTAACAATTATTATCATGAAATTCATTTTCTAACTTTTGAATAAGCTTCACGAGGAAAAACGTTCAATTTGAGGAAAGGTTCACCTTCTTGTTAAGAAAGAGAGTAGGCTGAATGTCGGACAGCTTTATCCTGGGTTCCTTCTAATCTGAAGTTTCTCTTTATCCTTCGGGTCTCTGAGCTACATGACACCTCTGCCTTGGTTTCCTGATATTAATTTCTTCTCTCGATGAAACAATGCAAAGCCTGAAGTCCTGGCTACACCACTGTGAGAAGCCCTCTGTACTAGCATCAGTGTCTACATTAAGCAGCAGTGTAATCTAGCCATTCTCCCAGATGCTCTGTGCTGTGAGGACTGTGCAGCCCCTCATTACCATAACTAAGGCCATTCTACTCCCCAGGCAGTTGTGGGCACCTGCTTCCAGCTACTTTCACTCTATTGAAATCTGCCTCTGTCAGATTGATAGGTAATTTTGATGGTCAGTCCTGATTGACCACATCTGGAGTCGTTCTTCTGGAACATAAGTAAAAACCAAAGCTCTCACTTGGTGGGAAAACCCATCGCCTTTCATTTCCCATTCGACGGTATTGTAAATTCTGATTTGCATATTAAACTCAATACCACTTTGCTTTAAAAATTATCCCTTTTGAAATCTCATCTAACCTAATGAATGACTCTTTCATCTGCAGATTTTTCAAAGGATGCTTCTGTCTCGTGCTCTCTACAAGGAGAAAATGAATGCCTTATTACATTCCTAATAAGTACGGATAATGAAGGGAAAACCATCATTCACAACATCAATGAAAAAGGTGAGTACTTTGTGCTCCGTCACCAATGTCAAGTGATACTACCTGGTCGAAGGCATCCGGAAAGTCACCTGAGGTAACTTGCCAAGAAAGACGTTACAAAATTTGGGGTGAAGTGCTTCTCCAAAGGTTGAAAGATCCCATTAAAGCCGTTGTTGTGTCCCCATGTCTTTTATTAAGATGAGGTAACATGATGACTTTAATTTGGACCAGGCATCACCTCCCTGGAAGCTACCTATTGGCCTTGTACAAAGGTTAACCAAGAAAGGGTTATACTCAACAGGTGTGTCTTTTCAGAAAAACTAGCAAGAAGGACTATATGATGGTTGGTATAAGCTTGGCCCAGGGAGTGACTCTATTAAAGGTGTGGCCCTGTTGGAGTAGGTGTGTCACTGTGGGTGTGGGCTTTAAGACCCTCATCCTAGCTGCCTGGAAGCCAGTCTTCTACTAGTAGCCTTCAGAGGAAGATGTAGAACTCTCAGCTCCTCCTGCACCATGTCTGCCTGGATGCTGCCAAGCTCCCACCTTGATGACAATGGACTGAACCTCTGACCCTGTAAGCCAGCCCCAATTAGATGTTGTCCTCATAAGAGTTGACTTGGTCATGGTGTCTGTTCACAGCAGCAAAATCCTAACTAAGACAAGTTTAAGTGGTGGTTCAAATACTATTTTGTTGTGCAACCACTCTCTGCAATTGTGGGATATATTTGTCTTTCCGAACTTCTTATTTCCTCATCTGTAAAATGGGAACAATAATGGCACAATCTTTTAAGAGGTGATTCAAAGAATAAGTAGACTAACAGGGAATGTAACACGTGTGCCAAAAAGTGTCCTTGAAGCAATGGCCATCAGTGACGATGTTGGATCAGGAAAGACACAAGACAACAAATAAGGGTGTGGCCATAGAAGATGGCAAAGTGCCAGGTCAGCCAGCATACACCTATTATCCCAGTATTCAGGAGACTGAAGCCGGAGGATTGCTTTGAGTTCATGGTAGCCTCAGCTCAATGACAACAGATGAGGCCAGGCAGGGTCCAATTGCTTCTGTGCTACTGTGGGTTTTCAACCCTGTCAACACATGGAATCAGTTTCTAACATAGGAACGTTCCAATTCTATTCCGAAATCTCCACCCCAGGGAAAAGACGAGTTTATATTACATCGGAAGAGAAACAGTAGAAAACTTAGCTTTAAGAAGCTTTCAAGCCTGGTCTCACTGTATTCTCAGTGAGTTCAGGAAAAAAAAAAGAAGAAGAAGCTTTCAAATTGTGTGGGTATCTGACTCCTCTGATGCTTGTATCCTGAGTCAGCAGGCCTGTGAGCACCTAGTCTACATTCTTACAATCCAAGTTAGCACAGATGATTTCAGCTCTCCTGGCAGCTACTGTGCTAACAACCTTAACTGAGTTCTGAGACACTCACAGGTACCTTGAATTTTTTGTCTTTAGCAATGACCACTTCCTCCCTAAAATTTCCCCGAAAATTGACAGATGCATTTTTAGGCTTCATCAGACTTGGGTTTGGAGTCTAATGTCCAACCCAGACAACAGCACCACATACAGGGTATAAAGGGTTTTGGTGTTGGTACTTGTTTTTCAGTATGCTGGTAAATGTTAAATCCTAATTTTGAAACCCAAACTATCCGATTGGTATCACCCTAGAAGTTGAAAGCCCAACTAATACCAAAATATCTGCCAAGTACGTATAAACCTCATGTTCTAATCAAGGAAGTGATGAGAGAAACATCACATTACTGTTCCGAGGGCAAGGCAGCTGGAGGTCAGGCACAACCCCTGAAATGTGGGGGTGACTGTAAACATGGTTTTGCTGCTTGTGAAGGTGGCAGGGAGCTCCTGTGGACAGGCACTTAGAAACTCCATGTACTCGTTTCTGAGCTATTCGAACACAAAAGGCATCTTGCAGCTATCAGTTAAAAAAACAGGGCGACCCACACTCTGTGAGACCAGATTACGTCATAAGACAAAAATCCTGCTGCCTTCTTATCAGCTTTGTAAAGTCAGCTTCTCCAGCTGCACCCCAATGCTGTGTTTCTAATTGCCATAGTGACTTTAGCGTGATATTCTGAAATTAAAGCTACCCCTTGAAATATTGATTCTATTGGAAAAACCCATCCCAGACAACAAAGCCGCTTTCTGTAGAAGGCCTTGCTTTCAGTGTGCAGGCTTTTGTGTTTGACTGGTTTGATTTTTTTTTTCCTTTCTTGTCTCTCCCCACCCACACCCCCACCACCCTCCACACCCATGAAACATTCCTTCAGCTAAGAAATACTGTATTGTTCCTGAACTGTTGTCTGTTCTTTTATTCTTGGACACAGTGTGAGTGACACACCAGGAACCATGCTTCAGATCCCTCACAGATGTCTGACATCTGTGTATATAGTATATATCTGTGTATATATACATCTATATGTATAGCATCTTCTTTATTCCTACTCTTTTGTAGTAAGGGAAAGAGAAGGAAAAGCTATCTCCCTGAGATTTCACTTTCTGATCTTCTGTCAGGCACAAGGATACCTCAAATCCCCATTTCTGGATAGGTCTACCAGAAGCTCCAAGGCGGTACCCTACTCCCAAGAAACTGTAGTTTCTTCCTTCTGCAGCGCTGAGACCTGTGGCTCTGAAGGTAGATGCTGGGAGAAGCAAAGAGGCCAAATGAAAAACCAGGAAAAGGAGGGAGAGGTTAATGATCGCCAGCATCCTCTAAGCAAATTGACAAGGGGGCAAGCTGGTCCAGGGTGCTCACTGTTGCTGAGGATGCAGGCACTGACAGGCCATCACTCATCTTCCTTCTTCTATCTGGATAGAAAGTCAGAGCCTACAAACCATGCCAGAAATAAAACAGACAAAAACAAAGACAGCCGAGCCTTCTTTGCAGGAAGAAGCCAATCACACAACTTGGTACAGGTTGAGCTTGCACGATCCATGCCCTTGCCTTCCGAGAGACAGAAAAGGGAGGGGAATGCATTTGTTGTCACGGTCTCTTTGTGTATGGGGCCCTTACTAGTCCACATGTCTAGTGCACACATCAATCATCACGCTTTCTATGTGCTGATGTCACGCAGTGTCCTCTACAACTCTATAGAGTGAGTATCAGTATTATTTTTGTTCTGCAGGTGAGAAAGTCGAGGCTTGGAAGCAAACACATCGCTAGGTCCCTCAGTGATTGAACATACATCTGTTTGCTTGAGGACCTCGAACAGCCTGGCTTCAAGCCCAGGCTCTTAACCACTGTAGTACACTGCCTCCCACTGGCTACACATCTGTAATATATATCTGAATCTAAAAGATGCCAGCATTGTCCAATAAGGACTGTTAGGTGAACCCTATATAAAACGTAGCATTTCCTAGAAACCTCATTAAAAAGTCAAAAGAGATGGGTGAAGTTCAATTTCTTCACCACTGTCTCCAAAATATTCTCATTCCAACATGAAATCAACACACAAAAAATCAAGGTATTCTCTATTTCCATGCTTAGACTGTAAGATAGTTTTTTTAATATTTGTAGTATATCCTGATTTAAAAGTCACATTTCCAGTGCCCAATAGTCGCGTGTGCTACAGCTAACTGCTTAGACAGAGCTGAAAATTAGATATTCAAAACCTCAGCATTAGGTACAGCAGTGGCCCAACCTGACAGGCAACATTACACATAGGAATAGAGCTAACCCTCTCCTCCCACCTTGGTTGCTGTCTTCAGTGACCAAAGGAATCTGGAGAGCCTGAAAAGTAAGAGTCTGTGTTCTGATTCCTACCTTGGAACTTGGGCTAAATCTTTTCTTGAGAAAGTCACAGAATCCAATGAGCCCAAGTTTTTAAATGGTTCTCTCTCCTAAGCCACGCCTTTTCCCTGTTGATTCTCTACTTGAGCTCCCTTCTGATTCACCTTCCAGGTGTAAGTCCTAGTAAGCTACATTCTACTGTGACTAGGAAAATGCTCTGTTCCTGCCCAGATATTTCTTGGCCAAAGATCTAGTTGGATCCGTGTATTTTCTCAGGGATACAGCCCTACTTTGTTTGCTTGCTACAATGCAGCCTTTAGCTCTTGGCACTATAGTAAGTAGGCCATTAGCAATTCTTATCTCTTCATGATGTCCTTATAGGGTTTTCTACCCAGAAAAAGTGTGTGAGACGAGGCATCACGCTGTCAGGGGGTCATTAGTCCCCTTAGATTCAGGTCTGAAAAGCCAAACAATCCAGCCTCAATGTTCAACTCTCTCTTATTAGCTGTCTAAGACTAACAGTATAGAGGGTAGGTTAAGCCTGATTCTTTTCTTCCCCAGACACTGCCAGGTTTTTGTCTCACCTCTGATGGAGGATGCAGAAATTTAATGATCTTTTGATGTGGAATTTCTTCCCAGGGAAGCAAAAGAAGGACTTAATTATAATGCTTCATTAACAGAGTCATCATCTTGGGCACACACTGCAAGGATGATCAGTTGTCTTGCTGTCAATGGAGGAAGGCGCTATCTAAGTGCAAAATTATATTAATACCATCAATAGAGCCAAAATGTCCTATCATGGAATCTTCAAGTTGAGCCTATATAATTCCCTGCACTTTCCTGATCATAAGAACAACTTAGATACTGTTGAGAATGTATAACCTGTGGTATTACCCAAGACTTTCTGAAACAGAATATCCTGGGCCAGGGGGAGGTCTAGGAGGCTGTGGTTTTGATAAGCAAGACCACTTGACATGTTTCTGTCTAGGCAAGCAGTCCATACTCCCAGTCCTTGGTTTGGGTCAGGGTCTCACTGTGGAACTCAAGTTGGCCTTCAACTTGCTTTTTAGCCTAGGCTAGCACCAAACTCCTGCATCTGAATGCTGGGATTGCAGGCATGACTAACCAGGCTAGATTAATAATTTTTAATATAATCCTGAGACTGTTCACAATTCAAGGAGATTCTTGACAAAATAATTCTATGTACCAAAGTAGTTGTGATGTACTCAGAAGAGATTATTTTAGAAAAAAAATGTAATATTTTTATGGTCCTTTAAATATTTCATGTATATTAATTGCCACTTTGTTTTATTAACATTTTAAAGTCAACCATCCAATCTATAGCAAATTTTCCATATACGCAGGACATTTAGGTCCAGATCTTTCTGTGCCAAAGATACAAAAACTTGTTAATACTGAAGGTCCTTATATGTGCCTAGAATTTACACACATCTTCCCATTTACCTGAAATCATTTCTAGGTTACTTACAAAATGTGATATGAGAGCTGAAATGTAGCTCAGCTGGTAGAGTGCTTGCCTTGGATATATGAAGGCCTTGGTTCAATCTCAAGCACTGTACTAAACCAGGTAGAGTAGAAAACATCTGTAATCCCAGCATCCCAGCACTGGGGAGGTAAAGGCAGGAGGTTCAGATGTTCAAGGTCATCCTTGGCTGTAGAGTTTGAGGCCAGCCTGTGATGGCTATTATTTAGACAGGCAGAGAGAGAGAGAGAGAGAGAGAGAGAGAGAGAGAGAGAGAGAGAGA
>JANHMN010000002.1:131068357-131088537 GCA_030674055.1 Rhabdomys pumilio | reverse complement strand
AGAGAGAGAGAGAGAGAGAGAGAGAGAGAGAGAGAGAGAGAGAGAGAGAGAGAGAGAGGATAGAAGTCAAATACAATATAACTGTTGTCTCAATATTTGTTATACTTACCATTTAGAAAGTAACACCAAGGGGAAAGACAGGGCATGTTTAATAAAGACATATTTATATTTTCAATCCATAGTTTGTTGAATCTCTGTATACAAAAAACCAAGAATATACAAGGCTGGTTATAAATTCATTTTTGAATTGGTTTGAATCATTTGTTTCACTGAGAATAAATACAAACCTATCTTTAAACAAGTAACTCAGGTTTAGAAGAAAAAAAAGTCCACCAGATAAGAAGGTATCAGTGTTTATTTCTATAGAAAATATTTGAATAAAAAATCCAGTGAGGAAGGTCTTTCCATTCCATGAGGTGGGCATGCAGCTTAGCAGGAGAATTGTCCAGTGTCCTGTGCTCTGGGTTCAAACCCTGCATCTCAGTGAGGGGTAGAAAAGCCTTCTTACAGTGAAATACTCATAGTGGCAGCTTCTAAAGATTATTTCATCTGCTCCCACAGACTGCCCCAAACCTCCGAACATTCCCATGATCATGTTGGGGGTGTCACTGGCTATCCTGCTCATCGGTGTTGTGCTGCTGTGCATCTGGAAGCTGCTGGTATCATTTCACGACCGGAAAGAAGTCGCTAAATTTGAAGCAGAACGATCTAAGGCCAAGTGGCAAACGGTATGTGAACACTGGAGACCTGATGAGAATGATCAGGGACTCAGCCATCTTCTGTAGAGTTCAGACGTCACGTGTACGATCACTCTCGTTGTAGACCCAACAACAGCTTTAGTCTCTATCTTGCTTAGAGAACAGAAGAAGCCATTGTCTAGACCCGGGTTGTTCTCATGATATAGGTGGGTGGGGTTGTAACTCATGAAATTCCTGCTGTGGTGACTTGGTGCTGTTATGGAGGCAACCTTCTGAAGTGAAGCATAGGCACTGTATCTAAACATTTCTGTAAATTGAATGTGTTCTCTCTAATAGGATAATGTTCACGGATAGCATGACAGCTCATGCCAATTTCCATGGACATACTTGTTACTGATGTACAGATGCAAAGTTGACAGGCCTTTTCAAATACCAGGCAGTATTTTCTGAATAACATAAAATTTAAGTAGCTACAAGAAATAAACCTCTAAATATATGTGTTCAATAAACATAATTTAAATGTCGTCTCAGTAGGCAAACAGAAAACAGGACTACAATTTTCAGTGTTCCTTTTCCACAGGAGAGATAATTATATTTCCAGAGACCCCTGGAAACAATTTCATGGTTTTAATTTCATCTCTCAATCTCTAATGGTGTGTCTAGCTATCTAATAGCAATTATCTTACACCGCTGATTCCAAAAGCAGTGAGCTCACTGGAGAAAACGCAGGCAAACACAACTGTGCCTTTGGGTTCATCTGCCTAAATAAATTGATGTTAACACTATTTTCCAGAAGCCTGTAGCAATATCCTCAGGTCTGAAAGCAAATGGAATTTTCCATTTTTGATAATGAATGTTTATATTTGGGGGAGTGATTTCAAACTAATCATAATGTATATCACAATAAAGATTTCAATCGACCTTATCTTTTGAGTAAAAACTATAATAAGCAAATGTGATCTGTGGACCTTGTTTGAGTCCTGACTTGAAGAGTCCAATTGTAAGATTATATTTTTTTAAGACAAGTGGGAAAAGGTTGATACAGAGAAGATACTAGAATGATAGCCAGGATGTATGTTTAATTTGATTAGGTATGACAGAGGCATGGTCATTTACAGAGTACTTATCTGTATTTTTTTAGTGCACCAAACAATTATGTAGGAGTAAAGGGAAATGAAGGTAGGTTTGGGGTTTAAACTAATTCAGACAAAAGTTTGAGAGCTCCCAATGATTTGATACCTGTAAAGTTGAGCCCTGATTGTTAATTTGTTCTAAGAACAGCCTTTGGTTGAAGTTTCTGAAAATAATAAGCAGGTATTCTGATTCTGCAAGCAAACATGTGGCTATTTTGTGATGCATGTCTACTCACCAGCATATTTTAATGTTCTCAGACACAGGCATGAGTGCTGGCAAATGATTAATATCTTTAGAATAACGTTTTAATTAACAGTTAATTTCCTCCAAAATGTGAATTTTTCTCCCTCAGGAAGCTACACATGACTGAAATTCAAATGCCAAAGTTTAGCCATTTCTTCATCTAAAATGGGACAAAACCTCGCATTAAACAGATAACAGCATAAATGGAAAATATTATTCCCTCACTCAATTGAGTTTCTTTTGAATAACAAATGTTTGATGTTCCCGAGTAGATGATGACTAGGTAATAATTATTCATTTGCATGCAAAAGAGGTTCAGCTCAAAACTTCAGTGCAAACCTCACAAACATATCCTCCTCCTGGGACAAATGTATGCTTGGTGTGTACATTTAAAGGTCTTCAATTTAACTCATTTAAAAATCTAAAACCTATTTCTTCTCAAGGGATGAACTCAACTGATCTTTAAAACCCAGTGAGCTCACCTGACCCATTGGACCCCTGGGATGCTTAAGGGGACAGAGTTGAGAACAGATCCCTGCCCTGACCTCCTGATATATTTTGTCAAGGCTATAAAGAAAGGTTATCTTATATTAAGTTAAAAAAAAAAAAAACCCTCTCAGCAATTTTTTTTTCTGAAAGCACGAGTGAAAGATATTTAAATTCATCTTTGATTAGACTTTTTTTCTTCTTGGATGACAAATTATTAACTTGAGACAAAAAAAAAAAAATGGTTTAACCTGACATTTCTAGGAGTCATGGATTGATTTTGTTCTATGCTAAACAAATCGTGTCTGCAGTTGGCAGTTAGGTGATCATTTAAAAAGGTGTAAGCCATGATGGAGCTTTCTTGTTACTGCTTTTGTTCAAGCCTGAAAAATGTGTCAGAGCTTTGCAGAAACCGGCCATAAGCTGTGGCTTTGATATTCAGGGAAGTCCACCTGGTTACCTTATATACTTAGAAACTGGCCTTGTCTAAACGTGACCTAAGTCTGAGTCTCAACCGGACATCCCACAAAGAGAGGTCAATAATGAATAAGGATGACACTGGCCACTTCCCCTCCTGCTCCTGCTCACAAAGCCCAATGCTAGCATGCTCTCCTGAACTCTGACCATCAGCTGAGGTCAGGTCCCACCTCTTTCCTTCACCTCTGTAGGAATGTAGACTTGTTTCTTTTCCAGTTAACATCTCTTCCTACTTGAGTGGGCTTTTGGTCCATTGAACCCCTGCAAGGGATTCCTGAACTAGTCCAGATTAAAGGAAGAAGTTTAGAAATAAATGAGACCTGCACAAAAGTAGATAATCAACTACCTACAAAATAGCATTGTATTGCCCTGTCTCGTGAAGCTCGAGTCATACCCTTTAGAGTTCCTATAAAATCTATTTTGTGAGGTTATTGAGATGTCTCAGTGGGTAAAGCATGCAAGAAAGAAAACCTGAGTTCATATTCTTACCAACCATGTAAAAGCCAGACCCTGCAACTCCTGTATTGGAGCGCTCGGAAACTGGCAGATCCTGGGGCTCACTAACCAGCCAGTCTAGCCAAAAACGGTGACCTCCACAGCACCGAGAGAGACTATGTCTCAAAGGGAGTGGGGGTGGTAGAGCAATAGAAGACACATGGCATTGGCCTCTTGCCTCCTATACACGTGCATGCACAGGCAAGCATAGCTGCACACCCATCTTAACACACACACACACACACACACACACACACACACACAAACAATTCCATTGCATATGTAGGTTCATTTTAATATGATTGACAGATATGGGGTAGGGCCTACGAGCAAGTACTCGTCCTACAAAGACCTAAGCTGGCCTTGATCACACTCATTTGTTTTCCCTGTTCCATATCCCCTCCTCTCCCTTCAGTCCAGGCTTCGGCCATCATATCATCCCTGCCTGCACCCCATGTTTTTTAATCTTGCCTCTTTAACTGATGACTTTATCAACAGTTTCTAGTCCTTAAACTTCATAAAACTTCTTTAGAGTTTTATTGCAAATGAGACTTTACACCTACCTGAGACCATAGATGTCTGTATTCACCTTTAAAGGCTCTTGCTGCTCGGGGCAGCTGGATTGACTACTCAGGCTTACGTTAGGAGTGCAGACAACACAGTGAGCTGGCCTTCACCCACCAGGGAGCTCTAGCCAGGGAACTACTGGTTTTTTGCCCAGAGATGGCATCGGTCCTTCTAAAAGTCACATGACCAGGGGCACTTGGTCAGAGGTTGGATCACTGGCTCAAAGCAATATAGACATAGTTATAGGGGCGATTCCTGCTCACAGGAAGTGTTACCACAAATCTGAAGGCAAGAGTAGGTGAATTTGATGATAGCAAATGCAAATTTGTTAAGATGTAGATGATCCCTGGGGTGCTGCAGACTACATCTACCATTCATCCCAAAGTCCCATGGTAAACCAGGCACAATTCCACCAAAGTTCATTCTGGAGAACCACTAAGTTTGTTGGGCTTTTTCACAGAGTACAGGAGAGGGGTGACCAAGAGTATGTGGGTACTCCTTCCATAAACAGCCTTGGAGACTGCTAGCCAGCCAGTCTAGCCAAATGGGTGGGATCCTCCCACCTCCAGTATAGGAGGCAGGTGTGTGGGTGCTCCTCCCACAAACCTACACACAGCCCTGGAGAGCTAGTCAGCCAGTCTAGCCAAATCGATGAGCTTCACCCTGCCCCCAACCCCAGTCCCATCCCTATTAACTCTTTCAGAGCATAAGGTGGAGGGCCAGTGAGTGTGGCTCTGATGGTAATAGACACTGTAGTCAGGCCTGCTGAACTCAGTTTGCTTCTTTGGACCTCACAGTAGGAGATAAAAACTGGCTTCCAAGGTGCCCTCCAGAGGCATGCAGCTGCCCACGAATGACCTTCTGCTACATGAGTCATTGTAACAAAATTACAAGTTATAATCTCAGAGATATGCATACACAGGTACCACACAATAAATAGATGAGGTAGAGGTGAATAAAATTTAAGATTTATCAAAATAAATTCAAATATCTTCCAAGATTGAGCCTGGCTCTCCAGTTTGAACTGTAAGACAAAGGTTTTAAGATATGAAAACAGCATACTAACAAAATGCATCTCCTTTTCTTTGAACCGTTCCCCTCCCCCACTTTCTTTAGGGAACCAATCCGTTGTACAGAGGCTCCACCAGCACTTTCAAGAACGTGACCTACAAGCACAGGGAGAAGCACAAAGCAGGCCTTTCCTCAGATGGGTAGGCAGACCTCCTTCGGCCAGAGAGAGTCAACTCTGCTTATGTTAAAGGTTATTGCACTGTGTGATTTGTCTGTCTCTGTTGCTTCAAAAGGAGGTTGACTTAAGGTAATAACAGGTCATTCAGAGATCAGTCATTCAGGGCGTGAAGGTGAGACATCGTTTGCAGGTTGGAAATAATCAAGAAAAGAATACCCCAAGCAAAGAGGTGAAGTCAAGATCGCTTGAAGAATATGAACTCTGTTGCATTAATGCCTCAAAAAAAAAAAAAAAAATCAACAAAATGATTCCCAGGAACTTGATTTGCATTTGAAAAATGTTCAGAATTAGAATCTCATTTGCTTCCTGAATCCACCTTCCTAAAGTCTTTGTCTCCAAAAAATCCCAGACTCCTTATGGCCAATTACTCTAAACTTGCAGAAAATCTTTTATTTCCTGAAGGAATTTGTTTCTTTGTTTGGTTTTGGGGACTTTGGTTTTTGGGTTTTTTTTTTTTTTTTTTTTTTTTTTTTTTTTTTTTTTTTTTTTTTTTGGTTTTGTTTTGTTTTGTTTTTACAACAATCTGCCTGTCTTTGCCTCCTGAGTGCTGGGATTAAAAGCATGCCACAGCATGCTCAGCGATCTTAACTTTCATGTATGAGAAACACTGAAGATACGGGTCCTCCATGCTCAGTTGCCCTCTGGTCCTCCTATTATTCCATACTTCTCAATAATCGCACTCAGCTACAGTCTTCAAAACTCCACAACTGTCATACAAAAGTGTCCACTTAAAAAAATCACTTTAAGTTATTCGCTTATCAATAAGAGTTTTAGGAATAGAAAAGAAACCCAGGGTAACAGAATGAAAGGTCACAGGGCTTTAGACCGAATGTGTCAAGACTATGGAAGACCCTCATGGAGTCTGCCCTTCCTGTAGGACATTCCTATCCCAGATGCACCACCCAGCATGCACATCCCAGCTTCAGGGGGTGGACATGCCATCTACTTGCTCTAAAAAGTAAGACCACTTACAAAATCTACGCAGGCAAAGAACAAACCAGTAGCAGATTGGAGGGACAGTCTCTGGAGAGTTTCAGTTCTTATGGTTACTGCTGCATTGCAAAGCACTTTTGATCTCACTGGATCTCCACAGAGAAGCTGAGAGGAAGGGCAGGGGAGCTGGGTACAGACTCTCAATCTTTGTTCTGTCTCCTGCACGAGACTCTTTTGTCAGTAAAATGATAGAAGGATTGTATTAGTTAGGGTGTAACTATCTTAGTTTGAAAGTATACTGACACAAAACAAGTAGCAGGTAGGTCCCTGGAATGTGGGCCGGTTGCTGTATTTTGTGCAGTGTGTTTTGCCTTAACTGGGTATTAAGATGAAGCCACTCCCTAGATGAACGACTCCACGTTAGTAGAGGCTTTGGCGGCTGTCCGTTGAATTGTCAGCTTGGTCTCAAACCTCCTTCACTCCTGTCAGATAGGAATATTTTCACATCATCTAGATTCTTTCTCTTCTGGTTTTTAAATAACTCAGGTAAATTAGTCAGTTAGGGAGTACACAGGTAAATTGAAAAGAAAAATCTCAATGAACCTCCTTTGGACCCCTGAATGGTCCAGGACCTTGGAGTCTGGAACAACCAATAGACACGCTTCCAGGGATATGGCGGCACTGCTGCCGCTACACGGGGCTGTTTGTGCTGTTTTCTGTTATTGCTGAAATGGGATTTTAGAAAATAGAAATTTCTCTCATGTCTGTATCAGGAAGAATTTGTTCTTTCTCTAATTACCGTTTTGACCCGCCAAGGCAGGACCTTGAAAGGGCCAAAACATTAACAGTAGTGCTTCTGTTCACTGAAGAATTATGTTACATGAAGATGAAATGGTTGTGTTTTTTTAAAGTGGTTTTATTGTGTTTTGTGTTGGCATAAATAAATGTAATTTAAACAATGAACACTGGTTGGATGATAATGCCTTTTATTTACTTGGTGCAAACCCCTTTCTTACATTTCTGGATCTTTCTGTAAATTACTCTGACTTGCTTTGGTGATTTCAGTCAAGAACCAAGGAGAAGAACAGAACATTATCCCACATTTGATAAAACCAAGTTCTTTAGGTTTTATCAAAACCTAAATTGGTGTTATGGGTTTAAATATTTCCCCTGAATACTGCCCTTAAAGAACCATGTCTAAACCTCTAGACTGTAAAATTACAGATAGAATCTTTAAAGAGGCACATAAGTTTAAATGACAGTGAGAGGCTCTAATCCAGGTGACCGATGTCCTTTTGAAGAAGAGGGGAGAGAACAAAGATGAACAATACATGGCACAGGGAGAACACAACCATTCATAAACCAAGGGTGGGGACCTCACTGCTTACTTATGGTCCTTTTTATTTGTACCTATAAATGTCCCATATGGGTGAAATGGCAGTTCCATCCTCAAGTTTTTTGAGGAATGCCCATGTTCGTTTCTATCTTGCTGTAAAACTTATATTCTCACCATCATCTGTTCCCTTTCTCCCACATTCACACCAGAGTTTGGTGTTATTTTTTTCTTTATGATAGCTAACATGACTATAGTAGTGTAGACTCTTAGTACAGTCTTAGTTGTTGCTTGTAGTTTTAAGCTACCTGCCTTTCACTCTGCACTCTGGAACCCCTACCAGGCTTTTCTTTTGTACTACTCACCTTTGGTCTGGGAGGAGACCGCACTACCAGCCCCCTCCTGAGACCCTTGACATACACACACAGTTTTTTATATTACAACTTGCCTTCTAGGGACAATGGCTAGGCATTACTATCTCCTGCCTGGAAAAGTGTGCCCTTGCCAATTTATTGTCTCTGTCTCTCCACATGCCCTAAACTTCAGTGGCTAGCCCCTGCCAGACATCCTTGACCACCGCCTGTGGCAGAGGCCACAGGCCCCAGCTCCCCCTGAGATCTCGAATGGTTGCTGCGTTCTTCTTCCTCTAAAGCATAGAAGAAAAGCCCCTCTCTTCTTTCCTGTGTCTGCCTTTTTCCTCCTGGAACCTGGAAGTCCCACCTGTATCTTCTACCCAGCAATTGGTCCCCAGTCTTCTTTACTGACAAATCAAGAACCAATTGGGAAACAGGACTTTAACATCAGAACCACCTCCTCCACTTAGTTTATGTTTTCATGGTGACTAAAGATATTGAATGGTTTTTCATATTTATTAGTCATTTACATATCATTTTTTTAGAACTGTCTACTTACCTTATTCTTTCATTTATTGATTTAGATGATAAGATGTTGTTCTCTCTCTTTCTGTGTGTGTGTGTATGTGTGTGTGTGTGTGTGTGTGTGTGTGTGTGTGTAGTATGTGGTGATTGTGTGTGGTGTATGTGTATGTGTGCATATAATGTATGCGTGTGTGTGATGTATGTGCATATATGTGCATGTGATGTATGTATGCATGTATATACACATGAAGCCAGAGGTCTACATTGGGTATCCTCTTCCGTCAGTCTTCACCTTGTTTTTTGAGACAAGATTGCTCACTGAACCTGGAGTACACCAATTGGCTGGACAAACTGGCCAGCAAGCCCTGAGATCCTTCTACCATAGTCTTTCCCCATACCCTACCCAGCACTGTGCTTACAGATACACCACCATGTCTGGCTTTTATATAGGATCTGAATTTGGGTCTTGATAACACACAGCAAACACTATACTAACCGAGCTATCCTCCCAGTTCGGGTTCTTTTAATCTAATTTTTTTGAGTTTTTATATATTCTGGATATTAATTTTGTGTCAGATGAAGAACTAACCAAGAACTTCTCCCATTCTGTAAGATGTCTCATTACTTGACAAACTATTTCTTTTGCTATGAGAAAGTCTTTTTTAAATTTCTTGCAGTCCCATTTGTCAATTCTTGGTGTTTTTTCCTGAGTTCTGGGAGTCCCTTTCAGAATGACTAGATCTTCAAATGTTTGGCTGCATTTTCCTCTATTACTTTCAGACTCTCTTTTCCCAGATTAAAATCTTTGTTACATTTTTGAGTTGATTTTTGTACAGATAAGATTGAGGCTTCATTCCTATACATATGGATATCAAGTTTTTCCATGATTATGTGTGGAAGAGGCTGTCTTTCCCCCACCATGTGTTTTTTGGCATCTTTGCAAAACATCAGGTGGCTGTCCCTATAGGGGTTAATCCTGTATCTGCTACTCTCCTTCCTTGGTCTTCATGTCTGCTGTGACAGAGCCATGTGGCTTTGTTACTGTGACTCTGCAGTGTAACTTGAAATCATGTGTGGTCATAGCTCCAGTCGTTTTCTTTTCGCTCAGGTTTGCTTTGTTTATTTAGGGTCTTTTATGCTTTCCTGTGAATTTAGAAATTGATTTTATTGTTTACATAGATGGCCATTAGCAGTGTGTTGTGATTGCACTTGGTAAGACACTTTTTTCCCCTACATTAATTCTGCCAACCCATGAGTGTGGAAAGTCCATCTTCTAGGTTTTTTTCAATTTCTTCCTTCAATGTTTTAAAGTTTTCACTGTTAGAAGTCTTTCAGTTTCTTGGCTAAGTTCATTACTAGGTTTTTAATGCAATTATAAATGCAATTATTTTCCTGATTCTCTTCTCAGAATGTTCATTATTGGTAAATAGACAACAGATTTATGAATACATGAGTACAGAGAATTAAGAAGAAGACAAAATGCTCACTAAGTCAAGATTAATCTCTTTCTCTCCATTTCTTAAAAAAAATGCAGACAAAATCAATCAGGAGTAGCTATTTCTGAGACATGCTATTTTTTTTTAAATTTTTTTAAGATTATAATATAAGTACATCATTTTTCTTTCTCTTTTCTTCCTCCAAAGCTTCCCATATGTTCCTCTTTGTTCTCCTTCAAATTTATGGCCTCTTTTTTTCTTTAATTGTTGCTCTATACATATATCTGTGTGTGTGTGTGTGTGTGTGTGTGTGTGTGTGTGTGTGTGTGTATAAATATATATACCTAAATACAACCTGCTCAGTCTATATAATGTCACTTGTATGTCTCTATTTTCAAAGCTGACCATTTGGTGTGATGTATTAAATAGATGTGCTCTTCCATGAGGAAGACTATTTCTCCTTCTCCCAGATTCCTTAGTTGCCTGTAATCTTTGTCTAGAACTACAGGTTTGAGGTCTCGTGAGCTTTCCCCCAACACATGCCTATTGGTGTCATTTTTGTTCAGGTCTTGTTAAGGCAGCCATGTTGAGACTTTATGGATGTAGCTTCTGACATTTCTAGAAGACAAAAGTCCACAGTCAGCTCCCTGTTCCTCTGGCGCTTACAATCTTTTTGCCTCCTATTCTACAGTGATCCCTGATTCTTAGGTGCAGAAAATATATCAGCTGGGACAGGAATTTACAACTCTGTATTTTGATTGGTTGTAATTTTCTATAATGGTCTCTATCTGTTACAAAGACAAGTTTCCTTGGTGAAGGGTGAAGACAACTTATCTTTGTATATAATGATAAGTATTTAGTCTATAATTAGGGATTGTGGTGTCTTAGTAAAGAGGCAGTTTGTAGTTTCTCCTCAAGGATCCATGAGTTTGAGAGTTCTGGTTAGGTTTCCAGTGTCATGCATGATTTCTTTCTTGCTGAGAGGGTCATAAGTTCAATTAGAAAGTCTTTGGTTGCCGGGCGGTGGTGGCGCACGCCTTTAATCCCAGCACTTGGGAGGCAGAGGCAGGCGGATTTCTGCGTTTGAGGCCAGCCTGGTCTACAGAGTGAGTTCCAGGACAGCGAGGGCTACACAGAGAAACCCTGTCTCAAAAAACCAAAAAAAAAAAAAAAAAAGAAAGTCGTTGGTTACCACCAATGTATGTGTGTCACTACTGCACACTCAGGGTTAGCATGCCACATTAGTCATTGTTGTAACTCATAGGATCATTTCTGGGTAGTACTGTTGGTTTCTTCCATCCTTTTGAAGCTGGCATAGTGCTTTTTGGTACCATGAAAAATAGTCTTCAGAGAGGAGGCTTTCCAGTCAGTACAAGCTCAAGGGCCTCTGTCTGAGTCCTATGACTGAAGTACAGAATGGTGTCTTCCTTACTAGGGGTTTATCTTCTACCTCTGCAGAAGTATTTCTTACAGACTAAAGCTCCAAATGCTAGAAACCAATACCTGCTGTTATTTTGAATACCACTTAGAAAGTATTTTTTCTTCTTAATTTTTCCATCTATAAGATGGTAACAATGTTTGCCCCTTCTAGTTCCCTTTAACCCTGACACACAGTAAATTAATTCAACAAATATTTATTTTACGCCTGCTATATGTCCATTATTCTCTCTATGGCTATGGATAGATTGTGGGCACTGAACAAAAACAATCTCTATACCAATGAGGGAGATAATAATGCACAAGTAAGAATGTGGTATTGGGACAATAGACAGACTTGTGCTTATCTCAAATCTACTAGGCCTCACCAGCCTCCCAGGTCTAAAGTGCCATGATCCTCTTGATAGTAAAACCCAGTTGCGGCAGTTCCTATAACATGTTCAGAGTAGCTTTGCCAGATGCTGTGCTAATGGACCACATAACATGATAGGACAATACAGGAAAGCTAGCACCCAAAGGAAGCATGAAGATACCCCAAAAGTAGAGATGGGAAGGAATCAGAGCTGAGCCACCAGAAACAGTTTCTGGGACCAAGGTCACCAGGATCCTACAGCAGCATTGTGTCTTTGCTACCTCTTACCCCTTCCCACACTTATCTTTTTCCCTGGCATAGCATCTCCAAATAAAACATTAGCATAGAACTTTGCTGCAGGCCCTTGTTTAATGGAGAACCTGAACTAAGGTAGCCTAGCAGTGCTGAGAGTAGTGAAGAGCATAAGACAGGACATAAAGCCATCCCACGATGTAGGAGGAAGCACCATCAGCCACAGTTCAAATTTTTGAGCAAGGACCCGTGTAAGAAGAGAGTGAACAAATATAAAGGTCCCAGGGGTCAACACCATCGTACTTAAGAAAGAACCAGGTGAATTGGAGGAGAAAGAAGAGCGACTATGTGCTGGAAAAAAAAAATGGAGCTGGATGATTTAAATGGCCCGTTAAACCAAAACTACTATTTTTTTGGATGTGATGCTTTTTTTAAGCTTTAAAATTCCCCAGTACTATTGCTCAGTGATGGCAGTCACAGAAACACAGCTCAAATTAAATGCCAGGTTGAAAACAAACAGTTCACTGTTGTTATTTAAGCAAAATACTTACCACGCAAGGTAACCTGGTCCCTACTCACTATTGGACCTAGGAATTGACTACCAAAGGCTACATAATAACCTCAAAAATGGCCAAGTATTCAGCTATCTTCCTTTTACTTTCTAGAGAAGTAATGATTGTGGTTTGTTTGGGATTTGTCGTTGTTTTAGTACTAGGGAGTAATGGCCACGGTAACTTTCAGAGGCTCTTGTAAAGGACCTAGCTAATGAGGAAATCAGTTTTAAAAGAAGAATGCAGTGCTAGGCCAATATGAATGGTATATTACTGAGTCAATGACAAGAAAAGAAAGAAATAGCTTGTTTGGTGGGGGTTGGAGAAGTGGTGGTAAATTTAGGAAAAGGAAAGAAAAAAATCCCATGCAGGGGTGATGCTGAGAAGGAAGCATGGGAATGAAAGGTGGCTGGCCACTTGTTTTTAATACGCTCATTCTTTTAAGACAGTTATCTCCCGAGGATCCTACTCATAGGACCATCATCCTCTTGGTAGTAAGACCCAGCTGCAGCAATTCCTATTCTATGCTCAGAGTAGCTTTGCCAGCCCAGCTAGCAGGTCTAGCTCTGTGATAAGAGCAAGAAAGCCAGCTATCTGGGAATCTCGGTCCATGTGATGACTCTCAACTCCTCTTTAACAGCAGAAACAAGTGTTTCCTGAAATATTCTTCTGAACCTCCCACCCACAAATAACATGTCTGACCCAGAATAACCTTCCTGATTAAATGAAAGTCTTTTGATACTTTTTTTCATTTTTCAACTGCCTATTTCTTCTAGAACTTCTTTCAGGCTCATGGCATGACAGAAGCTATCCCACTAACACCAATGTTTAACTACTAAAAAAGGATGACCTTCAAAGCCTTCACTTAAATATTAGGACCGGCTGGGGTTGTAGCTTAGTGATAAAATATTTGCTTAGCATGACCAAGGCCCTGGGCTCCACCTCTAATAACCAATTTCTTCCCCCAAATATTGATGATTCATAAATATTCTGTATCATTCTTATAAATCTAGATAGAAAAATACACCTAGAGAGGAAAACCCAGGACTAAACAAAATGTAGTAAGTAGGAATACTTTCATTAAAATTCATTACACTGCTATAACAGATTCAGGTCAACACAACTCAAAAGCAAGAAAAGAGTGTTTGTGATTTCACTGTGGCTCCCTTGACAACCCAGTTGGCCGGAAAAGTTCTGACACTAAATGCAGCAACTCTGCATGCGGCTCATACCAGAAGGGTGTTAGTGGTTGAGTGGACCATGGACCAATAGGTTGGATCTTTTGTGTTGCAGACTACACAGGGCTGCCTTTGTGCTAGTGACCTCCCATGCAAAATCACTCTGCACTGAGAAAAGCCTAGGCAACCTCATCTGTTTTACTCCTTCTTGCTGGGTTGCACAACCAGCAAGGAAGAAATTGTAATTCATGAGTCTTCCATCCCATAAGCGTTCCTGCAGCTATGTACTCAGTGTACTGGGAAAACAAGGACACAGGTTTGAACAACTCACATTCTTGATAAGGCGTCATTGATAAGGGCAAGATTTAACAAATCCCACAGAGGATCTTGGTACCTTTGAACTTGCGATGTAACCTTCGCAGTTTGCAAGACTGAGTTACGTGAGCAAATTTATTGCTCAGATATTTATTGGGTTGATCATAAAACTTTTTGACATTTGTGGTTTGCATGCCAGTTGATTGTATTCCAGGTCAATAGCTGCGAATACTATAATGAAACCCTATTGTTTGTCAATAACTGACTAGTTGAAAAGTCATGCCTATTTCTTTTATCCAGTTGACTTCGAGATGGGAGTGTGTATATAAAAATAGACATGTATGGAAGCAGAAGCTAAGAAAATTAGAGAGATTTTCCCAGAGTTACTGAGTCTATAAATAGCAAAGATGGGACCAGGACCTGAATCTGGCTGCAGACTCCTTAGTCTTCAGTGCCATGTTATTCTGATAGTCACAAAAATGGGAGTCTGTCTGTCTCTGTCTGTCTGTCTGTCTGTCTGTCTGTCTGTCTGTCTGTCTGTCTCTCCCTCCTTCTTTTGGCCCTTTGGTGCATCTGGAAGGTGTTACTCTTGAGCTGCTCTGTGGGATTTGTCTTTTAGCTCTTCTGGGTACAATAATGGGTCAATGTAGATCTAACCATAGGATGATCATGAAATCCAACTAAGAAATAAAGGCCTTTTCAGGGAATTGGTCTCTGGCCATCATGGAAATGGGGTGTGGGAGTGTCCTGCCCAGTTCTCGTTTTATAACCCTGCTTTCCACTCTTTAAATCAGACAAGGACAGGACCTCCACTCTGAACTTACATTTGCCTATCAAGTTTTATTTCAGTATAAAGGGAGGCTCAGATTGTTTTGGAGGCAGGGATTTTATATGGTATGTGAGTTACTTTTCTGTTGCTGTGATAAACTACTATGACCACAGCAACTTCTAGAAGGAGTTCATCTTTGAAGGGTAAGAGTCTGTCATGGCATGCAGGTATGTCAGCAGGAGATGGAAGCTGAGAGCGCATCTCTTCAAATACAAGCGGGAAGCCAAGAGAACAAATGTTATGTTCCTGGAGGCTTTTCATCTCAAATATCACCTCCAGTAACATTCTTCCTGTAGAAAAGCCATGTCTCCTATACCTCCCCCAAACAGCACCACCAACTGGGGACCAAGTGTTCAAATACCAGAGACTAAGGAGGACTTGTTCATTCAACCAGCACACATGGCAGGAATCCACTCCGAGCTGCATGAAAGACAGGACATCCATATAGTGTTTTATGTTCAAATGGATGGAATTGGTTGTTTTAGGAGATAGTAACTACCTATACCATCGTGCCTGAGTTCCTATGCTATTACCCTAAGGCCTTTGTAGCTCTGCTTCATAGCCTCCTGCCAATGGAAACCTGCTCTGAGAACCTGTCTTGCTTCACATGAGAAGCTGAAGGGAAGAGTGAGCAATGTACCCAAGCCAAGACATTCCTCTTTGCTGGTTGATGGACTGGAAGAGTCAAACATGGGTGGGGGTGGGAGTTCATAGTAAATATAACCAGAAAAATGATAGGAATTACATATTAAGCTCTTCAATACAAGTCATTCTGAAGCCTCTATCTTTACTTTCTCTTGTTCTGTCTTCCCAAGACTACTGGAGACAGAAATGGAAATGGATCTTTTTAAGATTTTTTAGTTACTATGCGCTAATTTCTTTTAAAAGATCCTTTTGCTTTCCTTTTGCTGCTGTAGACACAGCCATGAGTATGCTCAGGCTTTGAGAGTTGATTACCTCTAGTGTCCTCTGCTCTGGTGAGAAGAAAGTTTGGTTGTACCCCAGTGACATCAGTGAAATCACCAAGGCAACTCTCCTCAGCAGAGCTAGAAACTGATCGATGACCAGTTGACCATCTATAGGCCTGAGACTGTCCAGTCCATGGCTCAATGCCAGAAAACACCTTGGGTCCATAGAAGGGAAAGCATATGCCCTTAAGAAGGGCATAAGACATGGCTATTGCTCCAACACCTGCTAAGGTGACTCAGATGAGAAGGGCACAGATAGATCCTGAGTATGAGGAGATACGGTGAATCTAAGAGACTGACCATCATACATAACCTATACCTGAAGGGAAAGCAGACTGCGTTCAAAGCAAGCAGATTCTCATAAACACAGCCACACACAAAAGGCAGACAGGCATTGCAAGAAACTCTTGGTTGACCATTGCAAGCTGACTAAACACAAAAGCCTTACTCTAAGACTAAGAAAGCATGCAAACCCATGAAGAATGCTTCCTGGCCAAGAGAGAGGATATCATCAAGACTCTGCGCACGAAGAAAGAGAAGAAATGAAAGCTCTCTTCTCATGTCTGTACACAGTGGCCTCAATGACAGATCATGTGCATTAGTCATTAAAAAAAAAAGACTTTGATCAGGGTAGGGGGTATGGAAAGAGAGAGAGAGAAAGGGAGAGAGAGAGAAAGGGAGAGAGAGAGAAAGGGAGAGAGAGAGAGAAAGAGAGAGAGAGAGAGAGAGGAAGAGAGAGAGGAAGAGAGAGAGAGAGATCAGGGTTTTACTCACTGAGAAATGGCTCAGTGGGTAAAATACCTGCCAGACAAGCATGGGAATCAGAGTTCCAATTCCCACTTGAAGGCTAGGTGAGGATGGAGGCCCTCTGTAATCCCAGCAGTCTAGAGGCAGAGCCGGGGCTCCTCCATTGGAAGTCGACTGAACAGAAATGCCAAGCTGAGTTCAGTGAGAAATTCTGCTTCAGTATATAAGACAGAGAGCAATCAAATCTGACATCAGCTTCAGGCCTCCATGTGCCCAAACATGTCAATATACATGCGCGCGCACACGCGCACACACACACACAAACACACACACACGTATACATAGAATAAAATTAAAATAAAAGATCTTTTTAGTCTGTATTGTGTAAAATGCATGAATTCAGGTGTAACCACCTTTATGAATTGCCTTACAAGATTTTTTTTTTGGAGTATTTTATACTATCAATAAACTTAATAGTTATTTTTATTATCTCCATGATTAACAAATATTTTATTAATTTTTTCATGTTTCTTGTTTATTCATTTCCTTCTGCAAATGACTATCTTCCACAGCTATTGGCTTTCTAAACATTATAGTGGGATAATGAAAGTTTAAATTAAGTAGGAGGTTAAATGTATTTTTTGCTTACTTTCAATATATTAAATAACCACCTCATCAATTCAAGAAATGTGTCATATTTTAGAACCTTTTTTATGAAGAAGATAAAATTTGAGAAAATAGATATAAACAGCAGAAGATTAGAAACATTGGGCATAATAAAAGATATGAACTTGTTATCTAGACAAAAAAGAAAATATGCAATGTTTTTCTTTGAAGCTTCTTTGGTTTTAGTTATATTGTGTTCAGTCTCTGCTTGATATAATCAAATCTAATATTCATTTAAGAGATAACCAACCCATACTTTAATAAAAAATCTGTGATTCATTCAAAACCCAAAATGGTCTCAGTTGCAGAGCAACACAGAAAAGCAAGCACACGTATAATTTTTATGCTGTAGTTGTAAGTCAACTTTCTCATCATACAGAAGATCATTTAATATCCTAGGCCTAAAAGGAACTGGCATCTGGTTGTGAATACTGATTGTTTCTTAGTGTCACACACCGAAAGGGACACAAGGGAAAAATAGCAACCCAATAGATACCTGGCTCTGTGTTCTGTCTCCAGCCACTCCTTAGAGTCACTGTGAACTATATGGGGGTATTAAAGCCTTTGGCATAATAGACTCAAAGTGTTAGCTGAATTCATTATCTGAACGCACTCTATGGTCACCCTGTTAGAAAAAGGGCAGAAGACCTAAGGTTGGGGGATTGGGTAAAAGAGAAAGAGGGAGGTAAAGCAAAAAACAAGAATCAGGAAAAACAAACAAACAAACAAACAAAAAACAAAAATCATGAAGCATGTGAAAAGCACTAGCTAGAAAGCTCTTAAATACTGCAAGAGGCTTCAAGCCCTCTAAGTATCCACGTATAGTGGATGCTGTCTATACAATCTAGGTCAAATGTTTAAAATACCTTATTTATGCCACTGGCTACTAATGCTCAGAAAGTTTTGGAACTTCAAGTGCGGACATATTGGCTATGACAAAGGAAAAAGAACTTGAAGTTATGGTTCTCAGATGAGTATTTATAGACTCTTGGAGGCCCTTGCTCAGTTCTAAGAGTAATTGTGCAACAATGCATCTTACTCAGTTCTTTCTCTGGCTAGTCTTCCCAGAGGGACAGCTCATAAAACAAATCACAGACTCTTCTGAGAAACGGGACAGTGCTGAGAAAATTGTGGGGGACAGATCAAAAGAATGTAGGTCATAAGGACCCACAGGCAAAACTGATAATACCGATGGAAAGCAGATAGCCACAGTTATCTATGGAAATATAGAATAAAAGGGTCAGAGTTCAAATTTGTTTTTTAAATATCTAAAGTTCAAGCACAGGAGTGAGGCCCAGTTCAGACTTGTGTCTAGCCCTTCTAGAAAATAATAGCTTTTACTAACAATCAGGGACTCACCTGAACAGAACTCACAAGTCAAAACACAGAAAAGATTTAACAAAAAAGTCACGCAGTCCCCACAAGGAATTCAGTTACGGGACAAGGACCAGGGGAAGTCCTAGCAGGTGGAACATTTTCATCACATCCCCGGAGTGGGATGGCAAGCACAGGTGTGCTTGTCACCTAATTTAAGCACAGCTGACCTTAATCTGGCCCGTAGAATGGAGACACACCAACCTTAGACGTGGAAATAAGATTTATTAGAACATAAAAAGCCAACTGAAGTGCGGGTCGCCATGATGCAAGCGGTCATCTTTGAACAAATGGCTGAAGATCTGGAACCCCACAAACTGAAGATCTGGAACCCCACAATCAGAAGGGAGGCGACTAGGAGAAGGCTGAGATATTACCATCCAAAGATAGTATTGATATTCATTGGCTGACTAGGCTGAGGAGAGGGGATTGGTAGAGAACAGGTGGTCTTCATGAGGCCTAGGAAAGGGAAAGAAGCCAAAGGCAAGACTTAGGACTGAAATTTAGTACAGGAATCAAGGCTTCATTGGTTATACAAAAATTAATGAAGAACATGTTGCCATATTGGCAAAAAAAAAAAAAAAAAAAAAATTGAACACCCTACAGATGCAGAAGCGTTATTTGGAAAAATGCGACATCCATTCAGGATAAAATCTCTCAGCAAACTAGAAATAGGGTAGAGGGGTGTAGGGGAGGAGTGTTAAGTTAGTGGTGAAAGGTTAGGTGCCTGTGTTATCAAGTCCCAAACAGGACAATGAATATCCATGTTTAACTACTTCTCCTCAGCATAGTTTCTAAAGGTTTTAGCCAATGTGATCAAGCAGAGAATTCAATGAAGTCTACAAAATTGCCGTAAGGGGAAAAAATGAGTAAATTTAGCAAGATTGCATATAGGATTAATATATAAAAATCAATTGTGTTTCTATGTACTGGAGACAAATAATTGAAGACTGAAATTTTGAAAAATCAAAGCTATTAACGATAGTTGGGGAAAAATCTAGAAATAATTCTGACAGAAGATGTAAAAAAGCTGGACACAGAAATGCTAAATAAACTAAGAGATGCCTTGACATCCCAGCATTTGGGGGGCTGAAGAACGCAGATCAAAAACTGGGGACAGCCTTGGGTACGTGATGAGAGCCTTCTCAAAAAAAAAAAACAACAAAACAAACAAAAACATAGAAAACAACCTGTGAAACACTGCAGAGAAGAATTAAATAAACCATCTAAATCTAAATAAATGGATAGAGCTCCCTTACTCATTGGAACAGAAGTTTTAATAGTGTTAAGACACCCTTTCATCTCAGATTGATCTATAACCCAATGAGATCTCAATTAAAAATCCCAGCACGCTTTGGGTAGAAACTAACAAACTGATTCTAAAATTCAAACAAGAACACAAACAACCTAGAATAGCTAAACACTTCAAAAAGGGAACAAGTTGGAGGATTAATGTGACCTGATTTCACTAAACAAAGAGATGAGTGTGGAGGGCACCATCTAGAAATAGACATACGCCATACATAAAGAGTTCTCTCTCTCTCTCTCTCTCTCTCTCTCTCTCTCTCTCTCTCTCTCTCTC
>JANHMN010000002.1:131058174-131068347 GCA_030674055.1 Rhabdomys pumilio | reverse complement strand
CTCTCTCTCTCTCTCTCTCTCTCTCTCTCTCTCTCTCTCTCTCTCTCCCTCCCCCCCCCTCTCTCATTTGTTTGTTTTGTTTTATTGAGACAGGGTTTCTCTGTGTAGCCCTGGCTGTCCTGGAACTCGCTCTGTAAGCTAGGCTGGCCTCGAACTCACAGAGATCTGTCTGTCTCCGCCTCTGCCTCCCCAGTGCTGGGATTAAGGCATGTGCCACCACTGCTCAGCTTTAGATGGCTGATTTTTAATATAATATTTTATTTACTCTGAGAATTTCATACATGCACATAATGTAGTTTGGCCATATTCACTCCTCACTTCTCTTTCTAGACTCTCACACATAACTTCATGTCATTTTTTTTTTTGAAGCCCTCTGAGTCCAGCTTGTATTTTCTACACATAGTTGAGCATGCAGCTGCCCATGTTCATGATCAACCTATCAGACATGGCCCTTAGAGAAAACTGACTCTCTCTGCCCTAGGAGCCATCAACTATTACTACTCAGCTAGGCCCCAGGGTTCAAGACTGCTCTCTGTTAATCAGAGTTCAAAGGCCATTATTAAGTAGAGGCAGGATGGTCTGTTCAGTACGTGTGTCACAAACTTTGGGGAGTTATGTGAAAAATGGAATGTCACTATATATATATATATATATATATATATATATATATATATATATATATACACACACACATACACACACACACACACACACACATATATATATATGTATATATATATATTTATTTATATATATATATACATACACACATATATATATATGCGCCATAGGGGGAAATCTTTACATCCTTGGGCTGAAGAGTCCTTAAATTCAAAAGTATAAATGATAAAAGAAGGAATGCAAACCATACTTCACCAAAAACAAACTTGCACTTTTCAAAAGATATAAAGAGAAGAGAATATAAAGCTACAGGCCATGGAAAATACTTGCAAATTATATATCAAGTAAGGAACTTATATCCAGAATAAATAATAAAAAGTAAATCCCTTCAGAACTCAGTGAAACAACCCAACGGGCAAAAGGAGAATTTTGAACAGATAACTCTAACAAAGATAAATATATAACAAATGACTACATGAAATAGTCTTCAAAATTATTAATCACTAAAGAAGTGCGCATGCAGGCCACAGGGAAATATCACTACGCTCCTAGCAGAATGGTTAAAATTAAGAGCAGGAGCCACACCCAGAGTTGGCATGTATATTAATTTCCTAGGCCCCCTCTCACAACCCACGTCAAAGAGGGGCTCAAACAATAGCACTGAATTGTCTCACAGTTCTGGAAGACGGCAATGCAAGGAAAGGGAGATGTCATGTTGGGGGTCTCCTGAGAGCTATGGGGGAGTCTGTTCTGAGCATCTCCCAGCCTCTTTCTAGTGAGTTGTGGGTGGCTGTTGGTTTCCTTTGGCTTATAGCTGCATCAGTCTCAATCTCTTACTTCATATAAACTTGATGGCCCCCTTTTTGTAAGTCTGTCTCTGTGTCCAATTTCTCCTTCATTGTGTGTGTCTGTGTGTGTGTGTGTGTGTGTGTGTGTGTGTGTGTGTGTATGTGTGTGTGTTGTACGCTAAGGGTTAGGTGTCTACCTCAATCCTAGTTTTGAGTTGCGTCTCTCTCTGACCCTAGACCTCCAGGGATCCTGGGTAAATAGATGTATGGTATGGACTCTGGCTTTGTGTGGATGTGTAGGATTGACTCAGATCCTCATGGGTGCACAGCAAGCACTTTGCCAACTGGGCCACCTCAGCTGCCTCCCAATTTGTCCTTTTTATAGGATATAGTCATATTAGATTATGGATCTTTGAGTGACTTCACTGTAACTTGAGAAAAGACCATATTTATAAACTTGCATTAATGGGTTCTCAGTGCTAGGACTTCAACATCTTTGGAGGGACGCAGTTCAACCCGTAGAAGTAAAGGGAGGAGGGGCAGGAATTTTCATCCACTATTGGCAGGAATGTAAAATGGTTCTACTCTGGAATATGATTCAGCGATTTCTCAAGAAGTTAACCTTTAAACTCTATGACCGCGTCCTGGAACCCATACCATTTGCTGCCGAAACGGTTTTCCATGTGAGGGTTTTTTCACAAGAATGTTCATAGCCACTGTGTTTGTAATCACCCAAAGCTAAGCAGCACTCCAAGTGGCCATCAGCGGGGGAGGAATACATAAAACATCTGTAGTGCACTCAGCAATAAAAATGATTAACTAACCAACTTTTTCTGTCTACCCTCTGTGCCTATACTCTTAGGCAGTGGTCTCAACCTTCCTAATGCTGGGACCCTTGACTAGAGTTTCTCATGTTGTGGTGAGCCCTAACCATAAAATTATTTTCCTTGCTACTTCATAACCACAATTATTGCTACTGTTATGAACTGACATGTAAATATCTTTGTTTTCCCATGGTCTTAAGTGATCCTGGTAAAAGGGTCGTTTGACCCCAAAGGGAGTCACAGCTCACAAGTGAGATGCTGTTATGGATTGAGCCTAGAATCTTGCAAATGCTAGGTTCTTACTGACCTAAGTTCTCAGCCCCCCCCCTTTTTTTTTGAAATGGACACATTTTATTATCAAAGCATCCAGTACCAGATTCATTTCCAACAGTATGTCTCTCTATAAACGGACTTCAGATCCTCTACTGCTGAATAGAAAATTACACAACTCGTTGAAAATGGAAATGATGGTTTATTGACTACCTAGAGTCTTCACCACTAAATTTAAACATCCTTGTAATAAAATGTATTCTGCATATTATGTAAAGAGAAACATATACACTAAGCCTACCACAAATCTTTATTTTTTTTGGTATAATTCTTTTTTTTTTAAATTGGATATTTTATTTACATTTCAGATGCCAATCCCTTTCCCCATTTCCCCTCCCCAGAAAACCCCTATCCCGTGCCCCCTCCTTTTCCATTTGGCTTTTATACAATTTTTTTTTAAATGTTAATCAAGGGCTTTATAAGTATGGTAATGCTCAGTCAGAAGGGTAACCTAATACCCAACCTAGCTATGTAAACTATCTTTGACTAGTGGAGACTAGTGAACTTCTGCCTTCATGCCCCCTCTCTCTTTCTCTCTCTTTCTCTCTCTTTTTCTCTCTCATTACCGAGCTTCTCATCTACTTCATCTTCTCTCCTTACTCCATCTTTTCCTCTCAGTGCTCCTTTCCCCTTAGCTCCTCCTACATATTACCCTTCCTGTTAAAATAAAGCTTTTCTCTCAGAATACAATTAGAGCATAATTATTCCTATTTGTACCAGTAAGGTACAAGATAGTCTTAATACCCAGTCCATCCTTTTGTTGACTAGCCAGAACCTCTGCCATCTCTCTTGACTAGAACACTTAGTTTTGAACCTGGCTTTTTCTTGGCTTTAGAATAAATGTCAGTCTCAGCCCTTTTTAACATTTCCTTTTTTTTTTTTTTTTTTAAGGCAGGCTTCACTAGGCTTTCCATGCTGACTCTGAATTCTCTGTAGCTCAGTTAAACCTTGAGCCAGTAATCTCTTTTTTAATGTCCCAAGTAGGTGAGGTCATAGGCATACACCACCCACATAAGAACAAATCATTTATGTGTGTAACAGGATGGCTGTGTCAGAAAATATACTGATAGGAGCATGCCAGAAAGAGTATTACTATATGAATGTATTCACATAAAACTCCTGAGATGGCATGCTAGTCTATACTGGTGAAATAGCTGGATAATTGGCTGGAGGCCACTGTGGTGGGGAGGGGGTGTGAGAAAAAGCTTACCCAAGAATACAGGGAACTTGCAGGGATGCTAGGCGTGTTATTATCTTGATGGCGGTGATGATTTCATGGATGTAAATGCATGTCACAAATTTGCAGACCAAGAATTTATAGTTTAAATGAGAACCTATGCTTTAAATGTGTTGATTACTGTTTGTCATCAATAAAGCTACAACAGGGGGCTGGTGCACTTTTAAATTTCACTAAAGATGTTGGTTTCTTTCTTTCTTTCTTTTTTTTTTCTACTTAATAGGTCAGTCATTCTTTTAAAAACGGAGATTACTGCCTCTCTATTAGCAAACTGTTTTTTTCCGGTCAAATATAAATAATGCCTTGATGCAGAGTGGCTGTATTGTATTGACTGGTCATGAAGGGAAAAATTAAGTCATATTCATGGCTCCTGGTCCCTAAGCCATTCACACATTTTCTTACAAAATCTACACATTTGACAGCACTGTGATTCCTCATATTCACACCCTCCCAGAGGACCCCTTGCACTTTGCACCCTAGCTACGTAAAACAGGTTTGCAGAGTTCTTGGTTTTCTTTTTGCCTAGCTTTGAAGATCTCTGAAAGCTGCACTTAACTTTAATATTTTACCAGGACACATGAAGACCTCTTATGTCCAGGTCTCTTGTCATAGTCCAAAAATGATCCCATGTCTGATCCACTCCAACTCCCTGACTCTGAACCTTAGTGTCCTGAACTGTTTGGAATAAAACTTCACAGAGTCACCAACCTTCTGAAGCAAGATGGGACAAGGGTAGACACATCACTGTCTCTTTAGCTCCGATACCAAAGGCAAGTCTCCATCCAGTGAAAGGCTGTGACTGCACTTCAAAGGGACCACCTTGTGTCTGGCATTTGGCTCAGACCTTTCCTCATCTTACAATGACACTGCAAGGTGGATCTTCATTGCTCCATTTGTAAAAGAGGGAAACTCAGCCTGGTCATGTGACTGACCCAAGAAGTACAGGTAAGATATAATTTTAAGAAGATAGTTTGGCATCCCATTCCCTGCCACAATGGCTCAAGATGTCCTGAAAGCATTGCTTCCTAAAATAGGGTTCCTGGAACCAGCCAGCAGCCTCCTCCTACAGTGGCCACACATCTGCTATGGCTTCCTATGCATTGTCCCACCTTAAACTCTGGGAGGGTTCCTGCTGATTCCGTTTCTTTTCCATGCCCTAAGCATGAGCTGCTACCCTTTGCTACTGAGAACCCAACACAATCCATCCTAGCCTGCCCACAGAATCCATCACCTTCAGAGCTTGCAAAAAGATAGTGAAGATATCGATATGCCTGATGCTATTGGATTGCTTCCTGAACTGGAATTCCTGGGGCTGAGGGGCTGAGTGACTGCTCGTGGCCCTAGAAGCTCTGCATCATTTCTGGTCACTGGTAGAATTAAGCTCTACTGCACCTGTATAAGCTTCAGAAACATGAGGCTGGAGAGCCTGGGTGAGTTCAACTTTTTCACCCACACTGCCAAGCTGAGTACAGGAAGTTTCAGGTAGGGCTGGGGATGAGGGCATGATAAGCACCCAAGATACCCTGTCCACAACCAATCAAGACAGAGGCTTGCTTGAACTTCTGAAACATTTTTTTCTGGCTGAGCACCTCATGCTGGGAATGCTGTTAACTGAATTAAATTGATACAAATTTCTGTTTGGACTATGGTAAAAAAAAAAATCATTTATTAATTTACTACTAAAACTGGCCTTCTGCCCAGTAAATCTTCACCTCTAAGTACTTCAGCAACTGTGGGCATTATGAAAGTACCACAGTGTTGCTAAATCATAATATAAAATAATATTTTGAACACACCCATAAGTGTTTAATAAATACTGGGAGAGATCTGTTAAGTATACATATTAATAGGTTAGAGAACTTGTGTCATATAAACAAATATTTTCTTTCATCTATGTAGAATTCTCTCTTAATAGGAGCTTATTATATGAAGTTAGTGGGTTGTTCAGGGTAGGGCTTCAACCATATGCCATGTGACCTCTTCCAGTGTCCTTATCAGAACATAATGAATGTAACATTTTCGCTTCCTTAATAATCACTGTTCCCTTTCACCAGCGCTCAGCACTCGCTAGGGAGTGAGTGATTTCCAGTGACTGTCGTAGACAGTTAGATATTCTGTGACTACTATTTTAAAGGAGGGAAACTGAGCCTGGGCAAGGTGCAAAGACTGCTCACAGAGCAGATTCCCACTTAGCCGTCTAAATTTCTAACCACTACACTGCAGGCACAGCATACATAAAACCTGATTCCCGTGAGCCCTCTGTGAAGGGGTGCTGCTGAGAAGAAAGAAGGATTTTGTCTGATGGCTTTTCTTCTCCACCCAATAAGAAATCCAATCATACTCATTCTTTAATTTCCCAAAGATGCCTTTGTTAACTTTAAATTATAGCAACTCACAATAAAAACTACCTCTAGAACCACAGTGTGCCTGTTACTGTGGTCACTGCTCAGGTATTAGTCTCCAAGGCAACCCAAGGACATGAGCACAGCTATTGTTACTCTGACTTTACAGGCAATTAACATAGAACTTAATAACTTTCCCAGGTCGCTGGACTAGTAAGCGATAAAACCAGAACCCCAAACTTGATATCTTTCCCCCAGAGTCCCATCTCCCTGTCACCACTAGTCTATTTGTGGTCACAGAGACAAGTGTTTCAAAATCCCATTGCAACCTCTTTCTTGCAAACTCCTTCATCTCAGCCACAAGCTTTTCCTGACTTGGTGATGTCATTCTGGAGAAGGCTACTGTCAACTTTTTCCCCTGCCTGTACCTGGGCGCAGAATAGGGGTGAGGAAACACCTGAGCCACTGTAAATGCCGGACACCACATCTCTCCTTATCCCAAGCTGATTTCCCTGGCTGTGTTCTCCGCTTCTATTGAAGCCAACATCACCCACTGTGCCCTCCCCACCTCAGGAGGAGGATGTGAAGGTCCCAGCTACTTCACAACGTATGCCAAACAGAAGCCAGATGATAAGGCTCAACCAT
The DNA here is from genome assembly GCA_030674055.1 of Rhabdomys pumilio. Taxonomy (NCBI): domain Eukaryota; kingdom Metazoa; phylum Chordata; class Mammalia; order Rodentia; family Muridae; genus Rhabdomys; species Rhabdomys pumilio. The sequence continues at coordinate 131,061,560 of JANHMN010000002.1, read as the reverse complement.
GCTTGCAGCGTACACACTTGACTCCGTGACTAACTCTTTCTCCATTCCTTCCTATATGGGGCATATCATTATTTTCCTAGGAGGCAAACCCTTTTCTTTTTTCATGAAGAAAGTTTGTGACTTCTCAAGAACCTTTTTCTGAATTTCTGTTGATTTCTTCCTCTCTGGATCCTTTTCATCATTTAGACATGGTCAACAGGCTTGTCCACAAACAACATAACATGGAGGAGACAGCTCAGTGGTACAGTGCTTGCTTCACATGCACAAGACTCTGGGTTCACTCCCAAGCACCTAAACAAACACACAACTAAATAATAAATAGAATATAATATGGGATTGGGTTGTAGTTCAGTGGTTGAGTATTTGCCTGGCATCTGTGAGGCTCTCTGTCGCATCCCTAGCACCAGAAAACAAGCAAATCTTCCTCAACTCATACCTTACCTTGTCCCTAAATTCAATGCATGGATTCATTGGCCTTTACTGAGGTTATGAAATTTGCTTTGAAGTACCTACCTCTAAGAGTTCAGAGTCCTCTATATCTATTCTCCTGTGACTCTAACTTCACCCCAGTCTGCTTCTAGAAGATGTCTATTTATCTATCTATTGAGTAAAATTTAAAATAAATCTGGTCATAGTGAAATCATAGAGTGGCTTCCTGGTGGCGTTGGCACCAGCTCTTGTATTTAACCTCTGTGCAATACTCACCCTGACTGCTGTGTGAGTTCCTCAAATGCATGGTGTACATTCTCCCCTCTGCTCCCTCTGTTGGGGGTTGTGGTTATTACAGAAGACCTAGCAACTAGTGGAGATGTCAATTGTCCCCATGGTCATTACAAGCCTAATTCAATTCTAATCAAACTCAAATGAACTTGTCCAGTCCCTCCCAGCTCAGTTTCGTCTTTCCTGCTAGGACCCCATTCCCAAACCTAGACAATTAGTCATCTGATATCTGATTTATGTCGTTATACGTTAACTTACATCCTCTGTGACTAATATAACAGGGCTATAATGTATACTGTCTTCTTTTGTCTAGTGTCATGTGTCATTCACTCAGCCTAAATTTTTTTTTGAGGTTTAACTATAATACTGCATATATTGAAAGTTCATTATTTTGATTTTAGTGTGTGTGTGTGTGTGTGTGTGTGTGTGTGTGTGTGTGTGTGTGGACACACCATAGTACACATATTGAAGTCAGTGGACAATTTGCAGGATTTGGTTCTCTCCTTTTACTCGTGGATTCCAGGGATAGATCAGGCTTGGTGGCAAGTGCCCTTTCCCTCTGATCCAATTTGCCAACTCCAAGAATTTATTTGTTTTTATTGCAGAGAAATATTGCCTTGTATGAATATATAGTCAAGTGCCACACAAATCAGTGACAGACCACATGTATGATAGAAGCCCAGTGATGGCTAATTTTTGTTGCCAGCTTGACAAAATATGGTGTCATCTGAGAAGGGATATTTGGATGAGGAAATGTCTAGATCATGATGGCCTATGGACATGTTCATGGATGATTGTCTTGATTGTATTAATTGACATGGGCAGTACTGTTCCTTGTATTTGAATCCTGGACTGTATAAAAGTGAAAATGTACGGGGCAATGGTGGCACATGCCTTTAATCTCCACACTTGGGAGGCAGAGGCAGGTGGACTTCTGAGTTCGAGGCCAGTTTGGTCTACAGAGTGAGTTCCAGGACAGCCAAGGCTACACAGAGAAATCCTGCCTCGGGAAAAAAAAGTTAGATTGCAAGTGTTCTCTCACCGACTTTTGACTGTGAATGTGATGAGCTGCTTCAAGTTCCTGCTGTCTAGACTTCCCCACAATGATGGATGATAGCTAGAATTGCAAGCTAAAATAAGCTCTTTCTATATTAAGTTGCTTTTGTCAGGGTATTTTGTCACAGAAAATGGAAAAGAAACTAAAACAAGCCCCATAAAATGTCTCCTAGTGATATCACAGACATTTAGCTTGACTATATTCTATAATGTTCACATAATGATAAAACTGACTAATGACACATTTCTCAGGGAGTACTCCATGGTTCAGCAAAGTATGGCATTACCGTACTTCATTTCTTCATGCATTTGTATCATTTTGATACGATTTTGTATTGTTTTTATTCTTTGATTATTTCTAATAAAGCTACTAAAAAAGACTGATGCACAAAGCTTGCATGAATACATGTTTTCATTATTTTTGAGCAAATATCCAGGAGCACATAAACTTGATCACGCAGTAGCTGAACTGGTTGAATTATGTCCCCAAATCTGTCTATAGAGCTTCAGAGTATGGGGGTTTTGACAGCAAGAGTCTTTGCAGATAGAATCCCTCAGGATGGAGTCCGGATGCATAGTAACCCAAATGACTGGTACTGTTATAGAAATGCCAAATGAAAAATGCAGAGTCCCAGGGGAGAAGGCTATTTGACAACCAACGCAGAGATTGTCATTTACAACTATAAGCAAGTGACAATAGTGGCTGTCAGCAGCTACCTGCAACCACTGAAGTTCAAGCCATTGAGCCCTTGAACTTAAAATGACTTCCACATGTCATAGGCTAGCCTGTGCTATCACTAGCTATGACTTCTCCCTAAGTCTTGCCCCTATGAACATGATCAGGGACTCCTGTTCTGTCTGCTCTCTGTGGTGCAACAACTTGTTAATCTGCCACCCTAGACTCGCTGTCTACAGCACTGCACTATGTTCAGTGATATAAAGAGCTGACTTCTGTGAACCTGCTTGATTGCTGAATTCCTGTGGGGTTTGGCCTGTGGGAAACCATTGAGTAGGCAGACAATACAAGCTCTTTGTTCAGTTAGTTTATTCCCTGGCTGGGTCACTTGTTTTTAGTTGGTCTGCTATCCTTCAGATGTCTCTATCCCAAGGACACAGCTCTCAGTAGACTCCTCTCACAGTTTTCAACCCTGTTCTCTGAGGCTCAGCTATAGAAATGACACAAGGTCCAGCCAGAAATGTGACACGTTAGTCAATTTTTTTTTTCATTTTTTATTGGATATTATATTTACATTTCAGATTTTATCCCCTTACCCTATCCCCATCACCACCCAGAAACCTCCTATCCCATTCGCCCTCCTCCTGCTTATATGAGGCTCTACCCCCACCCTCACCCCCTCCCACCTCCCCACCCTTGAATTCCCCCACACACGGTGTTCAGTCTTCATGGGACCAAGGGTCTCCTCTCCCACCTATGCCCAACAAGGTAATCCTCCCCTACATATACAGCTGAAGTCATGAGTCCCTCCCTATGTGCTCCCAGGATGGTGGTTTAGACCCTAGGAGCTCAACCAAGATTGAAATAGAAGCTAATGCAGATTGAAAATTAGAAAGAAAGCTTTGCTCAAAGCAAAGCAATGGTACAGATTAAA
>JANHMN010000002.1:131023322-131058164 GCA_030674055.1 Rhabdomys pumilio | reverse complement strand
GTTCTTGGTGGGGGCAGGAGATATTTCCAGAGACACAGCACACTGTAGCCTTGCTCTGAGTCCTGCTTGGAGCCTGCCCTGCTGGCCTGCTTCCTCTCACCGCAAACACTCACAGGTCCTAGAGTAGATGTATACAACAGGGTAGCCTGTGCTAAGCGCTTTGCATCCATTAGTCATTTAATACATCATTCCGAACACCATCCCACAATGAGCTAATGTTTCTGTGCCCATTCAAAGACAAAGGTTTAGGGAAAGTTAGTCACAGTGCGGACAAGTTGCTCTCTCATTGCCTCAGAAACCTGAAATGGAATCCAGAATAAGCCTAATGATTCTTCTTCTCAAAGGCTAACAAAGCCTCACCATGGATCTCTGCCTTGAAGCTGTAATGTTCTGGGAAGACATGAACAGGGGTAGCTCTTTTTGAGTGCTTAATGTTGACAATGATATGCAGTGCCCTAAGCCAGGAAACTCTCCTTAGCCGTCTTCATTTTACTAATTGCTCTAAGGATGAAGTATGACTTATTTTCCTCTCTTATTCTCCTAGTCAGGGCTCTGCCACTTCAGAATATTTTTTGCATGGATAGGGAAAGCCTCCCTGCCTCATTATACAGAAGCTAAAATTGAGGCCCCAGCAAGTAAAAGACTTAGCCATGTTGCCTGCTGTCCTAGGGTGCCTAGGACACATTGGATACACTGTGGATAGGAACAACGGACACAGTGTTCTAGCAGGTCACACATCCTCTTAGATAATTCTTCATCCTAGCCTTTGTTTCACACCACTTCCCATTTCAGTCAGCCTCTCCTTCCCACAGCCCATCACCCAGTCGTGGCATGACTGTGGCGTGATCGTGGCATAACCGTGGTGTGACCATCAAAGCCCACTCCAATTCCTCCCATCTTGCTCTCCTTTGGTCTTACTGCCTTGCTTCTCTCCAGAGATTAATATCAGCACCCAAGTCTGTTATCTAATTAGGCCACATGGATTGCACCTGCCTGACACAACTGATGCCAGTCAGCTTAATCAGGGCTGTATCTTCCCACTATGGGCAACATTCCCACAGTACTGTGGTTCGAAGCCAACAGAGAGAAAGTCGGGGTTGGTGACTGCAGACTGCGTGATCTGCAGTGCTCACAGCATGCCTTCTCTGCCTATTGTCAGGAAAGATGCTAACTTCTGCATATACTGCTATGCTGTAGACTCGAGAAGTACACAGAGTCTTCTCTCATCTTCTGCTCCAGCCTTGGTCCTTACATTTCCTTCTTAGAGAACAATTAGACATCTTTCCTTAAGCCATGCACCTGATGCCTCCAATCCCAGGACTTCTCAAGACTCTCACTGTGGCTGAAGTATACACATCTTGCTAGCTCAGAGCTCATTTATCCTCCACTAAGATTCAAGACTAAACCCCTCTCTACCTCTGACCTTCACTCCTGGCTACATCTTGTAGGAAGAGGCACATTTCTGGAGTCTGGCACTGGAGTACCTGTAATTGTTGGTTTTGTTATTTGGCAAAATACCTATGAAAGACAGGTCCTCCAAGATCCCATCACCTGCCCTCCTTTCCCCCTGGTTTCCTTTTATTGTCTTCCCTCTCCTGTTTTACCCGCTATGCCAAGGTCTCGCTTGGGCAAGGACCGTGTATCCCTTATGTATCGAATGCTTCCGGTATAGTTAATGCTCGTTATTTGGCGGGGAAGGTGGGCAGTTAGAAAGACTGCGACTGGTCACAGTTTGGGCAGTTTGGTGTTTTGTGTTCATTTGTTGTTGTCTACTAATTTAGGGAGTAAGTTTTGTTGCATCAAGGAGTAACCAAGATCCAGTCACACACCTTTCTGACTGGGTTCTTCAACTCTACAGTGTGGGATATTTGATTAGATGAAGATGATCTAAGAAAACGGAAGGCTGGGGTTATTTTAAATGAGGATAAAACTGGATACTGATGATGACTTCTAGTTACTCTGGAGCAAAGTTGAAGACCAGGTTGGGCCCCTAGGTGTCTCCTGTGCTCTGCATTCCAGAGGCGTCCCAGGCCTGAGTTCACCCGGCAGCCCTTTCGACTCATCTGCCGGCAGCTAAACCCTTGCAAATCCAGTAGGCAGGTTTCTTCTCATGGAGAGGATTAGCTCGCTCACCCAGGCTGCTGACGGCTGCAGGTATTGCAGCAAACCCGAGAGAAGTGTGAAGGGGAGCCAGGCTGCCGCCTTAGCCCTGCTTTCTCCTAACTTCAAAAGGTGGCAGAGTTTAAGCAGCACAGGGCCCGGCCCCTCTTCCTGCTCCCTCCCCAAGGCAGTGTGGGCGGGGCGGGCAAAACTCCGCTATTTGTGTCTCCACGCCCAGAGCCCCAAGTGTACACACTGTGGCAACAAGGGAGGCGAGTTCATCTCCAGGGCTCCGGGGTGGCGTGGTCCTCAAGAAGAGTGGTAGCTTCTTTTGCCCCCTGCACCCTAGTCCAGATCAGGGGACTCGGTTGTGGTCTCCGTGGGCGTCATTTAGCCTGTCTGATGGTGCAATGGTTAGCGATGCTGCAGCTGCTCTGGCTGAAGCTGCTGCTCCTGGGGGTTCACCAGAGCAGCGCCCAAGATTTGACTCACACCCAGGAACCGGCCCTCGAGTGGCGTGGTGAGTGTCCCCAGCGCCGAGGTGGGGGCAGATTGGCACCCGAGATTCGGAGCGGGAAACGGGTAGGGATTGAGCCAGACAAATAAGAACAAGGCCGAGTTTGTATTGTGGTTGCTTGTGCCCTGTTCGGGGACAGATGAGACAGATACAGTCCATACAGTCCCTGCTGCACATCCTCTTGGCCTCCAAATTAGGGCGCGGTGAGGGGCGGGGTCTTCCTTTCAAGGCTTGCGGAACGTATGGGGTTAGGTATTTTTCAGTTAAGTAAAACTCACTCTAAGTACACATGGGCAAGCATACACAATGGAATTTTGTATCTTAGCATGGAGGTCTTGCGTGGGCTTAAGTGTTACAAAAGGGCAGCAGCTTGTGAGGCTAGCTGGGATTCAGCTACCGGAAGCATGATCCTCCCAGTCAGGGTCAGAACCCACTGTGAGCTAATCCTTTCTATATTTGGCAGAGCCAAATCCTGGCCTGAGATAGTGGCTAATGAGGCCTTCTTTTCCATAATCAAGGGCACTTTGAACATTAGAATCACCAGCTCCCTGCCGTACTCTCCAGGTACAGCCTGCAAATCCAGAGTTCAACATTGTGGGCCCAGAGATTCTTCAAATGTAGGCGCTATGGTTTATGCGCTAGAAGTATAGACATTCTACACTAACTACCACACAGGCTCTCTTCCTGACGCCATCACCTACACCAGTGGAATTACAAGTGAGTTGTAGTCAGGCAGGAAATCAAGTTTTTACTAGCAAAGAAGGGAAAACAAAATATTAGTATTGGGGAAAAGAGTAGAGGTTTCTCTTGTTTCCTGCACCCTAGGCCAGAGCAGAAGACACGGTTGTAGTTCTCCTGGGGGGGTCATCTAGCGTGCCTGATGGTGCAATGGTTAGCGATGCTGCAGCTGCTCTGGCTGCAGCTACTGCTGCTGCTGGGGGTTCACCAGGGCAGCGCCCAAGATTTGACTCACACCCAGGAATGGACCCTATCATGGTGGAGAAGTAGACGGTGTCTACTTCTCAGTCTTAGGGCTTCTAAGGTTGTGATAAGCACTATTAGCAAAAGCAACTTGGGGAAGAAAGGGCTTATTTCATTCACCTCACAGATTACAGCCCATCATGGAGGGAAGTCAGGAGAGGATCTCACGCAAGACAGGAACCTGGGGACAGGAGCTGATGCAGAGGCTGGAGAAGAAGGGGTGCTTTCTGGATTGCTCCCCATTGTTTTCTTGGCCTGCTTTCTTAAAACACCAGCAGTAGGGACTGGACAGCCCAGACAAGGGAGGCACCATCAGTAAGAAGGTGGGCTCTCCCACATCATTATCAGTTAAGAAAATGTACCACAGGTTTGCCCACGGGCCAACCTTATAGGTGCATTTTCTCATCTGAAGTAACCACTTCAGAAATGACTCTAGTTTGGGTCAAGCTGACACAAAACTGGCCAGCAGAAGTAAAGTTTCTATATTCAAGTGCAGGAAGCAGGGGACAGCTACAATGTGCATGGCCGTGTTTTGTGGCACCTCCATTTCTCTCTCACGGATTGATTTACCTTTAGCCATGATTGGCATCCCTTCCGAGGATAATAAAATCACTTTAGTTGCATACTCACTAAGGATAGATTTATAGCAATACATAACAGGTTCTACACGCAATATTGTTCTGTGCATTCAGGTATACCAGCCCTGGGAGGCAAACATGTTCTGTTGTTTTCAATCGTACATCAGTAATCTTTATGGGAAATCAGTATATGTATCATATGGCTGCAGAGATCACTGAGCTTGAGGGACAGCCCGGATATGATATTTACAAGACCCTGAATGAGTTACCTAGTCTCTGTGCCTTATTTGTAAAACATCGAGCCTTATAATGGCATATGTTGTCCGTTATCTGTATGATCTTCACGGCATCTTATTCCTCTGGCCACAACTATTCTGACAACCCTGTGTCCATCATTTCTCATCCTCAGCACTATCTTGGTGGATCCTGTCCTCCACTTCCATGTTGATTAAACCAAAGGCTTTTTGTGGTTGACTTTCCCTCACTGAGTCTTCTAGCATGTGCTAAAATGTGCTAACACCACTGTTCTGGTTAGTTCTCTGTTGCTGTGATACAAGACTTTGACCAAAAGTGCCTTGTGAAGGAAAAGGTTTATTTGGGTTCTACACAGGTCACAATCCATCACTGAGGGAAGTCAAGGCAGCCTCAATGCGTGAACCATGGAGGAATACTGCTTGCTGTCTGACTCAGGCTCATCCTCAGCCTACTTCTATGGTACAGGGCCATCTATCCAGGAAATGGTATCTCCCATTATGAGCTAGGCCAACAGTTATCTAATTATCCATCAAGAGAATGCCTCATGGACATGCCCACAGACCAATGCAATAAACACAGTTATTCCGCTGAGACTCTCTTTTCAAGTGACTCTAGGCTGTGTCAAGTTGTCAAGTTGACCACTCAGACTCCAGATACTGGGTAGGTAAAGGGAAAATGAAGAGGGAGAAGGGCATCCTGGGGAGAGAAAGACAACATTTTTGCTAAAGGAAATTAACTGAGAATAAACACATGTGAAAGCACATTAAAAGCTAAAAGCCATAACTGTAAAGTGACTCTGATCAAGGCAGGGTGAGAGTTTCCTCCCGTGGGATTGGTTCCCCAGATACACACATGTAGTGTGCTCCATGGGACTGAGGTGGCTCTCCTGGACAAGTAGCGCAAAGAAAAATGAGGGTGTCGGTGTCTGTGAGGTCAATACCTTGACCATGGCTCCTGCCTAAGAGAAAGCAGTGAAGGTGAGTGAAGGAAAGAGCAGTGAGCAAGGCTGAAGACCTCCCCGGTCTCTCTCTGGTAATGGTATGTGCTCTTTCCCTGTGCAGTTTTGGGCCCATCAGAAAGCAATTCCTGAGATGTCTGTTGCAGTGCGCATTGTTTATTTAGGAGGCAATTCTAGGAAAGCATGGCAAGGGAGAAAGGAAATGAGCAGAGAACGGAAGAAGGCCACTATGGGCAACTGAGGCTCAAATTAACGGGTCCCCGTGAATTCTCAGTGGACCCACAGATGGACAGCACCCTCCCTCACCTTATTTATTGTCATTCCTGAGACATTCACTCTTGGGTGCTTCTGGCCTGCCTGAAACCTGGGTAGAAACAGAATCTGTCGGGTGAGTAGAACTTGTCTGCAGGTGAACAAGCAGTTGATTAGAGGACAAAGCTCAGAGCCAGCAGCAGTAGCTGCATACCCTTATACTTCAAAGATAAAAACAAGAATACTAAATGACACTGTTTCCGAAAAGCCAAGAGAGACAGACACAGACATGCAAACAACTGCAAAACAGAAGAGTAGGTGATAAGACAGCAAGCAATGAGTGAAGGGCTGAGAGGCTACAGAGGAGGGACTGATCTGAGGAGCTGGAGGCCCACCAAAGGGATCTCACTGTCCTAAAGGATAAGTAGGGAATTGGCACATGGAGAAAGGGAGTTAGGGTACCAAGTCATATTTTATGTGACAGCCATAGAATCAACCATCAGCCACTGTCAAAGTTCAGTAAGCTGAAAGTTCCCGATGAGTCTCTTTTATGTGCAAAGAAAAAGGCCTGTTAAGGTCACTGGGGCAAGTGTGGGGCACATTGTAAGCTCTACAAGCATCTTGTGGAGACTCAAAAATACTGGCCACTGGGATGAAGCAACACCTGCCCCCCATACCCGCTCAGTAAAGACATCATCTAGAAAGTTAAAGTTGAGCTAAGTCAGTCTTAGCAGGAAGCATCAAGTGTGAATTTTAAAATATAGTTACTTTTTTTTTTTCTTTTAATATGAGTAAGCAAAAGGAGACAAGAGAAATTTGTGTAACAGACAAAGGGAATTGGCAGTTGAGGAAATTTAACCATTCTGGATAGTGGCACCAAACATGATAACTCTCAGGATTTCCTGGGACTATGCAGTCGCAGGAGCGGTCATGAAGTTGGACTTGAAATGAGAAAGAATACTTGAAGCAGGAGTCAAGAAGCCAACTGGCTAGAGCCGTACTAGGAGCCAGAGCTAAGAATCTAATATTCACAGAAATGTTTCACACCACAATGCACAGCATATGTGGAATATATGTTTAACTAAATGTTTCGTTTAAAAGATGCCCTTGCTCAATATATCACAGTGGTTTTTATTCCCTACTCTATACTCTTTTGTCTATTCTGTTATAGTGGTTATGATATTAAATTCATTCCATGAGCTATATTAATAGGCATAACCATCAGTAGACAAAGCACTAGGCTAGAGTATTGACATATCAGTTTAGAAGTTAAAGATTTTTCAGAAGAAGAGAACAAAGAGGAGCCTGCTGTTGCCAGAATCATCTGGTGAGGAAAAGTGGTTCAGGGCAGTAAGCCCCAGTGAAGGAAGAAAAGAGAGATTGCCTTCTGGGAGACTGAAAATCTGGAGGGAGAGCTAGGGAAAGGGTCAGAGCCCTGACGTTCGTTCTCCCATTGTGCCATTTCTGATACAGAGGTTGAAATGTCTACTTTCCCGATCCCAGTAGTTCCCAACCCTGGAGAGGACTCTGTGCCAGTTTATATGCACCCACAGTGAATATCATCACACCAAGGTAGTAATTGGCAAGATGTACTTTTCTCCTATGACATATATGAAGCATGAAGTTCCATTTGGCCCTAGGATGATCAATAGGTCTTCTTACTGTCTGTGCGCCTTGCTCTCAAATCCCACATGTACAAGTGAATATTTTCATAAAGCAAAAAATGTCCAATGTATTGGTTTACACACTGTTCTAGGCAACTCCTAAATCCGTAGGCAATACGCCATTCTTCTAATCTGGAGACTGGGAATTTAAACAAAAGCATAACCAGTCTGGTTTTAGCTGTTTCCCTGACCACAAATCACTCAACCCGCTGGATTCCATCTCCCTCATCTCTGTCAGTGGTCTCTCAGCATCTCTCCCTTCCTGCTTTTCTTGTTTGCCTCCTCTGATTGGCTCTTTACTGCATTCACTTACTTTGCACATTAGCATAGATTTCCAGTTTGCCTGGTCCTTTTAACTCTTCATCATTTAGCGTCTCATTTCTCATTGGTCATTGTCATAGTAACAAGTGTCATCCAAAACAGGTTCTAAGCCAATGACCAGAAAGTTTAAGTCACTTAGGGAGCCAAATTGTTACCTCAGTTCCTCATCTTTGACCATTTATTTATCTTGAGTGTCCTGAAACAACAGTGCTTTTGTGCTCTCTTCTGAGATCACCCCTAGCCAGCAAATCCTCCTTCAATCTATCAGAGTAGCAGATTTGAGATATCTCTGTACTGTTCCTTCCAAAAGCTTTCAAAAACTGTCCTTGAAGGCTTTTTAGATGTTCCCGCACATAGCTGAGAACATGCCATAAATCATGGCTCATAAATCATGAATTGATGGAAATGAAAAGAAATATTATACTTTTAAAAAATGAAACAAACCAAAGAGCACCTTATAAATACTAGATTAACTACAGGATTTCTATGAAGTAAAGCCACTCAAGAAAAGTGAGCTCCGTGGTAGGCCACTAAATAAAGTAAGAGCTGTCTATGTTTGTGAGTGGTCACATGACTTGTTAATTTATGGTACTCTCCAGACTACTGTCGTTCCAAAGAAGTATGTTATTAGTTGCTGAGAAATTGCAAGGACGAAAATAAACAGGAATGGAAATTCAGTGAGCACTGTCTTTTCTCACTGCCCTTACATTCAAAAGTTAAGATTTTGTTTTCGGTTTTATTAATGTTGTCGAAGTGATCCATGTGACTAAGGGTATCCCCATCAGGAGCCTATGATGCTAGCACTAGAACGAACCCTCTTCTCCAGTTGGGGAATCCAAGGCAGATTCTCTCTGAGTCTCAAGCAAGTGTTCTGTAGCCTGATGGGTTTGTTTTTTCTCCCACAACACTAACTTAGACCAAAGAAGATCAGGGAAGGAGTCATGGGCATGAACCCAGCATAGTTTCTTGAAGTTCCATATTCAGAAACGCCTCCAACACAAAGTTTAGCCCTATGGTCCGAGGTCTTAAGTTTTATCTTTGAGTTTATGTGCATTATGTAAGTCTGATGGACAGGGGAGAACAAAGCAGGGGCTCAGGACTCAGTTCTGGTTTTTTCTTTCTAGGACAGGCTCCTGATCACACCTTCCCTGGTACATCCACATGACCACTGCTGCTACCCACTTGGGGTAGCAAGCATATTACCTGGGTCCTGAGAGTGGACTGCCCACTGGCCAGCAAACTCACCTCATACGCTAAGACTGAGAGCTGATCACCTATGTCCAATTTAGATACTAAGTGTATGCCAAGAGTATTATGGGATTGGAAGTGTGATCCTTATGGGCCTGTGGGAGGGAGAGCTGTTTCTCTGTGACTAGCTGGGGACACATGCTTTCATTTTCACACTGGAGTCTGCAAATCGTGTACTATGAAAGACAATGTACTTTTCTATTGTTGTGATATAATACTATGGCCAATGGCAAGTTAAGGAAAAATGTGTTTATTTAGTTTTATGGTCCCAATAGTGAGAAAGACATGGCAGCCAGAGACCAGAGCAGGAAGCCACGAGATCACATCTTTAACTTTAAACAAAGAAGAGAGAGCAACCTGGGAGTGGGACAAAGCTTCAACCCCTCAAGACTGGTCCCCAGTAACATGTCTCCTCCAGAAAAGCCACTGCACCCTTCTCCCCCCCAATAGTGTCACCAAGTGTTCTAATACCTGAGTCTGTGTGGGGGAACATTATTATTCAACCTTCACAGATAATGACTGTTACATTTTGAAATGTGTTCTCAACCCCCAGTCATATAGTAAAACTCTAATCCCCCAGCACCTCAAAATGAGAACTTATTCAGGAAAAAAAAAAGTTCTTCCCCCCAAAAGGAAACAAATTAAGGAGAGTTGGCTAGTCTGGCTCTAACCTTATACGGTGGTGTTCTCATAGTAAAGGGAATTTAGGGCAAAATATGGATAAAAAATAAAGATATGAAGAAAGTCAGGAAGGTGAGCTAAAGCAAATGGGAGAGCCTCCTTCCCTCCCAGACTTAGAAAGGCCCAACCCTCCCCAGCTTGGCCTCACCCTTCAGCCTCCAGAATCAGGAAAAAACAAATAAATTTCTTTTTAAATCTTCTTAGTAAGATACAAAATTATGGCAAAGAGCCTGCCTGAGGGGTGGGGGTGGGGGTGAGAATGGGCCTGGGTGGCTGAGATCCTCAAAAGCAGTCTAAATGGTTAATGCACCTGCAGGGGTTGGTAAGAGGCAATTTGAAGCCTCACACAAGTGTGCCAGTGGGGCTGATTAAGCCGGGTTTCATTTTTCCCCACTTGTGACAAAGGGTATTGTGTGCCTCTTAGAACCTGAAGCAGTGATTTGGGGAGATTAGAGAAAAAAGGGAACAGGAACAAGTAAAAGATTTAGCAGGAGGGGATCTGTGGGCCGGGAGAGGGGGTGATAATTCATGGTCATAAGCTGCAGGAGGCTAAAGACACCTCAGAATCAAGGACATGCTAGGACTAGGATGAAGGAAAGAAAAGGAAGCAGGACAGAAGGAGTTTTGTGGCTTGGGGTTTGGGGTTTTATTTTATTTATTTATTAATGTATGTATGTATGTATGTATGTATGTATGTATGTATGTATGTGCTTTGTACTTAAGTAACTTTTTAGTTCATTAATAAAAGACAATAGACAGGAACCTAAGGACTGGTAAAGGTACCCAAATGGTTTGAGATAAAATGTACACTTTCAACAGAGCCATGGACAGGAAGGTCTCCTTCCTTCTTCTTTTGTGTATCTGTTCTTTGGAGGACCAGGTAGAGGCGCTTGTTGTGAGCATGGGCAGTTTCTCACTTATGGCTTACAGAATCCTAAAAAAGAGAACCAGATTTTATATCACGGAGGGGGCGGGGGTTGCTTCAACACCTTACAACACCCCTTTGTGCTACGGAGTCAGAATCATGCAGCTGCATCTGAATTCCTGTGTTTACTAAACAGGCTTCGGACAAATCCAAATCCAGGAAGCTGATAAAGGGATTACATCTCCAGAGAGGAGCTTCCCACCTTTAGACTACTTACAAGGAGATGCAGTCCCCACTAACCCCTGCACTCTTCTGTATTCAAACAGGAATTGTGTCAGAGGGGCTGGAGAGACAGGTTAACTGGTAAGAACACTTCATGAGCAAGTATGAGGGACTGAGTTCAGATCCCCACATGAAAAGAGTCCGGTGTGGTTGCGTGTGCTTTTGTAACTCCAGCACCAGGGGAGTGGGGTAGACAGGAACATCAGAAGGATCACTGGGGTTTGTTGGCTTCCAGCCTAGCTCCAGGTCAGTGAGAGACTCTGTCTCAAAGGAATACACTTGAGAATGACAGAGTAGGACATCCAAGTCCTTTGGCCTCCGTGAATACCTGCACACACAAGAGGGCATGTGCACATGTACACACACACACACACACACACACACACACACACACACACTCTCAAAGAGAAGCTGCAGGCTCCCTTTGAGACCAGTAGGTGATGTTTGAGTGGATGGACTAAAAAGCCTCCAGTTTAGGGAACTGAGAAAGGAGACTGACGCAGTTCACAAGCTGTGACTTTTTAATAGTTTGTCTTAAGCATTGCACTCGATATGAACTATGCCCTGGAACTTCCTTTGCAGGGCTCTTGACATTGAGTACCACAGAGGCCAACTTCCTCACGGTGTGACCTGCTGAATACTCTGTACGTGCCAACAGTGCTACCAGACAGAGTCTAGGACTGCTTTAGAATTCTGTTTGGTTACTTGCTGCAAGTCGTGTTCATTAAAAGTGCTAAGAGGTAGTTGAGAGACCGAGAATTAACAGTTCAAAACCCGCCTAGCCACTCTATATCTTCATGAGGTTGCTTCTAAGGGAAGAGCTGTCTAAAGCAGGAGACACTAAAGACAGGTAGAGAAAACCAGGAGGGTTCCAATGGAAGGACCTCAAGAGACACTTCCAATAGGTGACTCTGGTTGGCAGTAGGGGGATCACAGCTGTACTTTTAACTCTTGTTACTGCACAGTGGTCTGGATTGGGTTCATCTTCTCTGGTGGTTAAAGAATTAAAAGCCAGGTATAATCTCTTGTGTGATAAGTAACAGCTGAGAAAAATCTCAAACAGCTGTCAGTTGGTGAGGAAAGACTTTTATCAGGGGTGAGAGGGCCCCTGGAAGCAAGCACACCAAGACCCTCCTCAAAGCAGAGAGTCCTCCTCGAAGACTGGAGCTTATCTAAGTCTTTGAAGGATCTTCCACCCTTAATTTAGGGTTGGTCAGTTTGAAAAAAGACACTGTTATGTAAACACGTCCTCATTTGCTTTGAACTTGATGGGTCAGTCCATAACAGAAGCCCTCCTGGCTGGGGGCAAAGGCTTTTGTTTCATAGTGCCAAGCTATGGAGGAGCTAGCTATCTTGGAGGTTGACCGTCTTTATTACATAGTCTTGATTCATCTCCCTATCTGTTTGCCTCTCGGGGATTCTGTCTAACTCCTAGCCTCTCACGCTGACCTCAAGGGAGTTAGGAAAAATGAGATAGACATTTGAGTACATGAAGCCAAAAACTTTGCCAGTGTAAGTACTTGTGGATGTAAACATTCTCATCTTAAAGGGTCTAAGAGATAGTTTACTCTGGAGCTATTTTTGAGTGACCACGGCCCCAGGAACACAGATTTAGATAACTGCAAATTCCATCTTCCAATATGGAAATGGTTTCACTTTTTTTTTTTTTTAATAGTTTTAAAGGACAAAGAAAGTCACATATCAGGGAAGGTTTAAAATACATTGGTGGATACACCAGAGAGATGAGGGATGCTATTCTATAGGCCCAAGACACATCCTTAGCTCTTGGATTGGTGAATGCTAGTGTTATGCTAAATCACTGGCTTCTAAGAGGTTTTTACTTAGCATCTGAGGTGTTAATTCAGATATAGAGTGGAGCAATGGCTGTTCCAGAAGGCTAAAACTAGCCCAAGATAAAATAATTAGCCTCTGAACTACAAAATTCTAAACCTCTGCACAACACTGAGATTCCATCCAGTTCATCAGTCTATGCAGAAACAGAGACTTAGCCCCAGGAGCTGTTTTGTTCACAACCAGACACGGCTTCTTCTCAGGAATCTCCGTTCATTTGCACTTCTGGAATCCTCATATAACATTCAGCATTTTGTTGCTGCAATGAAATAGCCAAGGCTGTGCAGTTAGAAAGCAACTTATCTCATTAGGTTCACAGCTCTAGAGGTTCACCAGTGTTGTGTTTTATAAAAATAAAGAGAGAAGGAATATTTGGTGGATGTGTAGTCAGGTGTAGGGGAAAGGGTGTGCCTCTGCGGGCCCATGCTGAGGCATCCCTTCCCCCTGAGGAACCAGCCACACAACAGTATGTATAGAATAGAGTTTATTCAGGGCACGGGGAGGGGAGTTGAGAGGGTAGTAGAAAGGCAGAGAGAGAGTAGAGGAGTAAAGGCCAGCCATGAGCACATGAAGAGAGAGGGAGGAGGGGAATGGGGAGATACAGGGAATGGGAGAAGAGGACAAAGTGGGAGCAAAAAGACAAGAGAGAGAGGAGGTGGGCAAGCATCCCCTTTTATAGTGAGTCAGGCACACGTGGCTCTTGCCAGGTAATTGTGGGGCGGAGCCTAGACAAGATGCTAACAACCAGCGTAGCACCAGCATCTGCTCCGGTTGTAGTGAGATCACTAGGTCACTGCAGATGGCTTCACAGTGGCAGAAGGAGAGACACTAGCAAGACAGGAAATCACGTGAGCCCTTGGAAAACACACTCATCCCATATCCATGCCATAGCACCTACCTTCCATTGATAACCCAATCCTGCCATTTCCTCCCTTCTGGTGGTACTCCCTGACTTGCATGTATGTCTTCAATCTCCAATTCTGGACCACAGTTATAATTTCAAGACTGTTCCTCAAACCCATTCATGTACTGCCTTGCTCCACCTGAATCAGAGCCTCTGAGGCAGGAGCTTGGTTATTGGTCTGGGCACACAGAAGGTACACAACAAATATTTTTATTGACATCTATTTGACCCTAGATCATCTTCTAAGCCACAGCCTCATCTGTTTCTTGTTCCAAAAGCTTCCTTTCATATAATACACTTAATTTTAAATAAAATTCAAGATCCTCATAGGATGACCCCCAAAGCACAAGGAAGTCATTCTAACTTCACATTCTCCTGCTGCCAAAATTGTCTATACAACTATGCTGTCGTCATTCAAAGGTTGACTGACTTCATCGTCTCTGAGCTTTAGTGACACTCTCTGTGTCCTGGGTATTCCGTTTACAAGCTTCCTCAGTTGGCCACCAATGTATCTATTGATTCATGTACCTGCTATTCTGGCACTATCTGACAAGCAGAGGCAGCTCTCCACTCAGGGACCAGTGCATACTTGTGGTTACAAATATTAGGCACCTAGTCAGTATTTCTTGGGGAAAAATATGTGGACTGTGATTCTCTGATATTCAAGATCAGAATGATACCCTTTACCGTGCTGGACTTCTGTGAGGTAAAAATATAAACCTGGCTTTGAGTTATAAGCAACTTACTCCTGAGGGCAGGGGCACTGTGACTTAGATAGCTTTCCGTCTGGAGGTTCCCAACACGATACTCACAACATGTTTGCTGTTGAAAATTTCAAGTTGCCCACTTGGGCAATCTATTAGTCCATCAGTTCTTCTTTCTAAATGTTTTGACAAGCTACATGAAAGTAAAAAATAAATTCACATGGAGTACAGTCTTCAGTAAACTTCGAACTCGTGTCCTAAGAGAAAAATGGGTTTGGGGGAAGAAAATAAAAGTAATGAATGAATGATTTAATTAAATAGTTTCTCCAGGCCTGTCTGGGCAAAGCTTGTCTCCCTGCTGAACTCAAGTTCTGCTCAGTGCTGTTCAGTTTATCCTCCCTGGGAGATGGGCAAGCACATGTCCACACATGCTCCCTACATGGGAGGCCCATCTATTTCCTACCAATGGCAGTTAAAGGCTGAGTTAAGTGTCTTTTTACGTGATCTGTTTTCTTGATCCTGGTCTTATTTTAATTACTTCTTTCTCACAAACTCACTTGGAGTGTAACGGCAGTAATGTTTCTTTAGCACCGACAGGACTTCCTTCCTTCATTGCATTAACTAGGGAAATTCTCACACTTCCAGAATACACAGGTTGAGAGTTTCCACGGACAGATAGTTAGATTAACAATTCCTTAGCCTCCATGCCTTTCCCTCCCACACGGCTGGAACCAAAGAGTGCTTGCTGAATGAATGAGTCTGTGAATGTTCCAGTACCTTAGTTTACCGAGTTTCTCACTTCTTAGAAACTCAGAAGCAGAAAGAGGGAACTAGTCGGCCTGTGTTTTAAGAGGATGTAAATTAGCTTATAAATTTCTTCAAGTAATCCATACTTCTTCCGCACCCAAATTTATAATTAGGACGGGAAGAATATAACACTCACCTGCAAAGAGATTTAGTAATTCTGGCAGTACTTCATTAATCACTTAATCACTGTTCAAGCAGAACTGATATCCTTGACATATATAATCAATCTTGATTCCTCCCACACTCGATTTCCATCCTTTTTTAAACCCAGCAACTGCACGCACTAAGGATTAGTGCCATCTTTCCACATTACGGTGTTGTTAGGGGCAACTATTATGTGGGCACAGTAGCAACCAGAGCAGCGATGCTTACAGTCAGTCTCTTCGTGGTCCACTGGAAGACTGTTGTTGTTAGTGAATTCGAGGAGATTGGTGGTGCTGGAGGCCAGGTAGCTCCCTGCCATGATTCCCATGCTTTCGAGGCTAGGGCAGGCAGGAGCTCAGCACTAGCCTGTGGGACAGCAAGACTCTGCCTCTACTTATTAAAGTAGAGGGCTAGTTGGACAGTCACAGAGACATGAAATATTAGGATCAGATTCTGATGTGACTTAATGGGAAACTGGCTTGGGTCCTTTGTTAGCTTGGCTTATTGAGAGGCAGCACATCTGTTCAGGTAGGTCAGCCATATCTACTTTAAAATATGCACAGATTCGCTTTCCTGAAACTAAATGCCATGGAGCTGTCATGGCTCCCAGAACTCAGCAGTGTGGTACACGCTAATCTAGTAGTAATTTTATACTTTGGAAAGGATTTTGGTTATTACCTATTATTTTGGTGATTCCACCATCCCTAATTCTACAACTCTTTCCCCTTAAATGTGTATTGACTTGTGTCTTAGTCAGGGTTTTACTTCTCTGAACAGACACCATCACCAAGGCAACTATTAGAAAGACAACATTTAATTGGGGTTGGCTTACAGGTTCAGAGGTTCAGTTCATTTTCACCAAGGTGGGAGCATGGCAGCGTCCAGGTAGGCATGGTGCAGGAGGAACTGAGAGTTCTACATCTTCATCTGAAGGCAGCTAGGAAAAGACTGACTTCCAGGCAGCTAGGATGAGGGTATTAAAGTCCATGCCCAGAGTGACACAGGTACCCCAACAAGGCCACACCTTCTCCAACAAGGCCACACCTCCTCCAACAAGGCCACACCTCCTCCAATAAGGCCACACCTACCCCAAGTCTGAATAGTGTCACTCCCAGGGCCCAACATACACAAACCATCACAATTTGGAAATATAAAACATTATTTTTTCACCTCAAATCTCTGTCCTCTTATTCATTCTGCCACCAATAAACTGCTTGCTCATGTCACACATTTTTTTTTTTTTTTATTTTTAGGTTTATTTTTCCAGGTCTTGATTTTTATTACTTAAAAAAGTTGCATATTTATTTTGCTTTCTGACTCTGTGCTTGTGCCTTCAACACTTTGACAACAATTTTCTGCTCCTCAGTAAGGAATACACTAGGCACACAGGGAACAACCATAGGCCCTGCTGACGGTCTTCTTTGTCTTAAACATTCTTATAAGGACTTTGGATCTCACAGCACGAGCCCCTTGCAGTCTGCCTGGGCACACGCCACAACTAGGTGCTTTCCCAACCTTCTTAGTGTAAGGTAAACAATCCTGTTGCCAGGGGTTTGAGACAGCTTGTTTTGTTAGAGGCTGTACTGTAGGAAAGCCTATGACGGTGTGTCAAACGCTGGACCGTCCTGAGTACCTCTAAGCACCGTCCCTGGAAGAGCTAGGTTGTGGTTTGTTGGTGGTGGTGGTGTTGGTGTTGTTTAAGTTTCAGTATATACTTTATAGGCAGGAAGTGTGGAAGAACAAAACATAAAGAGTCTTAATAATAATTGTTTATGTGATTGAAAATAGGAGACAAGGATTTTTTAAAACCTGGTGCTTTGAAGAGTATGTTTCCCCTGTAATCTCTCAGTATCCCTTTGCCCTCCCTGGATGTGATTAAAGCAGAAGTAAAACCAAACATTTTACTATTGACAATGTTATGTAAAAAGAAATAAATCTTCAGCAGATGTTCAGAGTAGAACTTCACAGCCAGATCTATGGGTGGACAGTGGCCGCTGACACTCTGAATGGGATGTCTCAGAAGTACTACAGAGTCGTGCTTCCCAGGGTCTTCGTACTTGCTGTGGGAGTTTTGCATGGTTTATTTAAGAGACCGTCTTTCACATCCTTCTGAGATTCACAGCATACAGAAACTCAGTTAAATAGGGAAAGTGAGAGACTGTCAGAGATCAAGTCATCAATCCAGAGATACACAGCCGGTCTGCGTTGGGTCCACCTGTGTCCAGAGTTCTTTGTTTTCATCCCAGATGCATAAATTGAGGCCCAGTCAGTAGAAACCAGAGCTGGATACATTTGAATATGTACATCAGATAGAAGCTGAGCTACAGGATGATAGCAGCAGAATAATTATCCTTTATTGAAAAATTAATGGGACTCGGAGCTAGCTAGAAAGCAATTAGCAGATTACAGCAGAAATTAAGACTAGCATTCTGCCCAGGCATGAAAAGGTGAAAGGAAGGGTGGGAGGGAAGGTTGATGATTGAAATCCGTATCACACTGACGAGGGGTGGATTTGATTTTGAATGACTGTTACTAATAGCCACCCTGAGATGGCTTCCATTAGAAAAACAAATTTCCTGATCTAAATGAAATCTCCCCTAGAACCATTCATTCTCCACCCACGCCACTGGCGCTCCCTTCTCTTCTGCTCCGGTGTGTGTTAATCAAAGCATTTTCTGACCCCTAACAATTCCTCAAGCAAATGCTTATAAGAAAGGTTATCAGTTTTTAAATGAGGCACAGCTTTCACTGATACATTGACAATGTTTTTTTTTTTTTAAATATTATTTATTTAATATATATGAGTACACTGTAGCTATCTTCAGACACACCAGAAGAGGGCATCAGATCCCATTACAGATGATTGTGAACCACCCTGTGGTTGCTGGGAATTGAACTCAGGACCTCTGGAAGAACAGTCAGTGCTCTTAACCACTGAACCATCTCTCCAGCCCATTGACAATGGTTTTGTTTTTTTGTTTTTTGTTTTTTTTTAAACAGAGTTTTAAGTGATTTGGGCTGCTATAAATCAACTCCCAGTTAATCTGATCAGTTTTGGAGGAAACCAAAAGAATTTTCCCCCAAATGAGACACTAACCCATCAGCCCTATGTATTAGGCGGCTCGTCTGCACTGTTCCAAACCACTCTATGGCTCTACCTGTCTCTGAAGTGCCTTTGCTATGACTCTTGCTGCCCTAAACCCAGTCATTTAAGGGAAACTAATAAGGTCCCCTCAAAGAATAAATGGGAAGTAGAATGGAATATGGGAGCCTGACTAAGGGGAGGACAAACGAACTCTCGGATGTGAACAGGTATCCCGAGATAAGGTTATCCTAAAGTCCAGCTGCCATGAGCTTTAGGACATGCTGACATGTCTGATCAGCGCCAGGCACTTACTGAATTTAGACCAGAGAACTAAGATAGCATTATTGTCTTTAGAATACCTGTGACAAAATGTGTGCATAGTTATGAAGTAGATGATTGCACAGCCAGCAGGCAAGGGTTCTCTGGCTGGATCCTCCCAGCTTTTTCACAGTAGACTGAGCCAAAGTAGAGAGACTTAAGGGAACAACCCGTCAAGTCCTGTGTCATTTTCTACTTCTGTTTCTGTGCTCCATGCCTCATTTATATCTAGGTATCAGGCATGCTCTTGACGCCACTGGCGGCATGCTTGCTAGGGTACTCCTGATAAGAATATCAGTGGGTCCCCGTTCACTCCCGATGAATCTAGACTGAAAGCAGCCTGCAGAAGCGATAAGTTCTCACCAGCACTGAATCCAGTCTCAAAGGGCTGCAGAGAGGCACTTCTGTTGAAGTCATTACCTTGTGGTTCTCTGCAGGAATGTGAGGCTAGAGATTTTCACCTCAATGGCTCCTGGGTAAACTGTCATGTTCCAAACACTAAGGAATTTGTCTGAAAAAATAATAAATTATGGCCACACCCTGGACACCCAATGTCCCTCTTGTGTTTCACTGCTCTCTGTTTAAGTGTTATAAGAAGTCTGACTGTCAGGAAACCCTGGTCTTCCATGCCCAGGAGCCTCTCTGATCAGTGATCTCCCATTATTGCCAATAAGGCCTCCTTTTTTTCTGCTTGCTAGGACACTATTTTATGCAAATGAAGACTTTCTGGTGGACTCTTATCCCTCAACTACAAAATGACTGGCAGCTGTGACTTATCACGGCTTAGATACACACACTGGGATCATCACAGCCCTAGCTAATTATATATGAAAATTGCGTATCACGTCTTTCATTTATTCTGTTACAGATAAAGGAATTTTCATTATCCAGAGCGAGAGCCTAAAGACATGCATTCAGGCAGGTAAATCTGTACTGACCCTGGAGAACTGCAAGCAGCCAAATGAGTACATGCTGTGGAAATGGGTTTCTGACAACCACCTCTTTAATGTGGGAGCCAGTGGCTGCCTAGGCCTGAACATATCTGATATGGAGCAACCGTTAAAGCTCTATGAATGTGATTCCACCCTCATTTCCTTGAGATGGCACTGTGACAGGAAGATGATCGTGGGCCCACTCCAGTACAAGGTCCAGGTGAAGCATGGTAACACAGTGCTGGCAAGCAAACAGCTCCATAAGTGGATCTCCTACATGTCCAGTGGTGGAGACATTTGTGAGCATCTTCACAGAGGTAAATGCAGTTGTCGATGTATAGAATATGTAGTGTTTCATAAATAACTATATATTTATTTATAGGTAAATATATATGTGTGCATATATATGTGCATACACATATATGAAGCATGATCTTATGTAAAAGAGATACGTG
Source organism: Rhabdomys pumilio (assembly GCA_030674055.1). Taxonomy (NCBI): domain Eukaryota; kingdom Metazoa; phylum Chordata; class Mammalia; order Rodentia; family Muridae; genus Rhabdomys; species Rhabdomys pumilio. Next base: position 131,038,262 of record JANHMN010000002.1, on the reverse strand, counting down.
GGGCAAGTCATGTTGAGACTTCTGGAAAATTTTAGTAGCTTCCTTGTTTATAGTAAAAGTATTATTGAAATCTCGGAATGGATGCGCTAAAGAGATGACAATCTCAGAATTTAAAGATATCAAAGGAAAATACTTAACTAGCTTTGGGGGAATCAACACAAAAAAAAAAACAACAGAAAGAGAAAGGGAGAGAGAGAGAGAGAGAGAGAGAGAGAGAGGGGGGAAAAAGAAGCAAACACATTAAAAAGGAGGGTTTAAGCACTGACAGGTATAAAGCACCCACACTTGGCACTGCTTCTCTGACTGTAGAAGTTCAGCTCCACCCTGGGGGCGTGTCTCTGGGGCATTCAGATGCCTTCTAAGCCTGGCTGTCATCCATATGACAGTCATGCTACAAGGTGCTGGAAGATAAATGAGACACTATTGTCAAGGGTTATTTGTTGCGCACCAAGCATGGATTGTGGGGAGGCATGATTTATAGGGGGACTTTCATTTTCTACAGTTCTGTTACTTTTTGGCATTTTTTTAAATGGAAAAAGAATGGAAGATACAGAAATAAAGCTACATGGTAAAATGCTGACTCCCATGTTCTGTCCCTCCACAGATCTAGTCATTTGTACACTCATCCATCCTTCTGGCAGCCATTTTTTTTCTTGAGCACTGACTATGGATCAGACACAGTGTAAGGCACTTGTATGGAGGCCAAGACAGACATAGTCCTTCTCCTCAGGGTTAGAAGTGTAGCAAGAAAGTCCTAAGTCCTAAGGCAGGACCTTCTGTTGCTGATGTGAGTGAAGAGTCAGGCCCAAGACTAAGACGTTTTTTCTGGGCTTGCATATTGCAATAAAGCAAGAGCTTTATCAACATGCTGACAACCACATGATTCTCAGGAAGAGCTTGATGCTTGCTTTCTGTTAGCATTTTAGCATTTTAACCTCTGGCCATACTGACAATACCCATGCTGTTGAATGAAAAACAGGATACTGAAAGAGATAAAAAAAAATATTCTGAAATACCTCGAATTCCTATAAAACTTGGCAATGTGCTGCGAACTCAGTCAGGCCCTTGTCAGTTGTGAGACAGTGTAGAACTCTCCATTGCTGACTCTCTTGTATAGATGAACACCGGATGACTTCATCTATATTTCGATAGATGCCCTTCCCCCAACCCCATCCTAGAACTCACCAGCTGAATCCCAAGTGACTTTAATTGCCACTATGGCCAAGGATGATGGATTTTTGCACGACTCAAAGTCAACTCAAAGATCAGCTCTGCATGGCCATCTTGATGAAAACAAGAGCTAGAAACTGGTCGGGTGGGTTGAGGTTATGGTATCTGACTGACAAAGACTAAGAGGAGATGCCTGAACATCTTGTGGTTGGGCAACTGGACTGACCAGTTCACCTTCCTCCTCATACCTCAGCTCAGTTTCTTCCACAAATCCTTCAAAAGGCCCAGACTGTCAGCAGGATGGTACCTGATTTCCCAGGAGCCTTCCTGCTTTACAGCCCCGCCCACCACCACCACCACCACCTCTTAAGCCCTCACCTGTGAATCTAAAATAGGTTTCTAAAACTCTCCCTCTGTGATCCATGAATTTCATTCTTTGAATTCAGGAGACAAGCACTGTCTGAGAGAGCACTGGGTGAAAGCAGCTTTGCTGGCCATGTCCAAGATCCTAGCAACCCTAAAAGGACACTCCTGTTACCAAGGAAACCACAATACTGCTGTGGATAGAAGCTGACTCATTGGTTAGCCCACTTTGCTCTCTCCATTCCGACTGTCACAGTGTACCCAGTGATTTTTTTTTTCTTTTTAAGAATGGAAGTCTGGTTTTGTCACTTTCTCATTTGAAACCTATCAGTGACTTCCCGCCACCCTCAGAATAAAGATGGAAGTGTGTAACAGCAGTCTGAGAAACTGCTTCCGGGAGTCCACTCCCTGGAGTCTCCATTATCCCACAAGTGTTCCTTTCTCCAGCTCTTTAGACTTTATGTTCCTTCTGCAGGGACAATTTCTTTCCCGAAAGGAGCATCCTCAGTTACCCAATGTACTCACAAAGGTTTTACAACCATCTGATGCGGCGGGCGGGGGCACTCCATTATACACATGATCTTCTAGTTCTATTGTATTCCTTCATGAGATTTATTATTACTCAAAACTCCAAATTTTTTTATATTTGCTATCACTTATTATTTGTCCACCAAACCAGTTTGTTAGCAAAAAGAAATTTTTACAATTCACTACCATATTCCCAGTGCAGGATATATTCAATGATCAATAAGTACTCATTTTTTAACTTTAAAGGATTTCTTTAAAATCTTTATTTTACGTATGAATGCTTTACCTGCGTGTATGTATGTTTACCACATGCATCCCTGGTGCCCACAGAGGCCAGAAGAGGGCACTGTAGCACCCCAGATCTGGAGTTACGATGGTTTTGGCTCACCATGTAGGTGCTGGGAATCAAACCCAGGTGCTCTGCAGGAAAAACAATTGCTAGAAAACATTAAGCCATTTTTCCAGGCCCCCTAAATATCTATTGACTGTTGTGATAATTCTTTCCCTGGAGAGACATAAACATCTGCCCCCTACATAAGATCCCAATGACAAACCAACTGTCTTGGGAGACTACCAAAGTTAACTCCAAGGAAGCAATGCTTTGTTAGGCTTACTTATGCAACATGGGTGAGGGGGTATGACCTGGAGACCCGGTGGACCAAAAGCAGCCATACTGGAAGGTCTGTGCCTGACATGAAGGAGAGTCCTACAAGGCTGCATAAATGAATCCCTTTGGCCTTCCCCAGCCTATATACTCAAATGCCTCTGTGAGTCTCTCAGACCAGTTATACAAATTTGTATGCAAATGGTGTGTGTGTTTCGGGGTGAGGGCGTGCAGCATGGCTAGATACTCAGGTGAGAGTCCTATGACCTTCCCCAACTCTTCCTTCTACCTGGGAACATCCACAGTTCACAGGCCCAAAGAGGACACTTCTGACGTGGTGAAGAAGACAGCTGTTTTGCTTTTTTGCTTACAGGACTGGGATCTACAATATCAACCAAATGCACAGATAGATGGCTATGAAACTGTTGAAGTCAGACAGTGAGGGCTGGCAAATGCTTTAACTCCATTGTGTTTTCCTTTTTATTTCATTCACAAATTTGCATGCTGCTGTGAGCAATAGCCACAGTAAACAGAAAGCTAGATAAACATAGGGGCAAACCATTTGTCACTGCTTCTGAAGGCCTGGCCTATCTGCACAAGCTACCTGGTGAGGCCCCAAGGGCTCACGGAGCTTTTAACAAGTGTCTGCCTGGGGGGAGGCTTACTACCAGTAAAAATGCACTAACAGATGACACTTTCCCCAGAAGAAACTGACACTGTATTTGACTGTAATTCCTTTTCTCTCCTAGATGTATATACGTTAAAAGGGAATGCCCATGGGATGCCTTGCATGTTTCCTTTCCAGTTCAAAAATCAGTGGTACCATGAATGTATCCGAGAAGGACGCAAAGATCAGCTGCTGTGGTGTGCCACCACAAGCCGCTACGACGAAGACGAGAAATGGGGATTCTGCCCAGATCCTAGTAAGAATAAATACGTCTCCATATGTCATGAGTGAATCAAGGATGATTAGAAACTTACCCGTAGTGAAGGAAAAATACCAGGGCTGACAGGTTGATGTCTGAGTGAGCCTTCTGATCCCACCAGTCTAGATTTTGATTTGAGGTTTCTTCTTGACTTGAAGAGGCAATTCTAATTCATAATCCTTTCCCCCTCGACATTCAAAAGATGCCAACTATCTCCTCTTCATTGCGTACATAAAAATGAAATCGTGATAGTCTGTGAACTTGCCAATGCCAGTTTCCCAGCAGGGAACTTTCAAACAACAAGAATGCAGACAAAAGCCATCCATCCTTCCAATCCAGCACCTCCTATGAGCCTCCATAATGTTTCTACATCCAGATGGCTTGTCTGGTCCACTGTCAAGTCCAGACATCAGCTGCCCCTTGATCTTTCTGGAGCATCACAGTTACCCTCTTTACTCATCAACCACGAGGTCTCATCTTCAATTCTGACTTTTCCAACTCTTCCATGTAGTCTTAAAATGTTTTCTCAAATTCTTAACCTAATTTTCAAAATCCAGTGACAGCATATATATATATATATAATATTCATATATATATATATTCATATATATATATATAGATAGATAGATAGATAGATAGATAGATAGATAATCACACACACAATATAACAGCTACTTGTATTTTTCAGGTAGTCCTTGATTACTTTTCTTTTTACTAGAAGATTTCCTGTTGTTTCTAAGTTTTGAGGGGTACTTATAGCTTCTGCTTTCTGTATTCTGTTTCTCTTACATTGGCTCCTGAGAACCAGAGAATATGTCACCTCCTCTTCCTCCATGCCTGCCTCCCTTCTATGCATACAATAAGATACAACAATTAATATTTTTTAAAATGTAAATTAAATAGCTAAGTCCCAATAGTGTGATTAAAAGTTGTCTGCAGAGTTATTTTCCAGTGTAAGAGCCACAAGGTTCGGTAAATAGGAAAGAGTGGCGGTTTTTAATTTAGACAAACCAAGATGAGTCTAACTTCCTCTCAGCAGTGAATCTTTAGAAAGTGCCTCAGACAAAATAAAGACCATAGCATTGCCTATTAGGGTTCTTGTGTATGCTCAATTCGACAGTACATCCAAGACACCGAGAGCAGTGGGCACTCAGTAAGCACTCATGGGGACAGGCTATCACTATTCAGCATATGTTTTGTTTTGGCAGTACTGGGTACTGAACCTCAAGTGTTTGTCAGGCCAAGGCAAGCACTCTGCCACTAAGCTACATCCCTGTCCTTGCAGCATAGATTCCTTTACTTATGAATGTACGGTCTAGCCTCATCATGGCTGGTCCTACCACTAGACGGGGCATAGAGAGTGGTGAATGTTAAGAATTTTAAAGCTTTGAATGTTCCCTTCAAAGACAAGACAGTCTTGCTCTATGCCAGAACGTGCAGAAAATATTGGAAGTGATACACTAGAATTACCTGGGAGATGAGGCCCTGTGGTCTAGGATGTGGGACCCAGGCATCTGCATTTTTGACAAGTGCTAAGGTGAATCTGGTATATGTAATTCTTCACCAGGAAATCCCCTATGCAAGTTATTTCAGGCTTACTCTATCCACAAACCAGAATGACATGAAGAAATTTAATGGCCATAAATTAGTTTACTTCTTATGGCATTTCCATAAAAAACATAAACAAAGCAATTAGGGGCCAAAAGGGTTTATTTGGCTCCTAGTCCCAAACACATCTACATATAAAGAGAAGTCAAGGCAGGAACCTGGAGGCAGAACTGAAGCAGAGGCCAGGGAGGAACACTGCTTACTGGTTTGCTCCCCATGGCTTCATGGCTTGCTCAGTTTGTTTTTTTATATAACCTAGGAGCCCCTGGCCAGGGTGCCCACACTCATTAATCAAGAAACTGCTCCACAGACTTGTCTACAGGCCATACTAATGGAGGCATTTTTCTCAATTGCGGTTCCCTCTTCCCAGATGACCAAAGCTTGTGTCAAGTTGACAAACTGACCAGCACAGTTTTCTTAAATTCCTGAGAAGAATTTTGTCACCCAACCCCCACCTCCTACCCATGTCGTTTGTAGCCAATTTCAGTTTCCTCCTTGGAGCTTGGTTTTCTTGAGCTTAGGGTTTTTGTTTTTTTGTTTTTTTTGTTTTTTTTTTTTTTTATTCCCCCAGGCTATTTGTTCAGCTGAGGGGGGATGGGAGGGAAGGGGGCAGGGGACAGTACCAGGAGGTGATGGGGAGGGGCACTTCCTCAGCCCACTGGCTTCCTACTCCCTGACCTCCCCACAGCAGCAGAGAACATGTTGATATGGTGTACATTAGAGTCGTCTTTCTCCCTTCCTTATTGCTTTCGGTTTCTGGTGGCCAACATAACTCAAAATGACGGTCAAGGAATGCAATCCAAGTTGGCTGAGAGCCCTTTCCATGAGTCAACAAGTAGACAGGACACAGAGAGAAACAAAACAAAGATTCACACTCCTGTGTCTCATCTAATTTTACAAGGAACATCTTTAAAATATCTATGTGTAAAATGATGGCTGCTGTTAGTAAAAGTTGATTGTAGAGGAGCAAGATTTAAACTTAACACATGGACAAGCATATTAACTCTAAGAGTGGAGTTAAACTCTGTTAGGAAATAGGCATAATGAGCGGGGTTCAACTCTGGCTTGTTTAGAGGCAAGTCTGGGCCATGCCAGCTCTGTCTGGGTTGTATGCTGCCACACACAGAGAGAGAATTACATTTGGAGATATTTTTGGAATTCTATCCTCTGGGATGATCCAATTCACCCCTAGGCTTTGCTCAGTTAATATAGTTTCAACCAGTAATTTGAATGATGAAACGGGATAGATTGGTACCAATCATAATCGCCACCCTCACCAGAGTTCCGAAACTGGATCAACAATGTGTTATATCTCTCTTCATCAATAATAACTTAAAAAATAAAACAAAACAAAACCAAGAGAACGTGTGCCTCAAAGAATCCATCGAGACACTGAGAAGAGCAGTTAGGACGTTCAGTCCTTGCTCTGTGTGACTAACGCCTCACGTTCTGTTCCCAGAACACTCACCACCAAAGATCTCCTTCAAATGGGAGAAAATATTCACAAGTCACTTGCCTTGTGGGGACATCATAGCTAGACTATAAAAGGAATCTTGATTTTATGCAATCCAAAGGTCCCCAGGGGTGGTACCACCCCCAGTGAGCAAGCTCCTTGTCTTAGTTACTCTTCGTTTGCTGTGAAGAGACACCACAATGTGGAAACTTATAAAAGAAAGCATTTAGTTGGGGGATTGCTCACGGTTTCAGAGGGTGCACCTGTGACCATCATGGCAGGATGTGTGCAGTCAGGGAGCTGTGACAGTAGGGCAGTCCCTCAGAGCTTATATTTTATATGCACAAGTGGGCTTTGAAATCTCGAATTCCATCCTCAGGGTCATACCTTCTCCAAACAGGCCACACCTCCTAATCCCTCCTAAATAGTTCATCACCTGGGTGTTGGATCCAAAGGCACTTTCAGTTCCCCAAACTACAAAAGGTTCTACAAATATCCCAAAGGAGCTCAACCTGAACTGTAGGGGAATTTCTGGAGGTTAGCCATCGTTCCTCAGAACTTGTAAAACCAGTTCCCATCTGTCAAATGGAGACATGACTTTTCCCTTACCTCTGGGCAGAAGAGATGGATGGCTCCATTGACATTGTATATCAAAGCCCATACTAGCTTCCAGACTCCTCAGGATCATAAAATACCTGTTACAGATTTCAAAGTCCACACTAGCATACAAGCTCCCCTCACCTCCTCCTCTGCCCTCAGTCCCTCCAGATAATGGGCTTCCCTCCCCCAGCTACTCACCCCCCTCTTAGAACCTGTCTATTCTCACCATATGCCCTCCATTCTTTGTCTCTGGTTATTTTATCTCCTCTCACAGAGAGCTCTGGCCATGTTTAGTCTGCTTCTCTTTCTCTCTGTTCTCTCTCTCCTTTCTCTCTCTCCTCTCTCTCTCTCTCTCTCTCTCTCTCTCTCTCTCTCTCTCTCTCTCTCTCTCTCTCTCTCTCTCTCATCTATAATAAAAACTTTCCTCTTAACCACGACACAGAACGGTCATGTCAGCAGTTTCTTTACTGTGACCCTTCAAATACTCCAGGAACCAAACATTCAAACATGGGAGCTTATTCAATCCACCACAGCCCTCTCACATCAACCATTAATCAAGAAAATGTCCCACAGACATGTTCACAGCCAACTTTATGGAGACAATTCCTCAATTAAGATCCCCTCCTCCAGCATGACTCTAGTTATGTCAAATGGACAAACTGCTAAGTATCATATTATATAATACATACTATTAAAAAGTAAAAGAAAAATGAAATGCTGACACATGGCATAACATAAATAATCTTAGAAACATAATTTGAAGAGAACAAAGCCAGGCACAAAACAGCACATATTATATAATTTCAGTTTTATGAAATGTATAAAAAGCAAACATATAGATACAGAAACTACACTAATGACTGCCATTGTAATACAATAAAGCTGAATGGTCTGGAGACTGGTAGGAATGAGGACCAAAAGGGAAGTGGGGAGTCAGGCCTCAATAGTGCTATGTTTCTTCTTTATATAATTTAACCATTCTAAAACAATTATGATGCTTCCACTCTCTTCTGACTATACTAAAGATTGAATTATGGAATTTCAATAGCTGAATTACATGGTGTATGACTTACGTTGCAATAAAAACTTTAGGAGATGAAAAATTACAGACAGTATGTGCATAAAAGTATATAATTATTGAAATAGAAGAAAATAGCGAGGATAGGGAGAATAAATTAGGAAGATTTTTTTTATTCTTTTTTAAAAACAAAAGATACTGAGCCATCTTGAAAAGCATCTGGAAATGGGGTAACTGAGGCACTAAAGATTCAGGAAAGTGAAATCACTTGATGGCTTCAATATGGTTTCTCAGAAAACAAAAGTAGGGTACTTACCTACACTCACCAATTAACCTGTTTTAGACATAAGGGAAAATCTCAATCAGAGGATTAAACTGTTTACACAGAAGAGAAATTCTTAATAGGAAAGATCCAAGGAAGATCATAGAGTCGGTGGTAGGAGAAAACGAGAAGGAACTGACCCAATGGTTGAGACCTTGTATGTCTAAAGACGTCTACAGTGTTTTCTGGCTGATACATGTGTTTATAAATGAGTTCAACATTAAAATCAAAAGAAAACAAGGTTGTCACCAAACAATATTTAAGGGAGGGCAAAGTAGGAAGAGAAAGGAAAATTTTTTTAGGAATATTTAGGATACCTGGGATACCTAGAATATTCTCATTGAAATGGAATCCTTCATCATTAAGATGAAATCTGTCATTGTTACCTTTAGGTCAAATGTCCTGAGATGGCTAATACAGAGTAGTGTAAACCCTAGATTGGCCATGTTCATCTGGAATGACCATTGAGACACTATAACAAATTTTGTAGCAGAATTTACACAAAAAAAAAAAAAAAAAAAAAAGCAAGATGATTCCCTGCTCTCAGTTTCTGGATCAGGTCTGGTATGGGGATCAAGGACACACGTTTAAAACCTGTTCCTGGTTGTAAAGCAGATGTTTCCTGAAACAAGCATTAGGAAAGACTGCCTTTAAGGGAAAATTTCAAAGCCATTCCATAAAGCAGGTGTGTCTGAGTGGCCTGTGGTTACTTGAGAATGGTAACAGGCAGAGGTTAGTCCTGGGGACAGGGCACCTGTCGCTCACTCCTGACATGGAGAAAGACATGATAGTAAGTCTGAATTATAATACAGACCACAGCCATGCACATGATAAGAAAAACTGTCACCTGGGTTCTGTTTTTGTCAAGAGTTGGTCCTGTCCTATCAATTTGATCTTATTTCAGGAATTCCTCAAATTCTCCATATTAAATAGTTGCTGTGTAGGTTTTGCGAGTGATACATGTGGGCTGTGTATGCATAGCCGGGTATGTTAGATTTGACTTGGGTTTATACTATCTGTGATGATGTCTAAGATTATATAATAGAGAAACTTCAGTCAAGTGTTTGCAGTAGACACTAACAAGTCACCTCATTTACCACTCACATTTGTTTAGCTCAGACGTTAGAATTTATAGTTCTGTGCTGGCAGCCCTGGGTGCTAATCTCCAAAGGGCTGCTTCTCTCCATGGGCTGCTTCTCTCCACGAGCTGTGTTACTCTCCACATCACTTTTGAAAGCTTTCAATCAATGCCACACCAGGGGAACATAGCCAGTCTAAAATCTAAACCCAGTGTATTGTCCATTCCAGGAGAAGGCCTACCTTCGAAAGGTACGTTCGAAAGCCAATGATGGATTCCATCTCAATGAGAGCGTTCTAACCATTCCAGCAAAGTGGTTTCTAAATTTTCCCCTTTCCCTCACCTCTTTATCCCTCACCTCCCTTAAATGTTGTTTGGTGACAATCATTTTTTTCTGTTTTTCTTTAATACTGAACTCATTTATAAATACATGTATCAGGCAGGAAATACTGTAGGTGTCTTTAGCTGTAAATTATTTACTAACTTCCAATTAACTAACTTGGATCTTGAAAAAGTATGCAGTAACTAGACATGAAATCAAACTTCAACATTTCTCAAGGGAGTTAGTTACCTAAGTAGTCTAGGTTAAAAATAAAAAAATAAGAAAGAACACACAAAAAAGATTTTGTTGTCAAGTCAGTTTGGCATATATCAAATTAGTATTAATCAGGTTTCTTAAGCACAGGTATCTAGGAGTCATCGATACATGATGTATTTGTAGAAGAACCCTATAGGCATTATGTACCAAACTGTCATGGGAGGTGTCCTGACATCACTTTACTTTAAGGTCTATACTTGGGAAAATAATAGTCTAGACTGTAGCATGTTGCCTGTTCATCAGTTATACATATGCCAAAATGTCATATACAGATGACATTTTCTACACTTTGTAGTTGTGTGACTGAGTTTGTGTTTGAGAATTAGTTCACCACAGGTGTTAGTTTAGAATTTTAGCAAAAGCACACAACTAGCCCTTTATTTTCTGCCATTTCAATAAACCTTAGATTTCAGATCTATGCTTCATACTCTATTAAATTTACTTTGAAGCATACTATGAAATCATGACCAGTGCCTTACAAGTAGATTGTGTTTCTATTTGTCTGAAAGAACTACTTAATGTTGATATCATTATCCCTATGCTGGGTAAAACTGTGTTCATGTTTGAAACATTATAGATACTCCATCATGTTCACCCCATCTTGGCAGTTTGGTATTAGAAGAGAAAGGGTTTTGGGAACAGCATTAAGGACCATCCTAAGAAAATATTCAATTCCCATATTTAACATGGAGCTCTAAATGCTTGCTTATTAAAGAATCAAAATATTATTTCCAAAAATACTTTATTTCCATTTCTTTCTCTTAAAACTAACTTCTCTTATTCCCTTGGAAGTATCAGAGATTCTTTACTGAACATTTCTTCCTGAGGTAAATTTAGAACATGCTTAACCACAAGATATCAATGGAACAGCAATGCATATTTTTCATAAAGACCTAGTCAAGGCACTGAAGTTTCAGAGCTTGCAAGCTGGAATCATGTTCTTTAAATGCATCTTAGATATCACTGCAGAGAGAATACCTCCATGAGTGTTTTTAACAAACTTTGTTTTCAGCCTCTACAAAGGTGTTCTGTGATGCTATGTGGCAAAGGGATGGCGATTCACACATTTGCTACCAATTCAACCTGCTCTCGTCTCTCTCTTGGAATGAGGCACATTCTTCATGCCTGATGCAAGGAGGTGCTTTGTTAAGCATTAAAGATAAAGATGAAGAAGCCTTCTTAATGAGTAAGTACAGAAATGGTACATATTGATGATAATGTAACAAAAAGGCTCGTGTGGACAATTCTGTCCTTGGACACAAAAAAATATATCCTTAAAAGTGTTTTTCTTTTCTTAATATAGCCCAAATTCTAATTCTGAATTTTAAAACCTTAATTTTGAGTGTGTGTGTGTGTGTGTGTGTGTGTGTGTGTGTGTGTGTGTACACGCAGTTGTCAAAGGACAATTTTTTTAAGAGTCAGTTCTCTTCCTCAAGCATATGGGTTCTGAGGATCAAACTCAAGTTGTCATGTTTGGTGGCAAGTGCCCTTACCCACTGAGCCATCTCGCTACCCCTTTAATCCCAAATGAGTTTTCTATGAACACTGTACCATTCTCTTTCACATCTACTTATGCCTCAGTTTTCCCCTTGAGGAAGGAAATTTGAAGCTATAAAACATGACCCAGGTGATCGACTACTCTCGAAGGTGGGAGGAGCTCCTCAACTTAAATACCAATTCTCATCAGCAGCAGAATTTCAATATTCAATTCCATTGGTAAATAATGAAATAGTCTACTTGTTGCTAGCTTATCCATTATGGTATCCAGGCCCATCAGAGACCCTTTTGTAAATTCCAAAACTTGGAAATTTTCCAAAAGTGGAAAAATTTTAAAAACCACCTGCACATATAAGACAATAGTATTTCAAAGGGCCAGCAGTGATGGAGATGGAAAACAGCTTTACTTAGTTCCCATGTTAGGCTAACATACATGGTCCCTTCCTCTTAGAAACCTCCATTCAAGCAAAACTGCGCTTTGACAAAGAAAATAATTTTATGAATACATAATATGATAGTGTTGGAGATTTATTAAAAGACAAATAGATCTAAGATATAGGGTCAAAATAAAGTTTAGAAGTACCCATTTCTAGTATGTTTCAGTCTAGAATGTGCTGTTTGGGAAGACAGCTTTCCTATGTCATCTCAGACTGATCTTCTTAAGGCAACAAAATGCCTTGACACTGGTAAATCAGAGCTCATGGAAATGTCCTTCTAGATAAGCTATGCTTTGTTTTATCTGATCCAAGAATGGGATGTAGTCAATGCTAGGAGATTTTTATCTTCATTTCTAATAACACTTATTTTAATAAACATCAAATAGGTCTTTGGCCAGAAAACAGAAACCAAAAAAACCAAGATGAAACATAAGCTGTGTTTATCAGGGCAGATCAGCTAAGGAACTGCCAATGAAATCCACCAATGATTTAGTTGGGTCCCAGACAAGCCCCCATTTAGTCAATGGTGAAAAGCACAGAAGCACAGGTACACTCCATACTCTACATCAACCTGAAGGGTTTCCTGTCTCTTAGGAACCTCTATTCAGACAAACCCAGAGTTTGTTGCTCAATGAACAAAAAAAGAATATATGAGTTGGGTGGCCCAATATGAAGTAGAATTAGAAATTTAGTAAATGACATTTTTAGCATGATCTTAAACACAAGGGTTAATAGAGAAGCACCCAGGAAAAAATAAGGCAGACCCAAACACTGGTAACAGCTTCTCAAGAGAGAGTCTATCTAGTTATCTTTGCAATAAATATTTGTAGAATTTTGCTGGACTCAAGTTACATCTCTAAAGATTGCTCAGAAATCATTCTTCCCCCATTTCAGAACATTCCTCAGAGATATAGTTTACACCAATGTTAAAAGTTCAAGAGTTTTCTTCTGGGGCTAGAGAGATGACTTAGTGGTTAAGAACACTGGCTGTTCTTCCAGAGGGCCTGGGTTCAATTCCCAGCATCCACATGTCAGTTCACAGCTATCTGTAACTCCTGCTCCAGGGGATCTGACACCTTCACCCAGACATACATGCAGACAAAACACTAGTGTACAAAAACAAATAAATAAATACATATTTTTTTAAAAGTTAATATTTGGATTTTTAAAAAATAATATTCCTCTGAATAAAGGTATAAGGTGATTTACGAAGGGTATGGTTTAGATTTAGGAGGGGGAGGGGAATGTGGGGAGCTCGAGGTTCTACATAACTTTAAGCTAAAGTATACACAATTTGTTCTTATATTTGACAAGGTAACTTGAGAAAAAAATTATATTGTCTCTGTAAACAATTTTGGCCCTATCATTGGTCAGTGGTACCTGAGGTTTTCTGTCTCCATCAGTAGCACATGTAAACCAGACCTGGGATAAAAGGCCTTTTTCCCCCGTGCTTTCCCTCCCATGTGACCATAATTTTTCATATCTTTGTTTCCTGCCTCAAACAAAATTGTGAAAATGAGCTGGAAAGTGTGCTTCTTCCACTTGACAAGGTAGTTCAGTGGGTAGAGATGCTTGTTCGCAGATCTGATGACCTCAGCTCAATTCTCGGATCCCATGATGTGGCAGGAAAGAAGCAAGTTCTAAGAGTTGTTCATCCCCCCCATACGCTCACCACTGTATGCATGCACCTCCACTGGCATAATAATTCATAAATGGAAACATTAAGAACTATTTGATTGGGTTTCAGACACAATTTTTTTTCTCAAATTTTACTTCATCTGTAGTTATTTTAGCATTTGAAATTCAGTCATGCAGAAAGAAAAGCAAATGGGAAAAAAAAATCTACCGTAGTTCTACAATTTAGGGATAACTATACTCTGCCAAAGCAAGTAAATGTGCGGGTAGACATAATGCTCTGGTTGCTGAGATAAACACCATGGCTAAGAGTCACTTGGAGAGGAGAGGGTTAATGGGTTTATTTCCTTTATACTTGCAGGTAATAACTAGTCATCACTGAGGGAAGTCAGGGCAGGGACTCAAGGACAGAACTGAAGGACATGCCATGAAGGAGTGCTGCTTCCTGGCTTTGTTTAGCATCTTTTTTATGCCACTGAAGACCGTCTGCCCAAAGGTGCCACCACACAGTGGTCTGGAGTCTCCCACATCAGTGATGAATCCAGAAAAAGCCCTACAGACTTGCCTACTAGACAATCTGATGAAAGAATGTTCTCAGTTGAGTCCTTTTTCCAGATGACTCTAGCATGTGTCAGGTTGACAACCACAACAAACAAAACCTAGCCAGTGGTATCTATAGAGATCGGTACAGTATAAAAACACAAGGTGCCTGTGCAGTCCAGGTACTATCTAGTACACAGACAGAAGCAAGAGAGAGACTCCTGTCTGTGCCTGAAGCCTGCCACCACTACTTGCAGGGTTACTCAAGAAGCGATTTAGCTTCTTGACATTTCAGCTTTCCCCTCTAGGAAGTGGAAACAATAATAGTAGCTAGTCAGTGGTATACAATGTATCTTATAATGCAGGAGGAAGCCTTAGGAAAGTGTCTCACATGCATTACAAACAGTACGTACGGGCTGACTTAACAGCGATGTACACATTTTTATAATCTGCTTTTTTAATTTACCTGTATGTGTTCCTGTCTACAAAGGTAGATATATAGTTATATATTGTGGGGTGTGTGTGTGTGTGTGTGTGTGTGTGTGTGTGTGTGTGTGTGTGTG
>JANHMN010000002.1:131011643-131023312 GCA_030674055.1 Rhabdomys pumilio | reverse complement strand
GTGTGTGTGTGTGTGTGTGTGTGTGTGTGTGTGTGTGTGTGTGTGTGTTATATGTGTGGCATATATGTGAGTGTACAGACGCATATGCCCCTGCACACACACTTGGAGGGCAGAGCAAGATGGCAGGTGTCTTTCTGTATTACTCTCTGCCTTATTCTCCTGACACAGTCTTTCACTGAACCAGCGTTTCACAGGTTCAGCTAGGCTAGCTGGCCAGTGAGCTCCTGGAGTCTTCCTATATTTTCCCCAAAAGGTTGAGGCATTTTGATGTGGGTACTGAGAATATAACTTCAGGCCCTCATGCTGGCAGAGTGAGCACGCTTACTCACCAAGGCATCTTTCCCATTCTACATCTCATTTTAATTATTACCGAGTAACGTAACTTGCAGTAACATATCAATCTGCCTTTGGAGTAGGCAGATAAAATTACTTTGATATCTGTTTATCACTGTTGCACCCATTCCCACACATAGGCATGTGCTGTGTCCCAGCTACTTTATCTGTATTATTCATGGAATGAGAGTCACTGGATGGTGAAAGAGGCAGGCTCACAGCTTTACAAAGCCAGAGACATCTTCCAGAACTGACTGAGTTAAATGGGACTCACAGGGACTGCTCGGCTTTCCTCCACAGCTCTGCACAAGTTGGGAATTATCATCAAAACTAATTTGAATGAATCTTCTTGGAGTAAAATGACAATTTCCCAAATCATTACTAATGTGTAATGAGTCTTGTGCAAAAGCTTGCACGCCGTTCATGAATTACAGTTGTTATCTATCTTAACTGCCATGGTTCCTCATGGGAGAATTTGTACCTATTCATCAAACTTGAATAGCAATTTAAAAAAATAAGATATGTCAATGGCTTTTATTTAAACATTTCAATTCTATAATTAGGCTTTCAGGATTGTTTGGGAAAAATAGAAGTCTATTCATAAAGACAGAAACTCTCCTAACCAAAGGATTTTTAGTGGTGAGACAAGTCTAACATCTCTTGCTAGTCACCAAATTGTGAGATAAAGAATTATCTAGGTTGTAACAAATGACAAGAAACATCCAAAAGGATTTAGTCCTGAGTTTGTATTCATGTGTTAGGGGTAAACTTACTTATAAAGGTAAATAGACTAGGGGAGAGGGGTTGTTTTTTTTTTGTTTTTTTTTTTTTTGTTTTTTTTTGTCTGATTGGATGGATGAATTTTTTGTTTTGTTTTTGTTTCTGTGTGTGTACTTTTAAGCACTAATTACAAGTTGTATGATCCTTTTATGGATTTTAGTAAGCACAATTGCATGTCTTTGAGTACACTGAGTAATTCTAAGAATAACTAAGATTTGAATTATTTTGTTTACAATGTCACTTCTCCACGTCCTGTCAGTGAATCTTCCAATCCACCCTGACCTTATGGGACTGTCAACTGATTTAAGAAGAGACTGGATATAATGCCACAAAACGTTGGATATGGAGTTCATATACAATATGTTCTATTTAGTGTTAGAGCACCTTTTATTTTTTTTAAAAAGGTGTCCAGACTCCTTGAACTTCCACTGTTGTACTGGAATGTCCAATTGTTGAGGAGCAGCAGCAGACTTACATGTTAATACACTCAGTCCTTGCCCTGATAACCACATAAACTGTGGTCCAAGCTGAGGAGCTTGGGAGAATAGTGGGGCTGCAATTCATTACTGTTCTGAAATGATAGGAAGGAGGCAAGCCCAGACACTCACTTTCTGGATATAACCTGCCTGCAATTTCAGGCTAGGTCCCTGCATTTACAAAAAAGACGGACAGACAGACAGACAGACAGACAGACAGACAGACACACACACACACACACACACACACACACACACAGAGAGAGAGAGAGAGAGAGAGAGAAGGGAAACACAAATAGAAACAAAGACAAAGAGACAGATACACACAGAAGCACAAAGAAAGAAACAGAGACAGAGAGATAGAGACACATGGAGAGACAAAGTGATAGAGAGGCAAGGAGAGAGAAAGGGAAGAGAAGGAGAGAGAGGGAGTGGGTAAATTATTCAAAGCACATGAATCAGAAAAATATGGTGCCCTCTTTTACAGAAAACATGTCAAAACAGCAATATCAGAGAGGGTCACAAAATTAGCCATTTTCACTGAAAGTCATTGACATAGGTTGCTCCTCCTACCCCAGTTTTATTGTACAAGTAGTACACGTTCATACTAGAAAAAAACCTATTTTTCAACTTAGGCACACTAAACGAAAAACCATAATTGTAGAATTTCTTTGGTCACATTGTTCTGTGCAAGCATGGCAGTCCTGTTTATTTACAGTATCCGCTGAAGAGACATAGTCCGACTAACTAGGGAGATGCTGCAATACCGTGTTTAGAAGCAGGAACCACAGAACCACAAAATCCTCTTCTCAAGTGTGTGGGCCCCCAGGCTGGGTCCCCCATGCTGAGGCCTCAGAACACTGGGCTCCCGCACTATGGTGCTTTTCTTCAGACAGCTTTCAGCAGCTCTGCTTGGCTTCAGTTCACCCAGTGTGAGCACTTACTTCCCTTCACTCTGTGGGCATGGCCATGGTCACCTCTGCCTCCACCATCTCATACTGGAAGTGTGTGAGCTGCAGGAAATGGGAGAGCCTCATATTCTGGAACAACGCACCTTCGGATAGACCAGAGCCGGGCGTTGCTTGTTGCTGTCTTCAGGTCTTCAGGAGTTGGCTGTGTGACTACAGATGACAGAAGTCTGCTTTGTCTCACCGAAGCCCCAGCATGGGGGTCATGACACCTGTTTATATCGTAGTCTGGCATTACCTATGGCTTTAAGACACGAAGAAATAGTTCAAGAAAGCAGCGGAGCCTTGCGTTTGGCTTTCTTTTTGTGTTGTCTATTCACTTTTCTGTTGAAATGCCGTGATTTTCTTTTCAGAGCGGTTGAGCCCGATAGCTAAAGAAGTGTGGATTGGTTTAAATCAGCTGGATGGTAACGCTGGGTGGCAGTGGTCTGATGGAACACCACTCAGCTACCTGAACTGGAGCCAAGGTACCTACGGCACCTAATGTACCTTCAACATGCGGGGGTATGCTACAGACTTAGACATAGCAGTCCCACAAAAAAAAATTATCTTGTTCTGAGAGTGGTTAATTTTTACCCTCTTGGGTCAAGTTCTCCTGGGTTACCCAAGTAAGCCTGGACCTCTCAGTCTTTCTGCCTTGACCTCTCAAGTGCTGAGATTGCGGGTGTATGCCACCACACCTAGTGGTTTATAAATACTGTTTTATTCTTCCTGACTTCCTACAAGGCAAACTTTGCAGAAGGCAAAAGCCAGAAAGATAATCTATTTAGTTAACATTGCAGGTCTATGGGGGTCAACGATAGACTGCTGTTTTCAAAATAGCAACAAATTGTAAAATATTCCCTCTACTTTGATACAACAAAAGTGGCTCTGTAGTCAGGTCTAGACTTGAACTTCAAAAATCACAATCACAGTGAGTGTCCTGTAGGGGGCGCTACTGAGGCAAAGAGAAAGGCTACCTTCTGTGCTGAAACTGCATTTTTCTGTGTATTGATTTTCAGAGGTAGCTCCTGGGTCATTTGTTGAGTATCACTGTGGAACCCTGAAGGCTGCCTCAGCTGCCTGGAGGAGCAGGGACTGCGAGTCTACCTTGCCTTATATATGCAAACGATATCTAAACCACACTGCTCAAGAAATCCTCGGTAAGCGCTCCTACAATCAATCGTCCTTTGGTTGTTGACATGTCCCCTCCACCCCTTAAAATTTCTCTATTCTTGCAAATAATTCATAATTGGGCCTTGGAAAAGTCAGGTTTATGGCTATATGAATAAAAATGTATGTGACCCCTGCCATCCTAAAGTACCATGCATACCACAAATGCATTTACTCAAAACCAGAGCAAAAGGACATGAGCAGAGTCAACATTTCTGACCTGTCTTCTTTTTAAAGATTTTTCACCCTTCATCATTCCACATTAGAAAACTGAAGTATGCTTTCTTTTATAGTTTTAAGTTTTACTTGTGGGATTCCTCAAACTTAAAGGTAAAAGGAAATATCTTAGCAGCACTTTTTAATACGTTGATTTTTCTTTTTGTTCACTCTTTAACATAATAATTGAACACAGTTATGGAGTGCAATGTGCTTTGCTCCATATGTGTTTTGCAATGATCAGAGTGCTTCAAATATTATCATTTCTTTGCAGGGAGACCATTCCAATGCCTCTCTTAAGGCTATTTCAATCTTACAATGCACTGTTTAGACTCTGGTCACATGGTATGCAACAGAACTCCAGACCTCTACTGAGGTGTTTTCATGTGTCTACCACATTTCAGATTTCATATTAGTAATGTTCTCTCTCCACTAAAATAATGAACAAAATTTGGGTTATAATTAAAACAAATAATACCTAGTTATAATCTAGTATAGTCCAAGTCTATTATTCTCACTGGTTGTTATTCATCTGTGTGTATGAGTGTGTACTGACATATGTGTCGACAACGTCTAGTGTATGTACAAGATGTATACATGTGGCATAGGTGCACATGTGTATGGGTGTGCATACCCATGTGAACGTCTGAGGCCAGAGGACATCAGGTATTCCGCTCTCTCACTCTCTGTCTCTTTCCCCTGAGACTGGGTCTCTTACTGAACCTGGAGATAGACTGGCAGGCAGCAAGCCTCCTCTCTCTGCAGTCGCCTCCCATGCTAGGATTATAGACACATGCCTGACTTTTTACATGGGCTCTGGGGATTTGAACTCGTATACTCAGGCTTGCTCAGCAATCACTCTTACCCAATGAGCCATCTCCCCAGCCCTAATTATATCCATTTCTAATGGCTATTACCTCATTTAGCTTCTGTGGGAACTACTATCTTAACTTAAAAGTGAAAATAACAGCAAAGCCAATTTTTGAGGAATTATTACAAGGATAATTAGAAACAGCTCTAGATTTTAAAATACACTAAATCATAATTTGTAAACATTACCTCTGCCACTTGGGTTCTAACTGTTTCCTCCCTCCAACGGCAGCTGTTGCCGGCAGTGCTGGAGAACTGGGCACAGTGTGAGATGGGGGTAGGGGGGACATTCACATAATTGTATGTAGCGATTTTCACATCATTCCAAGCATTTGCTAGACTTGCTTATGGCTGTTATGCATGTTTACTTTACTTTCTGTTTTGTTCTTCCTTCTTTATTTATCCATTTCTTTCACTCCTCATTTTTGTCCTCTCTCTCTCCCCCCATCATCTTTATTTTCTTCTGTTTGACTTGCTGGTCTCATCAGTGGATCTAGTTAATGAATTGGTCTGATAATTTACTCCAGTAGGGTCACACTATGTTTCTGAGCTGCAAGGAATCTTTTTTGCTAAATGACACATTAAAAAATAATAATAATAAAATTTTAATGTGCCCGAAGGGTACAGAATTAATTAATGTATAAGAGTACACATTGTTAATTTCAATCAGGTTGAGTATACCTAGGACCTCAAATGTAATCATTACTGAAAACCTGCATGCTTGTTCCCTGTTTCTGAATGTTCAGCCCATCACTGTCCCCTCCAGCTCACTGTCACCCAGCAGTGGGTAGCTTCTCCTCACCCCTGCCCAGCCTGTCACTTCTGTCACCCTACTTCACAATCTAGAAAATGAAGACAAATTAAAATTATAACATCAAAATCCGTGAAAACATCATTACATTCCACATGAGAGCATGTGGTCTATGTCTCTCTGTGCCTGACTTAATTTACCTAACATAATGATCTAGGTCCACCCTTGCTGTCCAAATGACAGGATTTCATTTCTATGACTGAATAATATTTCATTAAATATATTGTGCATGGTGTAAATATATCACATTTTTCTATTGTTCGCTGAGTGTCACTTCTGTTGTTTCTGTTCCTGACTATTGTAAATAATGCCATGTCACTACTCTAGAGGAGATGGGACCTGGGAGAATGGAGCTGATCAATGAATGGACTAAAGTCCTAAGCAAAAGTCAATTTATCCAAAGCATCAGACAATTTATACTCTGAGGGTTAAGAAAGGTCACCCGAGTAATAATGTTCTTATTAGTTTAGCTGTAGACAATCACAGAGACAAGCCACACATGGCAAAAACATGTTTTTCCATAGAGGCATAGAAAGGATAGTTTAACCCTTTAATTGAATAACATCAGCAAGCAATGAGTAACCTGGAGTAAAGTCACTCCTATCTGCAACTCCTGGGAGGGGTACGAAAACCATCTGAAGAATAATTCTGTGTTTTGAAGAAATTGAGGTCACGAGACTTTTGCCTTGTTTTCTTGGCGCTTTCTCACAAGCATTCAAAATTCTCCTCACAGTTCTCAGACCAAATTCCAACAGTGCTACAATGGACACAGGAGTCCGGCTGTTCTTTTGAAGTACTAATTTCATGTGTAGAAGCTTTCTAGTTTGACAATACTCATTTGTCTGATATTACTTTTAATTGCTGTGCTTCAGAATCTTCTCTTTCAAATGGTCCTCACCCATTTCAATATCCTGAAGTACTTGCCCCCTTTTCTTCAAACAGTTCTATAATTTATGGTTTTTATGTAAGTTGTAAACTCATTTTTGTTTGTTTGTTTGTTTTTGGTTTTGGGGGTTTTTTGTTTTTGTTTTTTTTTTGGTTTTTTTTTGTTTTTGTTTTGTTTTTGTTTTTTTTTTTGCAAATGCTGAACATGGCATATTTTTACTTTTCCATATCTAGACACTCCGTTTCTCCATCACTGATTGTTGAAAAGTCTCCTCTTTCTCCAGTCTGTGGTCTTATAACTTTCCTTGAAGATTATCTGCTGCAATCCATGGGCTCCTTTCTCAGTTTTTTTTTCCTGTTCCACTGGTTAATGAGTCTGTCTTTATGCCAATCCAATACTCTTTTGAATACTAGAGTTTTGTAGCATGTCCCAGAGTTAAATTTTGTTCTCTTCACCTAGAGTGGTTCTCTTAGTTGGGGTTTCGTTGGTGCGAAGGGACAATATGACCAAGGTAACTCTTATAAAGGAAAACATTGAATTGGGGCTGGCTTACAGTTTCAGAAGTTCAGTCCATTATCATCATGGTGGGAAGCATGGCAGCATCCAGACAGACATGGTGCTGTAGAAGCAAAGATCTGAAGGCTGCCAGGAGACTGTCTTCTGAAGGGAGCCAGCAGGAGCGTCTCTCTTCCTTACTAGGTGGACCTTGAGCACTAGAAGACCTCAAAGCCTGCCTACACAGTGACACACTTCCTCTAACAAGGCCACACCTTCTAATAGTGCCACTTCTCATGGGCCAAGAATATTCAAACACCACATTCTACTCCCAGGCCCCATAGGCTTGTCCAAACACAAGTGTCTATATATTTAGTTCAGCTTCAAACGTCCCCATAGTCTATCACAGTCTCAACAACGTCTGAAAGTCCAAAGTTCAAAGTCCCTTCCAAGATTCATGCACTCTCTTAACTCTAATTCCCTATAACATCAAAATCAAAAGCCAGTTCACATACTTCCAACATCACAGGATATACACCACCATTCCAAATGTCAAAATGAGGAAATACTGGACCAAAGCAAGACAGAAAAACAGCTGGGGAAACTTGAAACTGCATCTCCATGTTGATGTCAATGAACACAGAGATGCAGAACTCCAACTCTTTTTATCTTTGTTGACGGCAACAAGCTTCTTCCTCTTGGGCTGGTTTCACTCTCTGTTATCAGATTTCTTTGGCAGGTGTCCCACAGATCAGAATTTACTTCTTCAGTTCTGTCCTCTGTAGCACTCTAGGCTCTGATTAACTCTGCTCCACTGCTGCCGCTATTCTTGGTTGGTTATCCCATGGTACTGGCTATACATTAGGGTTTTCTGCTGCAACTAGGCTTTATCCACCATCCTCTTATAGGCTCTCTTCATAGTGTCAAGTCTCAATTTCTTTGGATGACCCCTTGAGTACAGGGCTGTCAGCTACAACTGAGGCTGCACCTTCACCAATAGCTTTCTTGGTCTCTCACAATGCCAAGCCTCAGTTACTCTCCATGACCCCATCATGCCTTCAAACCTAGTACCATCTGGGTGACGCTTACACATTGCTAAGTCCAGATGCAAACACAATGTCTATATCTGGAACACAACTTCTTTGTGCTCTCAGAAAACACCAGAAGATTTCATCGCAGTGATGCTTGAAACTGCATCTCCATGTCTGATGTCAAAGTGCTCTTCGGACCCCCAACTCCTTTGTCATCTTTGATGACAGCAACAGACTTCTTCCTTTTGGGCTGGTTCCACTCGGTTAGAAGCTTTTCTTGGCAGGTGTCCTGCAGCTGGTCTTTTCTTAACCACCACTAATTTCCTAGCTCCAGCTAATCAGCATCAATTGTTACAGTAACCCCTTCTACTCTTGATTCTAAAGCAAGTGCCACATGGCCAAAGTTGCCGAGTTCTGCTGCTCACCAGGGACGGAAACGTGGCTCCCTTGTTGTATTACATCTTTACCAGCATTTTGTTTTCAGTGTTTTTCTTCATTGCCTAAGCTTGGCTGTCCTGTAACTTTCTTAATAGACTGACCTTGAACTCAAAGATCTTCGTGTTTCTGTCTCCTGAATTCTAGGATTAAAGGCGTGTACCTAAGCCTTTCTTTACCTCTCACAAGATCTTTACAAGCTGAGAGTTGTCAATCCACAAACAGGAAGCAGAGAAGGCACATTGAGAATAATAGGAGGCGTTTAAAACTTCAGAGCCCACCCACAATGACACACCTCCTCCAACAAAGCCACACCTCCTAATCCTTCCCAAACAGTTCCACCAACCAAGGACCAAGCATAAATTCTATGGGGGCCATTCTCATTCAAATCACCACAGTGTTAGTGAGCCTGCTGGAGGGATGGTGTGGTGGGTATCACACGCACCTTCTGGATTTCAGAATTCTCAGTCTCTGCCCCAGGGACTCACAGATGTGGCTTCACAGCTCAGAGCTGTCAAACTGCAGCTTTCACAGAAGTAGCTTTTAGTCCACCATGTTACCCAAAAGTGCCAATGTATTCCTTTCCATCTCCAGTTTCACCTGAACTTTTTTTTTCTTAGTCTGATTTATCTATTGTATTTGGAGAATTCTAGTAGCTTATCTCAGTGACCTTTTGTAATTTTTAATATCCATGTTATTCATTCCTTCTCTGGTCTTTATTATTTTTCCCCCTGCTAATTTAGAGTTTGGTTTATTATTGTTTTGCTGACCAACCCCTTGAGGTGCAGCAAGGGAATGGGTGTGGCTCTGGGTTGCCTGAGCTGTTTCTATCTCTCACAGGTAAGCAGAGGATCGATATACACTTCCCCATTAATGCCATGTTTGCTTGAGCCCATACATTTTGGCATATTGTATCTCTATATGCACCTGTTTCAAAAGAATTTTTTTTAATTTCTTAACTTATTCTTTGATTTATTGCCTGTTCAAAAGCAAGTCGTTTAATTTCCATGAGTAAGTATAGCTTCCTCTTTCTCATTTTTGAATTCTAGTTTTATTGCATTGTGTTGAAAAAAAATAGTCGATGTGATTTCAGTTTTTGTCAATTTGTTAAGGCTTGTCTTGTGGCCAGCCACATTATCTGTCATGGAGAATAATTTATGCTGATGAGGAAAATTGTGAATTAGGCAGCTGTTGGAATGTAGATGTCTGTAGGGGCCATTTGGCCAGGGGTGCAATTTGACTTTGCAGTTGCATCGCTGGTTTACAGTGTGGACAGTCTGTATATCACTAAATATGAGGTGCAAATTTCCAACTACTGCTGTATTGGAATCTCTCTCTTCCCTTAAGTCTGCTAATATTTGCTTTGTGTTATTTTTTTTTTAAGCCGAATGAGCTTCTATAAAGCAGCTGTTTTAATTTCCATGGACGCTGTCCCAGACCGATGACTAGTCCACTTCTAGAACCTTCTTTTGACTACCAGATGCAGGCATGGTTTCTTGAAAACTTCCAATACTTACTGTCATACAGCAGTGTCTAGCCACTTACCTTGCGTTTCCTAATCTAATTTTGTTCGTGCCAATCTTTCTAGAAATGCTAATCTGGATGCTTGTTTTCTCTAAGCCATTAGTCACCAGATAATGCCCGATAAAGTCCAGTTTGCTAAGAGCTTGGTATTGGCACACGGTCACTCTTATTAGGCAGTAATCCAAGTCAGCTTTTACCCAATGTAGTTAGTATGCTGTTCACAAGGAACTAAGAGAGTATCTAAAGAGAGAAGTCTGCCCCCATGAGTCTTTTTCCAGAGCCAGGTATACCCAGATGCATCACTCACTGTTAGACACTAAAGGGTTCTGCCAAGTTCTAGACAGAGTCATCGAGAATAGACCTAAGTCATAGCTATGGCAACCAGGCTGTGCTGCGATAGGAAGCTCTGTGCTAGCTTTCACTCCCTGCCCTCTAGCAGATGGTGTCCTGACCTCTGCCTTGCATCCTTAAGGCCATTATTGCTACAGTCAGCTTTCTGACCAAATGCAAGACTCAGCCCACAGTTAATAGCTTTGCGATAGGAGTTGCAGGGCTCTGTCTAGCACTGGGTTTCACCATGGAAGCCCTGGTGCTGGGTCTCAAATCTAAGACTACACTGAATTCAGTCTTCCTCCCCTAAGTAAGAGGAGTCTGTGCTGTGGGGCTTGGAGGTCAGAAAGGGATCAAAGACTTGACACAGACCTCTTTCCTTCCTGCTGTCTTCACCGTCTTCCCATGTGGTTATACTAAAGGGGGCCACGATAGCATCCTGTCTGCCATTCTTAGCTCTTCTGAAGAAAAGCTGGTGAAAATCAAGAGAGAAGTTTTGTTTTTTATTGCTGGAGAATGGGAATTGAACCACAGCCTGTATGTTAGACCAGCCCTCCACCAGCTCCCAACAGCACCCCACTGGGCCTTTCAGGCTCCCTTGCAGTCATGACCCTGCTCCCATCTCAGAAACGACTCATTCAACTTCTTTTTTACATTGAGAGAACAGTTTAGAAGAACGTTTTTCTTGTTGTTTATTGGTTTTGTTTAGGTTGGTAACCGTTGATAACATCGAAATGTTCTAACATCCTCTGACTGTGATTCAATGGATGTCAGTGTCCTAAAAGTCATTTTGAAAGAATGAATTGTGTCTCAAAAAGTAAGGAAATCATACTTAACCACACAAGTTCCTGGGGGAGATACTTGCTATCAATTAATAAAATTCCCCCAGATGCAGGCACCATCCAGGGACAAGCTCCTCCACAAGATGAGAACTAAAACCTGATGTGTACACCACCATCATCTCCCCGAGTGTCTAAAGTGTCATGGCGGTTGACCCTGGGAAACCTGATTCAGACTTCCTACCCATCCAGCATGATGGCACAGATACCACAGTGACCTCAGGAGAATGATAAAATAAACCCTCATCATCTGTGTTCTAAAGGAAGTGAACAGAATTTTAGGGTCCTTTAGCTCCAGGATAAGGACACTTACCCTGTATAAAATCCTTGGAATATCATTTAAATTATGTTTCATAACAGCCCTTTTATGCTATGAGAACATGTTTTAAATTAGGCAAACCAGTTACAGTCTCTCCTCTCTGTCTCCTCTCTCTCTCCACTCTTTCTCTCCCTCTATCCTCTCTCTCTCCCTCCTATCTTTCTCTGTCTCCTCTCTCTTCCTCCCTCCTCTCTCCCTCCCTCC
>JANHMN010000002.1:130957103-131010262 GCA_030674055.1 Rhabdomys pumilio | reverse complement strand
AGATAGATAGATAGATAGATAGATAGATAGATAGATAGATAGATAGAGATAGAGATATATAGATGATTTATATATATATATATATATATATTGAGAGAGAGAGAGATGTAGATATGTAGATATAGATATATACATAGATATAGATATATATAGATGATATATAGATACATAGATGTATAGATGTATAGATATATACATAGATAGGGATGATAGATGATAGATAGATAGATAGATAGATAGATATAGATATAGAGAGATATATAGAGATAGAGAGATGTAGAGAGATAGAGATATAGAGAAATATAAATTGAATTTGAGAGGGAGTACAATGGAACACAGAATGGCCAGAGAAGAGGGTAGAAATGATATAAACATAATACATTAAATTCTCAAAATAAAAAAAAAAATGAAAAAGAATCTCAAGGGGTAGAAGTCATAAAGCCATTCCTTAGAACTTCTATCTGAACCCTAAACCCATAAATCAGCTTATGGCTGCTGGACAGCCAGTGTGCTGTGCTCTCCTGAAAGTCATTTCTTAGGCAAATAATTTGACTCCATTTGGCTTGGTGGTTTTCAGGCTGTGTGTCATACTTGAGGTTCCAGGCTCTTGAACCTTCCCTCTTCCGTTCCTCAGAGCAAGTCACCCCGCCCAACCCCATCCCAGGCCCCATGTCATAAAACATTAAACATGGAGTCTTCAAAAAAATCCTTGAAATAATGGCTTCACTTTCCAATGTTTTAAAAATAAATAAAATGAAATAAAATAAAATATTATCCCTAGGCTCTAGTTGGTGACCTTTGCAATGTTAGGTTTTAGTTTGCAAACACAAATACTTCTAGGTCATTTTCCTTAATCCTTTGCATTTGGGATTAAAAGAATCCTGTAGTGTCCCCTGTATCAACAAGGACACTTGAAGCCTCTCTGCTACCTAGTGCTTCTCACTTCATCCATGAGGCTGTGAGGCTTTGCTTGTATTTCTGGCAACTCCACTGTTCTGTGTAAGCCTTGGGGAGCTTCTGCTTGTTTTATTGAGAGAGGCTGAGGGGGAGGGAGAGAAGAAAAACACATATGTTACACCATGTTAAAAGCATTTTGGTGGTGGTGGTGGTTTTAATGTTTCTCTTCCAAAATCCAGTTAACCTCTGAACTTTCCTTTTCTCTAGGCAAAAGGAAAACTAGATATTTCAGGTCACTTTGCACACAGTAGAGGAGCCCACATTCTGGACTCCCAGAACTCTGACTCGTTCCAGCCAATGCTTGCTTTTGGTTTAGCTAACATTCTGCCTCCCTTAGGAGACCTGTATTGAGCAAACCTGAATGTTAGGGGAGGAGAGAGGTCTGACAGGTATTTCATAGTGAGTTTCAAACAAGATTTATCATGTAAAGAAATAAAAAGGACCACATGTGAAAGGTCCTTAATAACCTGCAAGTGGCACAAAAATACGCAAATAATATCTTATAACCTCTATTTCTTACAGAAAATGCATCAGAAACATGGATTGGTTTGAGTAGCAATAAAATCCCAGTTTCCTTTGCGTGGTCCAGTGGCTCCTCTGTCACCTTCACTAACTGGTACCCTCTCGAGCCTCGGATTCTTCCAAACAGAAGAGAACTGTGTGTCTCAGCAGAGCATTCTGTAAGTTGATTCATTTGATCAGAGGTCAGTTTTGTGACCCACCTATGCTAGGGACTTCTGTCATGGTTGAGACCAAGAGAGGCAGTCCCTGCTCTTGCTGGGGCTTCTATGCCTGTTACAATGCACGTAATAACAGATATGATCATTACTCTGAGGAAAGAAAGGCAAAGTTGGCATTAGAGTGGGAGCTTCAAACAGGAAAGGGGTGGGAAACCTCTCTGAGCAGATGGTGTTTAAGTTAGGACTTCACAGAAGCAAAAGCCATTACACAACAGAGGAAAATCATTTCTAGAAAAACACAAAGGTAGGCAAAGCCCTAGAGAGATCGCTGCTGCTTCCTCCCCTAATGCCACATGGCAATACATTGGTCTGAAGGTTGGTGAAGATCTGACATTTTCAATAGCCAAACACGTGACCATTAGTAAGGAGGTGATAGGACATGGGACAAGGGGAGTACAAAAATACTGGCTTATATATCAAGGTATATGAGCCATCACAAGGACACAGTGGGAAAACCTGACTTGAAAATAACTTTGGTCATAAGGTACAGAATGTATCGGAGAGGACAGAACAGAAGCAGAGGAATCATTTGGTGGCTATTCCATGGCTGACTTAGGTAGTGACTATGCCAAGAAAAGAACAGATTCAAAGTGTCTCAAATAACACGTTTCGTTGCTAACTAAATTGGATGTGGAGGGATTTGTCTGTTTGTTTTTTTACTTAAATGAACACTACTTTGGTAGACAGAGGTAGCGTAGACCATCCTGCTGGAGAGATGGGGGAAGAGGAAGGCTGGAGGGTTCCACTGGAGAGTGATAGTTTTAAGGCTCCTTTAGCTTATAAAAACCTCTTCGAACACTATGGAGCAATGGCAAATCTCACTCTCACATAACTGGAGTAGAGCTAGCGACCTTAGCATTGTGCACTCTCCTGTGTTCCCATTTTCCCTTTATCAGAAGACATCAGCTTTTGCAGAAGTAACTTTAGTTCGAGCCATCTGAATAGCCTATTAAACATTTTAAACAAATAGCCTCTCTTTGCTCAAACAGCTGTTGAGAGCCCTGGCTGAGTTTAAGGAGGCTCCAGGACTTGATGGGTGTCCTCATTCTTTCTAGCCACAGGATGTGGTGTCAAGTTCCCCCCCAAGAAACAGCTCATTAAATGCTACTTAGGTAGCTTGACAAAATAATTGTAGCAACCAGAAAAATTCACAGTGCTTACTTTTGTGACACTTTTCACTTTTGTATCTTTTAAGATGTGCAGAAACATGTGCACTCATAATTATACATGCTGCCAGTGTGTGTCTGAGTGGCATTTGGGGAGGAAACTGCTGTCATGAGTGCAGCTCTGCTAAAACCTTGCAGTTTCAGGAGTTGATGGTGTTTGAGTCAGGGGTTCTGAGATAATTAAGATGGCCTCATTTCCTATTGCCTGGTGTGACTATTTCACGTACCATATTTATAGAAAGAAAGCTAACATTTAAATAGGAGTTGTTTTAATTAGTGTATACTCACTGTACCCTTTAATGGGTTTATCATTACTTTTGTTCAAGCTTTGATGTGCTTTGACCATGTCAGACCTCATTACCCTGTCGTCTCCTTCTTCCTGACACTATTCCTCTCCCTTTCCCCCAACAGTCCCCATCTTGTGAGTGTGTGTGAGTGTGAGTGTGTGTGAATGTGTATGAGAATTGAGTGTGTGCATGAGTGAGTGTGTGTGTGTGTGTGTGTGTGTGTATGTGTGTGTGTGTGTGTGTGTGTGTGTGTGTGTGTGTGTGTAACACCTAAATTCCACATAAGAGAAAAACATGGAATAGTTGTCTTTTTGTCTGGGTTATTTTAATTGTGCTCTCTAATTCCTGAATAGGGATTAATTTTAAGAAAACCAGGACAGATACTGATATCTGTGCTGCCTGTTTTTGTTTTGTTTGTCAATTTGACACAAACAAAGTCATCTGAGATGAAGGAACTTCAATTGAGAAAATGCCTCCGTAAGATCAGGTTGTAGGGCATTTTCTTAATTAGTGATTGATGGAGAAGGACCCAGTCCACTGTGGGAGGTGCCATTCCTGGGCAGGTGATCCTGGGTTCTATAAGAAAGCAAGCTGTGCAAGCCCTGAGGAGCAAACCATGAGCAGCAACCCCGTGGCTTTTACAACAGTTCTTGCCTCCAGGTTCCTGCCCAGTTGAGTTTCTGTCCTGACTTCCTTTGATGATGACATGAACGTGTAAGGCAAATAAACCCTTTCCTCCTCAAACCGCTTTGGTCACGGAGTTTTATCACAGCAATAGTAACCCAAACTAAGGCAATATCATGGCCCGGGTCAGAAGAAGCATGCTCTGAGAGATTTTGCAGGCCCCTCCTCTTTTTTTTTTTTTTTTTTTTTTGCAGCTTTCAAACTCCTTAAACAGTAAGCAGATGGAACATAGAAATTAACATTTATTTCTATCAAGTAGATCTCAGTATGAATATTATTATTACTATATGACTAAGTAATGACTATCACAAACTTCACATAAATCTATCTAACACCTACATTTAAAGGTGAGAGCTATTCATTCACACATCCTCCCAGCAGATACTAAGCACCTGTGGTATGCCTGACACTGTCCTAGAGCAGGCAATGATTTTCTAGCAGGTTCCATGGAGAGTCCCGACACTTCTCTTACTGGTGAGGATGTCAGCCCTGATGTCCTGTTTCCCTAAAGGCAATCAAAGGACTCCATATCCCCCTAAAATCCTGAACACCAAAGCACAACCTGAAATTTGAACTGAGTAGTTTTCACCTAATGATCTGTTTTGTGTTAGGATTTCAAGGTCGTCTGGGAAAATGATATTTTGGTCTGTTCACTATTTTATTGTTATCAGTAAAGGATCTGAGAAAAATGTTAGAACAGTGGTTCTCAGCCTTCCTAACACTGTGCCTCTTTAATACAGTTCCTCACGTTGAGGTGACTCCCAGTCAGAACATTAGTTCTGCTGCTACTGATATAAAACATAATGTAAATATCTGATATGCAGGATATTTGATATGTGATCCCACAAAGGCGTCATGACTCATAGGTTAAGAACCACTGATTTAGGCAGAAATAAGAGAAGACCTAAAGGGGTCTGTATATGAAGAGGACGCTGGGGCTAGGGAGATGCCTCCATGAGTATAAAGTACTTTCTCAGCAAGCATGAGCACCTGAGTTCTGATCTCTAACACACATGTAAAAACATAGGTATGGTTCTGTGTCTGTAACCCCAGCAGTGGGGAGGAAGGAGACTGGCAGGTCGCTAGAGCTTACCAGCAAACCAGCCTAGCCAGATGGTCAACTCAGATTCAAAGAGAGACCATGCCTCAAAAACTAAGGAGAAAAGCAATTGAGAATACCATGCAGTGTCAACTTCTGGCTTACACACATGCAGGTACATCCCCAAACATATACATATCTGCATACACATGAACATGTATATTCACCATATATACACCAAAAAAAGAAAGAAAAAAGAAACAAAGAAAGAGAGAAAGAAAGAAAGGAAGGAAGAAAAGAGGGAGGAAAGGGAGGAAGAATAGAAGGATGCCCTAGGCATGTCTGTAATCCTAATCCCGGCATTTAAAGAGCCAAGACAGAAAGATTACTAGGCTGAAGCAAATTTAAGCTGTGTAATGAGTTCTAGGCTAGCCTGGAACTGCATAGTAAGACCTATTCTCAAAAAATAAAAATATTTGATTAATTAAAGGGGAAGCTTAATAAGGAAGAACATTGGAGTTGAACATGAATTTTGACCCTGAGGACTAAGGACAAGTCATGGTAGTTTCTGGGCATTCTCAGCACCAACCAAATTGCTTCCTCACTCGGGGCTACCCAGCTCTGGATTACACTCAAGCTGCCGCAGGCAGGAAGCAGCTACCAGGCCTTTGTGTGAGCACGACGTGTTCTGTGACACCACCCCACAGGGAACACTCGCTATTCACAGTTCTGCTCATGACTCAGCAACATCCTGTCCAGAGTCCACTCATTCATCCTGTGACACTTTTCCCTTTAGGACGGACGCTGGAAAGTGAAAGGTTGCAAAGAAACACTCTCTTACATTTGTAAGAAAGAAGGGCAAGTCCTTGCTGATGAGAACTCTGAATGTCATGTGGTGAGTATGGTGAGCACTGCTGTGGGGCACCGAGACTACAGAAATGTGCCCACCGTGGAGTAAAGGCAGCCCCGCTTCTGAGTGAGAATGTCCCCCTTACAAGTCAGATTTCCTCTGGAGGTATCAGAATGCTTTTCGGCCCTCAGAAGGACATGTCTTACTATGCTCTTTGACTCAAAACTACTTTTTTTTTTTTAAACAAAGGTAAAGCTGTAAATGAACCCATCATTCCCTCTATAAACACAATGGTAATCATGTGATGCCCCATCTCACACATCACGAGATGCCCCATCTCACGTGCGGTTCTCACAGTTCTCAAGTGGGGTGACTGGGAGTGTGGATGCATTCTTCAGAGGCAGGGTCTGACATTCTGCTGCCAGGATCCTGCCCCCCTTTACCCTTCTCAGTCTTAAATGTTGGCAATGAATACAGCAGTGTGCTGTATGTTACACAGGAAATGGATGGTTAAGGCTGTTCGGTGTAACTGACAAGGTCTCTTCACATTCTGTAGATAAAAACCATCACTTTAGCTTTAAAAGCCTGAATTTTTCAAGTTTCTTTAATGCATTTAATATTTTGCAGGAATGGTTTATAATTTCTGTCAGTTTTATTCTCTTAGATCTCTCTCTCTCTCTCTCTCTCTCTCTCTCTCTCTCTCTCTCTCTCTCGTTTCCTAATCCACTTACTTGTAGTCCAACTAAAGGAGCGATCCGTTTCAGTAGAAGCGGCATTTTTCTCATTAATCAATGTGTACACACATGAGCGACCCGGCACACTCCAGCTGGACAATACTCATGCCACAGCTGACACGCCACCAGACAGTCCATCTAAGGACTGCGATTCCTAAATTAGTTCCAGCTGAACACAGACCTAAAGTCTACCTTTCTGTGCCTTCCATGACGAGCCAGCAGGTTTGTGAGAGCACAGTCCAAACAACTGCTGTGCCCTTTAAACTCTTTTCTGCTTCCTTACCCAGCAAGCACCACTAGTATTTATAGATTCCACATCCAGAAATTATTCTTGAGTTTTGTGAGAAATTTCCCATGCTTGGCATTTTTTTTCCTCATTGCTTCAGTAAAACTTGCTAAGTGATTGGTACACGTACAACTAATTTATGAAATGAGTCCAGAAGCCAGGCATGTACTATAATCCTAATACTCAGGAAGCTGGGGACGATGATGAATTTGAGACCAACCTGAACTCTATAGCATGTTCCAGGCCAGCCTAGCTGCTGGAATAATAAGACACCGTCTAAAAGACAAAACAACGATAAAAACAAAATGAAACAAAACAAAACATTGATTACCTCAAAGGCAAAACAGTGATTTTTATTTCCTACTGAGTCATTTTGGGGTGTTGGGCGGTGTGAGCAATGTTTCTATCTTATTAGCCAAAAACTACTATTAAATAAGAAGTACTTTGTCAGGAAGGTTAAATATCAGTCACTCTTCCTCCTGTCCTTCCAAGGACAGTCCAGTGGTACCTGAGGGGCTCAGCCTGGAGCTTTTCCATTGAGGCCTCAGAACAACAACTGGGAGGAAAGCAGAGCAGACCGTGGGTGAATGGAGGAACGCTGTAGTTGGCTTGTTTCCCGAGGTGTTTTTTTTTAACTGAATTAGCCAATATCTAAAGTGTTCTGCAATTAACCACAGAAATGTCCTAGAAATCATCTTGTGTCTGATCAAAAGCTGGTGATCCCTGGTGGGGCCCAAAACGGTGAGCATTTAAACTGTCGAGGAAGCAAACTTGGACAGATGGCGTCGGTGACTTGGTAGTATAGGAAGCAGGAGTAACGTCAGGTGTGCTAGAATGAGAATAGCCACTTCAATCTGTGATTTTAAGGAAGAGACCCACCCTACCTCGCTCCAACAGCTGACAGAGCTACAAACTGTCATCTTCATCTAAGTCCCCAAACTTACATTCTTACTCCCCCAAAAGGCAACCACTTAATTTGGGGGGAAAATCTTAGCCATATATGTGTATGTGTCTGTATTAGGGAGCTATTTTTTACTTGGAAGCATTATGATCCAAACAAGACCGTCCTGGGGGCTGGGGATGTAGTTCAGTTGCAAAGGACTTGCCAAGTGTGCAAAGACCCCAGGGTTTCATCCACAGCATAGGGGATATAAGACAAAAAAAGAAAACAGTTACTTTACCTGGACTCAATGGCTCTTGTAGTCCTAACTCCTAGGAGGTTAAGACAGAAGGATCACAAGTTTAACGATAGCCTGGGCAACTTAGGACAACTTAGACAAGTGTGGGCTACCATGACTTAAAACAACAGCAGCAGCAGCAACAAAAAAGAACTTCAAATTACAGAAGAACTAGGTAGAACTTCAGTATAGACCCAGCTGATTAAACAGTTAGTAACTCTACTTAAGTCCCTAGGAGCCCAAATCAGCTGTTGTAAAATCAGACTGAAAACTCCGTCACACACTGCACTACCTGAGGCCTGGCTTCACTGCTCCTCCTAGATTTCTTCTTCTACTCAAGGTCTCTCCTGAATTTTCTCCTTTGCTCCTTGGTACAGCCATGAACATTATTCTTACCCTCAGTCCACAGATGAGAAAACTAGATATGGAGAGATTATGTGTCTTAAAATGCATCCATTATTTATAAATAAAGTGCCTTAGTAGGGAACCCAGAATTCAAACCAATGAGCATCTTCCCTCCATGGTCAATATAATATTTTAACCCACACATCACAGCCATTTGAAAGAAATTCTGTGAACCTAAGAATGAATGGTGGCTCTTGTTTGAGTGTTCCTTTATTGATTTGTTTGTTTTTGCAGTATTTCCCCTTTATTTTCAGTTCTGTTTGATTTTAAGGTGGTTATATATTTATTTGAAATGTAAACTGAGTAATTAATTAAATGTAGATGGGGCTGTGACCGGTGGCAATTCCTGATGGAACAAACAGAGCTCTGTGAAAACAAAAATCCGAGTCAGAAAAGAAAGCCAAGCAAGTGGGAAGGAGGGGATCTCTGGGCATTTATCTAAGTTACATTGTGTCCTTTAGTTTCCCCGGTTTGTTTTTTCCCCCTAAGGGCTGGGAGAGACATGGCAGATTTTGTTATAAAATCGACACAGTCCTGAGAAGCTTTGAGCAGGCTTCGAATGGTTATTACTGCCCTCCTGCCCTTCTCACCATCACTAGCCGGTAAGTGCCAACTCGCTAAGCCGACTCTGCTTTGACAGGGATGTGCGATGGCGGACATCTGTCTGCAGGGCTTGCCCACATCTAAAGCATGTGTGCAGTAGAATATTAACTGATTTTGAATATTTATTGCGAAGAGTTGAAATCTGGTGTCATTTCTAACTTGATTTAAAAAAAAAAAAAAAGGCAAACACCAAAGTTTAAGGTAGCTTTCACTTTCCAAGAACGTTCGTTCATTGGTTATCTAGCTTGGTTAACACAAACATGTATATTTGGGTTTGCCTTCTGTTTGTAATGGGAAAAAAATATCATTGTACTTTTAAGTGTGATGGTTACAAGTTGTGGTTTGTTTCACAGAAGAGGAAATAGAAGGAAATTGGAGGAGTAGCCACATGCTTCTCAGGGGTTTTTATTTAAACTTAGATTGCTCTGTACAGGGCTGTCTTCCTGACACTACCAGAGAGACTATGCCTGTTTTTCCTATTTAAAATTTGAAGCATGTTACAAATGTGTAAAGGGAGTAAGAAATCTCAACAAAGATGTGTCCATAGCAATGCCCAGGACATTGAGGGCTGGGAAACTGACTCTTCCATGCCTAAGAACATGGATAGGCTTCTTCAGTGCTTCCATGGGAAACTGTATCAGCAAAGTGGGCAACTTCTGTGAGTTCAAGGCCAACCTGGTCTACACAGTGAATTCCAAGCTAGCCAGGACTACATTTGAGACTCTGTCTCAAAATAAACACACACACACACACACACACACACACACACACACACACGGGCACAAGCACCCTGTTCTCCCTACTTTGGAAGTCCACATTCACAGCCATTATCATGGTCTTTCCCCTCCCACCTTCTTCTGTCCGTACAGTGCTTTTGAATATGATCATGCTTGGAAACAAGACTGACACACAGAAGAATGGACTGGAGGTGGTGTTTGGTGGGCTGAGTGGCCCTCACTGGGGTACAGCAAAGCTTGCTGGTTGTCAGTGTTATTTCTAGGTCTCTCTTTCCCTCTCAGACACAGTTTCCAAACAAAAGGAGCCTCTCTCTCCTCAGCTCCCCAAAGCTCCAAGAGCACTTAGGGTCACAGGTCTCCCAGTTAGAGACCCAACATTGAACACTATAGGAGCCTGCTCAATGAGACTAATTTCCTTATAAATGTCATTGAAAACCTGGAGTCTAATTGCTTCATCTTCTTAATATCTCAGTTTTCTTTTCTGTTGAATATTCATTGTCTATCACTGTAATACAAGTTTCTTCCCCTGGGGAGATGTAAACAAGGGCTACCCCTCCTCCTAAAGTCCCAATCACAAACGGAGGCACAATTCTGCTAAAGTTCATTCTGAGAAGCCAATGAGCTTATCTGGCGCTCTTACAAAGCATAGGTTATTTACCGGAACATGGAATATTCCTTCCCCAAGAGGCCACACCTGGAAATCCTTTGGTCAGCAGGGAAGTGGGCTTGCAGGTAGCTGCCTTGCTGGAGCCTCCTCCCCCTCAGTCTTCCCAGACCTAAATTATCAGGAAGTATAGAAAGCTAATATTCAGATGAGGGTCTTGTGACCCTCTTCACCGCTTTATCCGTGGATGTAAAGAAACCCAGCTAGGATAACTCCTTGGCTGAATTCCCCAATATGGCAGTTGCTTGGTTGGTGGGACAGTCGTGCAAAACAGTCACATTCTCATACAATGTTACTTTTCACAGTTATCTGTCTGGCCATCACGTGTTTGTGTGTGTGTGTGTGTGTGTGTGTGTGTGTGTGTGTGTGTGTCCCCTCATATGTATTCAAGAGTTTACTAGAAAATTACTCATTGACTACCAATTTTGTAAAGGATAGCCTATTAATCATTACACACTATTTGAAGAAACACAGGTGGTATGGCTGAGCCTTCTGCAACATAGAACTGAAGAGACCAAACATTACAGACATGAAACAAGTCAAGGAGGCGGAGTAGCTGGACAACCGGGCCAGGATGTAGCCTTGCAGATTGCTAAGAGTGCCAACAGGACCCAGTCCAACCCAGAAATCTGTTAGAATTCAGATCTCTCATAGTCTATCTGCCTCATACAACTGTTACAGTTTCATTTCCTCCAAACTGGATACCAGAGAATTCTGTAAACATTTGTGGGTCTTTTGTTTGTTTGTTTTGTTTTTGTTTTTTTGTTTTTTTGTTTGTTTGTTTGTTTGTTGTTTTTTGGGTTTTTTTTTTGTTTTTGCTTTGCAAACTATATTTAGTGGCCAAGACTTAAGGACAGTCTGACTCTAAAACAGAGTATCACACAATTTAATTTTTTATATTAATTTTAGCCATGTCTTAATTTGGGCTAATATTACTATGAGAAAACACCAGGACCAAAAGCAGCCTAGGGAGGAAAGGGTTTATTTGGTTTACATGTCTTGAATCACAGTTCACTGAGGAATGCCAAAGTAAGAACTCAAACTGAGTGGGAACCTGGAGGTGATGCAGAGGCCATGAGGAGAGCTCACACTAGCTTACTCCTCAAGGCTTGCTCAGTCTGCTTTCTAATAGCATCCAGGACCACCAGCCCAGGGATAACACCACCCACAAGGGCTGGGCCCTCCCTCATTGATCTCCAGAAGATGTCCTACAGACTTTTTGTTTACAGCCCATCTTCTGGAGGTATTTTCTCAATTGAGATTCTCTCTTCTCAGATGACTCTAGCTTACATCAAGTTGCCATAAAACCTAGCCAGCACAACAAGCCATGTTGGCTCATCCAGGTTACCTTGTGCTGGCATGCCTCCAGTCTCCAATGGAGACAGTATGAGGCCATCGATGTGACTTCCTCTCAGTCAGTCAGCACCAGAACTCGCCTTCACAAACAAGAACACATCCAAGGCAGAGGTTCCACCATGGGACTCCCTGGTTGAGAAAAGTGGGTCCTCATTTCATTTAGACCCCATCAGGGAAGAAGCTGAGTGGTTATCAGTGCTGGAATGTTCTGCAGCAGGACCTGTCTGAGAAACATGGGCAGTGTGAGGGAAGGCTTCTCAAACCCAGGGCCTCCGACTGACAGGCTTGGGAATCTCTGCCTCCATTACCAACGTCCTGTTTGAGTTACAGACTCTCCGTCACCTCACTCTGAGTGCCTAGGCTTGTAGTTGTTAATTGGTTTTCCACAGTCTGCACAGTCAAGTGACAGGTTTGATGGGTGCAATTAGAACACCTGCTGCAAATGACTCATTTCTTTTGTTCTGGGGCAAACTGTTTCAGGTTTAGGACTTTTTAAAAA
Organism: Rhabdomys pumilio; assembly: GCA_030674055.1. Lineage (NCBI taxonomy): Eukaryota > Metazoa > Chordata > Mammalia > Rodentia > Muridae > Rhabdomys > Rhabdomys pumilio. The sequence goes on along the minus strand of JANHMN010000002.1, from coordinate 130,998,077 downwards.
ATTCATTGTGGAATACAAAGGGGAAGAAAAACAGACCCTTCCATCTGAGTAACAGATTTTGATTTTTGATTTACTGGACTACTGTTTTGTTTTGTTTTGTTTTGTTTTGTTTTGTTTTGTTTTGTTTTGCTTTGCTTTGCTTTGCTTTGCTTTGTTTTGTTTTGTTTTGTTTTGTTTAAGAAAAAAAAAAAAAACCACTCTTCAGGTCTGGCCACTTTGCTTCCAGACAGAACAGGATGCAAAACTGGCAAAACTGAATTACAGTGATACTACAGATTATTGTCTACATGCTTGATAGTTAAGCAGATGAAGCATGAATCAGTCAGCCATGCAAAGTTTTGTACAAAATAATGCAAATGATGCTTGATTTTTTTAATTTGCCCCCCCAAAATAATATACTGCCATAGTTCACATTCTCTTGTTTTGAAAGCCATATTCTCTTAAACACAATTAGAATTAACTTGGTAAAATATTCATGAAATAAAATGTAGCATTGTCCTGATGTTAAGAGAGCATCCGTGGTCTTAAATGCATTCACACTGCTGTGCATCCACCAGCACCATCTGTCTCTGGACCAAGGTTCTTCCGACACTCAAAACACCATGCTCATTAGCAATACTTCCGATTCTCCATCCCTCATCCACCCAGCTCCCAATGAACAGTTTTCTGTTTTCAGTCTCTAGAAGATGGACCATTCAAGGTATCAGATACAAATAGGACCATCTCATATCTGTGTTGCTACATGCGGTGGTCTGAATAGGTATGGCCCTTATAGATTCATGTGTTTGAGCGTTTGACTATAGGGAGTGGTACTGTTAGGACATGTGACCTTATTGGAGGAGGTGTGGCCTTCTTAGAGGAAGTGTGTCACTGTGGAGGTGTGGCATTGAGGTCTTAAATGCTCAAGCAACATCCAGTCTGAAACACATCCAGTCTCCTCCTGATGCCTTTGGATCAAGATGTAAAACTTGGCTCCTCCACCACCATGTCTGCCTACCCACTGCCAAACTTCCCATGTTGATAATGGACTGAACCTCTGAAACTGTAAGGCAGCTCCGATGAAATGTTTTCCTTTATAATAGTTGGTCATGGTGTCTCTTCACAGCAATGAAACCTTAAGTAAAACCCTGTGCCTGGCTCACTTCACTTAGCACAGTGCCTTCAAGTTTTATACACATTGCAACATATGTCAGAATTTCCTTCCTTTATAGGCTGACTAATATCCCATTGTTTGTGTGCACATTGTGTTTTCCAACTTTCTCATCAACAGACATTTGGATTGTGTCTTAGTTAGCGTTTCCACTGCTATGAAGAGACACCAACACCAAGGTAACTCTTGTGGACAGCATTTAATTGGGGCTAGCTTACAATTTCAGGGGTTCAGTCTATTATCATCATGGTGGAAAGCATGGCAGCATCCAGAAAAGCATGGTGCTGAAAGAACCAAGAGCTCTACATCTTGAAGACAAGGCAGCCAGATATAGACTATCTCCCACAGCAGACAGCAAAAGGGTCTCTTCCATACTGGGTGGAGCCTAATCATAGGAAAACACCTCAAAGCCCACTACCACAGTGAAACATTTCTTCAACAAGGCCACACTTCCTCATAGTGCCATTCCCCATGGGCCAAACATTCAAACTCACAAGTCTATGGAGTCCAAACCTATTCAAACCACCAAACATCACTTCCAGCATCTGACTGCTGTAAGTAATGATACTTTAAATAAATAAACAAATTTGAGTCCTTAGTTTCATTTCCTTGAGGATATAGTCAGAAGGGAGATTAGTGAATCATGTGATTTTATTTTTAACATTTTGAAAAATTGCAAGACTGCTTTCCATAATGGTTATACCATTTTGTACCCCCAGCAGCACACAAGGAACCAGTGTTTTCACATTCTGGACTTTACCTCTTATCTTCCAGTTGTCTTCCTTTCTTCTGTTTTGATAATACTCATCCTACTGAGTATCTCATGGTGACTGTGATTTTTATTCCTCTTGATAACTGTCAGTGTTGAATACCTTTTAATATTTTTAATGTGCTTATTGGCCACTTGTACATTATCATTAGAGAAATTTCTATTTAAGTTCCTTGGCCCTTTTAAAACTTAGGGTATTTACTGCTGAATTATAAGAATTCTTTATGTAGTCTGTATATTAAACCCTTATCTAATATGTGATTGAAAATAGGTTCTTCATTTTGATCTTTGATGTCCAAAAGCTTTTCATTGTGATGAGGCCCAGTTTATTTGCTATTTTATTGTCTGTCCCTCTGGTGTCGTATCCAAGAAACCATCACCAAATCCAATGCCATAAAGTTTTTCTTTTCCCAAGGATTTTACAACGTTAGCTTTATCTTTAGGCCTTTGACCTGTTTGAGTTCATTTTTTTTTTAACACAGTATAAGGTAAGGGTCCTGTTTTGCAAATGCCTATCTGGGTTTCCCAGCACCACTTGTTAGAAGAACCGACCTTCCACATGGGATGTTCTTGGTGCTTTTGTTGAAAATAATTTGCCCGTGTATGCAAGGGTTTATTTTTGTGACTTCTTCTATCTTACTCCACAGATCTCCCATAAGTCAGTCTCACAGAAGCACAACACTGTTTTGATTACTGTAGTTTTAAAGTATGTTTTGAAATAAATAAAAAAAAAATATCTCCCAACTTTGTTCTTTTTCATGGTTGCTTTGGGGATTCAAGATCCTTTGAAATTGTACATAGATTTCAGAATTAATTTCTGTATTCTGCTAAAACAGATCACTGGAATTTTCAGTAATTGCATTGAATATGTAGTCCACTGTGTTAGTGCAGACAAGCTAATAGTAAGTTTTCTCAGCTAGAAGTGTGGGATGTCTTTTTTTTCATTTTGTATATTTGGTATTTTTGAATTAGTAAACTGCAATTTTTGTTATTCAATACTTTCTATTCATTATTTGTCTTTGTTCCTAAATATCTCATTTTGGAGAGGGTGCTATGGTGAATGGAATTCTTTCCTTAGGTTCATGTTTGGATCATTTATTGTTAGAGATAGAAAGAGAACTTCTCTTGGTTCAAAGAATAACATAATGTATATACAGCGATCTTGGTTTCTTAAGCCAGAGCTCAGAAATAGCTAAAAAAGGTGAGCTTAGTCAGCTTTAAGTCTGAAAACGTTCTAGGCCTAGATTAGATTGTACAGAGGCTAGGAGCTTCCGGGACTAGGCCTAGCTTAGCATACTGAGGCAGTAAGCCTCCAAGATGACAATTACATCAGGCAAATAAAAGTTACTTTTACAATTTAATAAACTAATGGAAGAACCAGTCACACCCTTGGACTTAGCAACGACACAGTAACTAATCTCCGGCTTGTAGCACAGCAATCCTAGGTAGCAGAGGGCATTATGTACTAGTTCTTCTATTGTGACAGCACAAGCCAATAAAGAATAAGGAATATCACCACAGCGTCTAGATGATAGTTAGCTTTATATACCTTCCTCAGAGACATGTATATTCAATGTTCTGCCTCTGAGGCATTGCTAAAAGTAATGTTTCTTATTTTAAAAGTGTAAGATTTAGACTGTTGATAGAACATTGGCAGAGAGTATTTACTGAAGTCTGATGAAACCCACGCATTCTGCCAAAGTGCTTCACTGAAATCCCCTGAGGTGGCTCTTAGGCACTTACTGTTCCACCTTTTGTCCTTCTGCCCTTCCCTCCCTGCCTCCTTTGAGTCTCCTCTTATTACACGTGGTCTCCCTGCTTTTGCTCCCTGTAGCAAGAGAATAATGCATGCAATAAAAAGAATCCAAAAGTGAATGTTAAAAGTCCAATGCCCTTTCTCCAGAGGTTTCTTGAGTAATTTTACCAGGCCTTATATTTTCTTCTGACTCAGCAGATCTGGCCAGAAGTCATCACCATTTAAACAACCTTCTAATTTTATGTGCTTTGAAAGTAGTTTCAAGCTAAGCTTTGAATTCAATGCTAGTTGAGTTTGGTATGCATGCTTCATTTGTGTGTGTGTGTGTGTGTGTGTGTGTGTGTGTGTGTGTGTAAGCATGTATACACAAGCTGTCTGCATCTGCTTTGGATGTATTTGTATTTGAAAGGGAGCACTGCCAACAATCATTGGGAGCAAATTCATTCAGCTGCTTGGGGGAAATGCTAGGTGGGCGGAATGCCTTAGATTTGTTGAAATTTATCTTCAGTGAAAATACACATTTGAACACATTTGAATAAGCCAAAGACTCCATATGCCTGTGAACAGACTGATTTGGGAGGCATAGCATTGTTCCTCCATTCCCTTCTTACTACGCAAGTGTGGGGAGAGGGCATGTGTGTGCTACATGGTAGAAAATGCACATTCAGAGAAGCATAATGTCCTCACTCCTCCCTTCTGTATCCCCTAACTCATGCATACATGTGTGGTGTGCAGCCTACACATAAAATAGACACCTTTCTCCAAGAGATGCATTGCTGTGTGTGTGAAGGCTGCCATTTCACAGCAGAATCAGACCTGGGCTCCAGGCCTCTGGACAGTTACAAGAGTTAAATCTCTAAGAGTCACATTCTCTCCACTCCTGTATCTCTGGCGTTGCACTGATTTTTAATGTCTATTGGCAATACAAAGGTCTTTGTGTTTTTCCTGGTTCTGTGTTCTAGAGAATTAACAAGAAATGCTTACTCAGATTCCATTCTGCGCACTTCATTATGTTTTAATGACATTTTTAATCGTCCAGAAACTCAGTATAACAATTTCCTTTTTTTTTTTTTTAAATCAAGATTCGAACAAGCTTTTATTACCAGTTTGATCAGTAGTGTGGCAGAAAAGGACAGTTATTTTTGGATTGCTCTTCAAGACCTAAACAATACAGGAGAGTACACGTGGAAGACCATGGGGCAGAGGGAGCCGGTGCAGTACACACACTGGAACACACATCAACCCAGTGAGTAGCCCCCCTCAATACCAGCTCACCCCACTTTCACCCTTACCCCTGCAAACCTGTTTCCTTGACCCTGAATTCCCTCTACCCTTTGGTCATTGTCTTCAACTTTTCCTTAATGTCTTCTTAACATTAAGTGTTACTATCATTAGTGTCACTAAGATGATCATAACAGGTCTATGTAAGGCAACACAGGGTGGCCATTTTAAAGTTTATATGTATTGTTATGCTTTCAGGAATACAGCTATTGCTGCAGACCACACTTGCCTTAGTTTTTGGAAAGTTCTCTCCTCCTTCCATCTTCCCCTGCAGACCCCCCTCATGGTCCATGAATCACAAGGGATTAACCAGTCTAGAATAATCCAGGTATATAAGAAATGAGCCATCTAACCAGTTCACAGTTGTGACCACTGGCATCCCTGGGGAATGTAGGACCTTTACTGGAATGCTGTTCTAGTGTGTCTTCATGGATTCCTGAAGTTCTGATATCAGAGCCATCAGCCTTATTAGCTCATCTAGGTCCCAGTGCACAAGTCTGTGCCTGGTTGACCAGTTTCAGAGATGCTCATGGCTTTGGCCACATACTAGAATAGAACCAGTGTAAGAATAATCTTCAGGTGCTAAGGAAGCTTAGGTTGACAGCCTAGACTAAACATTCCTTCTTTATTTCAGCATAAACACACAAAGACTTGGTCAATTTCTTATCTGTGATGTTTCATCAACACAAAGGAGGCAGTAGATTTCCTCTGTATTTGAAGGAAATTTGTGAGAGGGATCAAGCTGCATCCTCTCAGAAGGTCGTGGTGTCTTTGTACAAATCTCTTGATCCATCCAGAAGTCAAGCTTAAGAGTCTTTAGTAAACCAAAGAGAGATGAGTACGAGTGAACTGGGAAATGGTTATGAGACACCCAAGGAAAGGCTTACACAACATCTCTGTGATCCCAGCACTAGAGTGAGGCTGAAGCAGAAGTCTCATGAGTTGGAAGTTAGCCTGGGACACATAGCAAGCTAGAGACCAGCTTGGACTATATATTGTTTAAAAGGCTACATAATTGGGTTTTGCTTTGTTTTTATAGTGTGTGTGTGTGTGTGTGTGTGTGTGTGTCACAGAGCATGTGTGGCAGAGGATAACTTTAGGAAGATCACACAGGTTTCAGGTTGTCAGGGTTGGCAGCAGCTGTCTTTATCTATTGAGCCATCTTGCCAGCCCTTCTCGCCGCCCCCCTCTTTATTTTTATTACTGTTAAAAGTCTAACCAGAGATTATTTCCTAATTTCAACTCCAAAACAATGATAGGCAAAGTGTCACTGGTTTATAAAATTGAATGACGAAGTTGTCAGTAATTCTCACTGTGGATAACATGACTATGTAAGTTTCCCTGATCAGTTCCAATCTGTACCTATTATCTTGCATCACTTAAGTACACCTAGTTTTACTCTAGCCTTATCTGTTGAGATGAACCTGTATGTGTTACATAGGTCTTTTAAGAAAAGAGAAGTTCAGTAAGAAAAATGTAGCTGTCTGTCTTCTCCTTACCTCCTATCACCAACACTTTCCACTGTTAACTGGTGTCATCCCATTGGTTTGTGTGTATGTGTTTACAGTTTTTTATTTCATATTTTGTGTACAGGTGTTTTGCCTACATGTGTCTATGAAGGTCTCTGCAAACACCATAGCTATTGGAGTGTCGATCCACAATAGACAAGAAGACAGTTCAGTCCAACATGACTTGGTAGCCCATGTTGATTCAAATCTGGTAGCCAACTGGTTCAAAGTCTGACTCAAAGTAGTTTATTTTAGGCATATTTAAGTGCAGGACAATTTGGAAAAGGTTTCCCGGTGATAATTAACCCAATCCCACATGCATAACAAAGCTTAAGATGCGATTACATCAAAACTCTGTAAAGTACTAGTGACCTCTTCCATAAAGATGAGTTCTATAGATTAACTGAAGAAACAGGCTCAAGATAACGAACTAGGGAAGGACCAGTGTGCCCCACCCACACATATAGTGCAAAGGCCACCAGGCTACTGACTGCATCCACTTCCAGGCGTCTCTGCAGAAAACGGGTTACACATCTCTCCCTTTAAGAGACAATCCTCTGTGTTTAACATCCCTGGTTCCCCTAGTACTTATCTGTGAGCACAAGAACGGACAGTCTTCCTACACATGTTCATCCATCATTTGCTTGACTAGTATCCACAGAAGGCAGAAGAGGTTTCGGATCCCCTGTAACTGAAGTAAACAACGACTGTGAGCTAGCACGTGGGTACTGGGAATTGAACCCAGGTCCTATAGAACAGCCACTCCTCTTAAACACTGAGTCATTTTTCTAATCCCAGTCTTTTATTTTTTAACTTATGGTCTATTCTGAAGAACTTTCTAGACCAATTTTTGTAAGTCAGTACTTTCCGTATCTCAATAGATAGTAGCTTCCAGCACGTCAATTTTGAAAGGACATTCCCATTCAAGCCACAGCAATGAAAGCGTGTGGGATGGGTGTTGTATGAAATATAAAATACAGCATTTGAATGGTTAAAGCCAGGAAGATCAATAATGAGGTATCACAGGCCTCCAGAGAGGAAGTACTGTTCCACCTCTAGTAAAAAATATAGTAGAATTTGATATCTACGGAAATAGAATTTACTAAGTTTGAAAAAAAAATGTACAGCCGAGGAATCATAGACAGTTCTGAGAAGTTTCTGTGATTCCAAGTAACTAGAGGGTAAGTTATATGGAGAAGAATTGAGAAATATAGGGCCAAAGACAATGAAACCACAGCTTAAATTTTTTTTAAAAAATTATTTATTTATTTTATTTATATGAGGACACTGTTGCTGTCTTCAGGCACACCAGAAGAGGGCATCCCATCTCATTACAGATGGTTGTGAGCCACCATGTCGTTGCTGGGAATTGAACTCAGGACCTCTGGAAGAACAGTCAGTGCTTTTAACTTCTGAGCCATCTCTCCAGCCCCATAGCTTAAAATTTTAAGCTCAAGATTCTTCTCTTATTCTCTAGATATGGGAAGCCTAACAGTTTGGCTCAAGTAAATATTAAGATCAGAACTGCTTAGCTGTGGACATAGCTAGTGCTTGTCTAACCCACATGAGGCTCTAGGCTCTGTCCCTAACACTAAAAATATTTATCTTCACTGAAGATGTTAGGATGAGACTAATGGCCATGAGAAATTGTGTGGGGGATAGCTTAATATGTACAGAGTACCCACTACTGAGTCATACTCAAGGTGAGGTGATTTTAAGAAAATTACTTTCTCCATCTCTGTTTCTTTATGATTAGGATTAAGGATTAGCAGTGATAGTGTCTACCTTGATATGGTTTTGTGAGGATCAAATGAAATTTTACAGTGTCTGCTGCACTGTAATCTTCTCTCTTCATATCACAATGTATAATATCTCACTTAAGTCTAGAATAACTGGGTTAGCCTGTTAGGATTCCTCACCTACACACTCAAAATGTGTAAACTCTCACTCTGGGATGGGCCAGCCACTTGTATGAGCACTCTGGAGGACCATAAGACCCCAAAGGAAAGTCTGACTTAGTCTCTGTTTTTTTTTTAAACACTTATAACCCAGCTTTAAATGTTTTAAAAACATTCCTTTAGACTGCCTGAATTTAAAAAAAAAAAAATAACATGGAAAGATCAAAGAAGGACATTTGTATTCTCTTTGTTAGCTACATGGTTTAAATAGCTGTACTTTCCAAAGACTTCCAGTTCCCAGCCCAGCATGTAAGAAGCTTAGAAGTGTCTATGCCGAAAATCAGAAATTGGATACTTCTAATAATTCTTAGATCCATCAGAAAAACTCAATCAGAGGACGAAGCCCTACCCTCTAAACCAGCAGTTCTCAACCTCTGGGTTATAACCTCTTTGGGGGTCAAACAACCCTTCCACAGAAGTTGTCTAAGATCATCAGAAAACACAGATATTTACATTACAATTCATAAGGATAGAAAATTACAGTTATGAAATAGCAATGAAAATAATTTTGAGACTGAAGGTCACCACAACATGAGGAACCGTATTGAGAGGTCACAGTTTTAGGAAGGTTGAGAATCACTGCTTAAATTGAAGAGACAGACAAGACTACAGAACCTCAACCTCCTAGGGCAGAAACTTACAAGCAGAATCCTTCCAGGGGCCCAGGGCTGGGACAGGATGACTCAACACACACCTATGAGACAGCTGGAGGCTGGGTGAGGACATCTGTGAGCCTATCCAGTAGGGCTCATCACAGGGGGCTCCTCTGCCCCCATTCTGTAAGCTCCGCCTCCAGGAGCAATGTCAAGTTCTCACAATGAGCCTTGGGAAAAAAATCTCCTCATGCTTCTAGCTGCGGGAGAGGCGAGAACATTCTGTCCTTGACAAAGCAGAAGAGACTGTTTTAGGAGGAAGGGTAGTACCCAGTGCCATTCTTCTCCAGCCATTTTTGTCCCCATAAGAAGAGAAAGCCCTCATAGTTGAATACCAGGAACCAAAACCCTGCCGATGAGGTTCAAAGGGTGTAAAGTATATCCTTCCGTGGCACGTGAGCTCAGATGTTTACCAAGTTCCTTTTACCAAGCGAATCACATCCAGCGGCAGAACCACTGTCACAAGCTCAAAGGCTGAATGCGCTGACGGAAAAAACTGAACAAGCATCAGAACCAGTCATGTGACAGGAAGGTTGGAATTATCAAGCAACCTTGAAATTATAAATAATATTCTGAAGGCTTTAATGGAAAGAGGAGAGATGGGCGTTCTAAGGAAGAAGACGAAAGACCAAATGAGAGACACAAAGTGCTCCAACAGGATCGAAGGGTGCCTGCGGCTTATTAATACCCTGCACTCGCTAAGCGAGGAGACGCTGTACTACAGTCTGTGGCAGAGAAACCTAGGAAGAGAAACAGGGGGAAAGAAAAGAAAAAGAGCGAACTATACAAGAACTGTAGGATGGTTAAAACATGTTTAAATACATGTGATGGAACAGCAGAAGGATGGGAAGAGAGGTGGGAGCAGGAATGATCCTCAGTGTGTGTCTCCAAACGAACGATTCTAGAAGTTCAGAAAACACCAAACGAGAGTAATGCCCTTCCCCTGAAAAACTACGACTATACATATCATTTTCTTTCGGAGTTTCTTTTATTGAATTAGATTCTTTTATTTTTCTTTCTATTATTATTATTGTTATTATTATTGTTGTTATTACATTTAATCTTTTTTTTACAGTCCAGTTGTTATCCCCTTCCAGGACTAGATTCCTTTTCCATACAATATACCTTGATTACGATTTTCCCTCCCTCTACTACTCCCAGTTCCTCAAACACCTCACTTCCCTTTCACATCTATCCCTTTTCTGCCTCATTAGAAAACACACGGTCATCTAAGAGACAATAATAAAACAAAAATGAGATAAGGCAAAGCCAAACACATCAGAATAGGACAATATAAATAGGTGGAAAAGAACTCAAGCAAAGGCACAAGAAATATGTAGAGAACCGAAGACTCATTTGCATACTCAGGATCCCATAAAAACATAAAACCAGAAGCTATATAGATACACAAAGGACCTATAGGGTAATTAAAAGAGAAACAAAATTGAAAATATTTTTAAAAGAAAAAAAGATCCAACATGACATCCGAGACAAGGATCCTTCAAAGAGGGCGCTGAGTTAGTTTTCTGTTGGCCATTTACTGCTGGACATGCAGCCTACTCTTAAGAGTAGTTTGTTTCCATAGTGACACTCCCTGGGAGAAAACTAATCTTTCCTTTACATGTAGTTATCAATTGGAGATGGATTAGGGATGGGGGCATGTGTCCAGAACCTTCCAGCTTTGGGACCCGTTCTAGTATAGGCCTATGTAGGCACCGTGCATGCTGGCTCCGTCTCTAAGTTCATATGTGGCTCAGTCCTGTTGTGTTTCTGATGCCTTGTTTCCTTGGTGCCCTCCATGCCCTCTGGCTTTTATACCCTGTCTCCTCTTCTGTGGGGTTCCCTGATCCTTTGATGAAGGTATGCATTTAGGGCTGAGTGTTTCAAGGACTCTGTCTTTCACTTTGTCCACAAACACCAACTCAGTTCCAATGGATTACAGTAATGTTACAATAGTGTCTGGCTGTGGGTCTGTGGGGTTTTGTTTGATTGTTTTTTGTTTGTTCCCATTTGCTGTAGGAGGGAGCTTTTGTGATGATGGCTGAGCAAGGCACTGACTGTCATTAGGAGTAATCTTATTGTTATGTTCGTATAGTAGAACAGTAGTATTTGGTTTTACCCTAGGTCCCTGGGCTGTCTAGTCTCAGGTTGTTGGACATGCAAGCCACGTTAGGTATGAGTTCTATCTCATAGCGTGGGCCTTAAGTAAAATCAGATATTGCTTAGTTTCTTCCAACCAATGGAGTTGGTGTTGGGTCATCGTTGCACTAGCGTATCTTGTAGGCAGGATTGTGACTGGGTTGGTGTTTATGTTTCTCTTTTGATAGTGTGCTGTTGCAGGATATTTGATCACACTGTGAAACCTGAGATTGAATTTCAAAAACTTGTTTCTAGTTGTGGTAAGGCTCAGCCCTTAGCACACACCTTTAATCCCTCTGGCTGGAATAATTAGTGAACACCTTTAATCCTAAACAATGAAGGTAAAGTTAGTTTATTGAAGGGAAGCACTCATGTTTAAAAGTGTGTCTAGTTGAGTGGCAGACAAAGTGATGAACCAGAGAAAGATTTGACAGAATAGGATATGTCCTCACAAGAAAAGAGGAAATGGAAGTTACTTAAGAGAGAGCAGAGAAGAAAAAGGAGGCAGTTTTACCTGGAAAGTTTTTCAAAAACAGACTGAAGTGAGTACAAGCTAGACACAGGTGAAAATAGATTGAGACAGAAAATGAGAAGAAGCCAGAAGATTAGAATGAATTTCTAGAGTTAGTTGGAGGCCAAGCAGGAGAGACAATTCAGGAGAGGCAGAAGGAGATAAGCCATATTGAATCTGTCATCTTGGAGAGTAGTTTGAGCCAGAATAGCTGAGTTGACCTGCCAGTCAGAGCTCAGAAAGAAATAGGAAGTGTGAGTTTATTCAGTAATAAGTTTCAAAGGCTGAAAACATCCTAGAGCTAGATTAGATTGTACAGAGGCTAGAAGCTTCCAGGACTAGGCCTAGGTTAGCAGACAGGCAATATGCCTCCAAGACATCAGATGAATAAAAGGTACTTTTACAGTGTATAGAGTATCTTCTAGTACCAAGAATACTAACTCGCAGGGGTGAAAACTCTAGGTAGGCACCAGCTTACCTTCTCCATGTTCAATGGGTTATACAGGGGGTATCTTCAGCAATAGGGCCTTGTCAGCTTGTGGGGAACAATCTATAACCTTGGCAGCAGGATGGGTTGTTTGAGGTTCCTATAGGACCCCTTTGGTCAACAGCTCAATTAGATACAACACATGCCCAATACTGAAAATTTCATTTGGTGACAAGGATGTCCAAATGGGGCTCTGTTTCCTCCATTATTAGGAGATTTTTTTTCGGTCACCTTCATAAATGTGTATATATTTTATAAAGCTTCAACTGTATTAGGTTTGCACACTGCTCCTCAATGGCCCTTCATTTTAGTTGCCTCTCCTTCTATCCCCTCCTTCATCTTTTTCTCCTCTCCCACTCCCTGCTTGATCCTCCCATTCCTGCCCTCCCCCATCTTCCATCTATAGCTATCTATTCTACTTCCCTTTCCTAGGGAAATCTATTTGCTCCCTGTCCCCTAGTCCCTTTCTATATACCTAACATTTGTGGCTCTATGGATTGCACCTAGATTATTGTGGTGGTTTGAATGAAAATGGCCCCCATAGACCCACAGAGAGTGGCACTTATTGGAGTAAATGAGACTTGTTGGAGAAAGTGTGTCACTGCAGTTGGGTTTCAAGGTCTAAGATGCTCAAGTCAGGCTCAGTGTGTCTCTCTGCCAGCAGGAAGATGCAGAACTCTCAGCTCCCTCTCCAGCACCATGTCTGCCTGCATGCTGCTATGCTTCCCACCATGATGACAATGGACTAAACTCTGAACTATAAGCTAGCCCCAATCAAATGTCTTCCTTTATAAGAGTTGCCATGCTCATCATGTCTCTTCATAGCAATGAAACCCTAATTAAGACAGTTATCATTGATTTAATTGATTTAACAGCTAAGATAAGCAAATACATATAGTATTTGTCTTTCTGAGTCTGGATTACTTCACTTATATGATAATATATATCATATATATATATATATATGATATATATATCAGAGGAGATAGAGGGAGAGACAACTAAAATTAAGGGTCATTGAGGAGCAGTGTGCATATATATATGCACATATGAAATATGTGTATGTATATGCATATGCATGTATATGTATCTGTAAATTTTATTATTTCATTTGTTAAGAGCTGAGTAATATTCCCTTGTGTAAATATATCACATTTTCTTAATCTATTCTTTGTTAAAGGATATCTAGTTGTTTCCAGCTCCTGGGTATTATGCATAGAGCAACAATGACCATGGTTGAGCAAGTGTCTCTGTGGTAAGATGAAGCATCCTTTGAGTATATGCCTAAGAGTATAGTATAGGTAGATGTTGAGGTAGATCAATTCCCATCTTTCTGAGGAACCGACACACCAATTTCCATAATGGGTGTACATTTGCACTCCCACCAACAATGGAGGAGTGTTCCCCATACCCCACATCCTTGTCCACATAAGCTGTCCGTCATTTGTGTTATTGATCTTAGCCATTCTGACAGGTATAAGATGAAATCTCAAAGTAGTTTTGATTTCATTTCCCAGATGACTAAGAATTTACACATATCATTTTCAAACTTCAGATAAAAAAGACAAAAGAGCCATAGTGAAAAAACACCTTCCATGCCTTGGAGAAAAGATAAGAATTACTCCTGACTGCTCAGAAATCAAGCAGGCAAGAAGGGAGTGTGCAAAATCTCTGGTAAGGAAGGTGGGAGGGAAACTCCTAAGAGTTCTATGCTCTGTGGAATTATCCTCTGACACTGAAGGAGAACTATTTTTACATGATAAGATTGAAGGACATTTTGCCAGCTGGCCTTGCCTTTGCAAGAAAAGTGATATAGAAATGCAGGCCTGCATTTTCTCCTATAAATGAAGTGCCTAACAGAGATGAGAAGGAGCTCTGGGTGATTGCAGTGTGTCACTTTGGGTTCACCAGTTGTGACAAATGTGTCACTGTGGCGTGACATCTATAGTGAGGGAGATTACAGGCAGCAGGAAGGGGTTGTATGGGAACGTTCACCATCCTGTTTTACTTTCTGCAGACCTAAAATTGCTATTTTAAATATTTAGTCATTTTTAAAAAATTCTGATTTTTAAAGATACATGCAAAGTAGCATTACGACAAATTGGGTGGTGTGTGTGTGTGTGTGTGTGTGTGTGTGCGTGCGTGCGCGTGCGCGCACAGGCACATGCATTTGTGCATGCATTGCTTCTTTAAGGATTCTGTTGACGTCACACAGCTCAGATACAGGAAGCATCATGGCCAGTGTTATGAAGCAGTCCCCTTGTTCTGGGTTCTGAACACTACTGTGTCACTTTGTGTCACCGCATTGCCAAGAAGGAGCCATTCAAGGATAATGTCTATATCCTGGAATTTTGTTAGGAGTGTCTATACCTGTCAAAATAAATTAATACATTTTGAGCTGACGAAATTTTTGGTTTTCCATGTTAACTTCCTCAGGGCATATTTAGATGTCTAAAATCTGGAAATGAAGCACAGCACCCTGTCATTCATAAGTTTCTGCTGTAATTTATTTGAGTGGCATTACTTTCCTCTCTTTTCCCTGAAGCAAAAATAACTCCGTGATGCTCGGCGTGGCTGTGCGCACTGACTGACACTAAGTAAATTGTCTCTGAATAAGATGAAAATGTAAATTGTTTCTGGGGAAAATAGCAATATAAAAGGCCCTGTGTTTCCTCTTTCCTTTTAAATTGCAGCTTGTAGAAACACCACCTTAAATCACATCTCCTCTCCTGCCTGTCACAGAAGAATCCATTAGCTCAGGCCCCATGGCAGACTCTTAATTCAGCATAAACTGACTACCTAAATTGACCACTGAACAGGGAGCCAAAGCTCTTTATAAACTCAGCCAAGGCTGTCCTTAAGGTATACCTTCAAGATGAGCAACCCGTGATGATAACACAATTTGACCATTTTTTATACTTTGTCTTATGTTCATTAAATATTATAATGAACCATTAACTGATAATTGAATCATGCTCAATGTTGTTTCAGTTCTAACCTCAGTCCTGTCCAAGTCTTTTCTTGAAACAGATCTCAGACGTCAGAATATTTCATCCACAAATATTGCAATATTATCACTAAAATGTAAGGACTTCCCTGTCAAAAACATACTACAAAGATCACATTTATAAAGAAACTTTAACTCTTTAATATCATAAATCTTTTGGTTAATGCTCAAATATCTAAATTAGATAGATAGATAGATAGATAGATAGATAGATAGATAGATAGATAGATAGACGGGCACATATATATTCTAACTACTATATAATACATTAAAGTTTATTTGGATCAGGATCTAAATAACATTTACATAGTATAATTGATTAGTAAAGTCTCCTAAAGTTTGTTTTAACATCTAAGTTTTTCTATCCATCCCCTTTTCCTTTTATAGTGTATTTACTGATGTAAGAGGGTTAGTCATCCTATAAATTTTCTAAAGTCCCTGCCTCATTGTTTAAGCAAAGACCTGATCAATATTGAGGTTTATTTTACTTTAGAAAAACTACTTCTAGGTAGTTACTTGTTCTGTGTAGAGTATCAGAATGTCCGATTTTCTTTGTGACAGGGAGTTTTTGATGATCAACGTGTAGATTTGTTGATTTGGCAGAGTGCAGTTTTGTTGTTTGGTTTGGTCTGGGGACTAAACTCAGGGTCTTTTCCTGATGAGGAAGGGCCCCCCTAACAAACTACATCCCCTGTTCTATTCTAAGTATCTTAATTTAGAGCTAGGATATTTGTGTAAGAAAGCAAATCTTTGCAGTGAGTGTTTTGTTTGCTTTGTGGTACAGAGGTTGTAGGCTAGCCAGCATAGATGCTTCACACATTTCTCTTCCGAGTTCCCAAAAGGATGATTTCCTCACTCGTATCCTCCAACGGTGAGCAAAGAGAGGCTGAGGGGCTCCTGCAGCATCACTGTGAAGTAAGCACTTTAAGCATTGGTCTACCTCCATCCACTGCAAAGGTTCCTAATGCTCGTGTCCCATCTGTTGGATGAGAGTGTCTTCAAGGATGCAACCCTTGCAGTCTTCCACAGTATCCTTGCTATCGCTATGACCAGATGTGAATTCCTGTGCCACTTCATCAAGAAACCCCAGGTTTTCTTTCAATGGGAAGTAATGTAATTTCCAGGTAAATCTGGTCATAAGGGGGCTCACTGTGAGTTTGTTCTTGTTTATCAGCTATTTCCTTGGACATGTCTGGGAAATGTGTTGCCTGTGTGTTTGCTTGCACTGCATGTGTGAAGATGAGATGCTTTTTTGGGGTTCAAATCCATACTTTCCGTTTCAATCCAGGACTACAGAGTTATTGCTTAATTTGTCTTTTATCTGTATTTTCTTTTATGCCACAATTCTCAAGTCTCTGGACACCAGGAAATTCTGACACTTTTCTTTTTTAAAAACAGCAAAATTACTCCCCCAATCTTAGTCTTTTGAGAGAAGTAGAACATTATAAAACACTAAACATGGATTTGAACCACACTAGCCATTGCTACTGATTAAAGAGAGAAACAGTAATGCATAGGAATAGAACTGTTCTTTGATCTGAGAGAACAGATCCAGCTAAGTGGAGACATCTCTACAGGGGCAAACGGGAAGTCATCTCCTAGTTAGATGGCACAAAGCTTTTCGAGGGTAAGTGTATGCTTCAGATGTGTCCCAACAGATTAAAAGAACACTTGAAATCACTATTTCACAGCATTCTGTAACTTCAGCTCTGCATCAGGACCATTCCTAGATCCAGGGTACCTGAGCCCTAGTTCTTCCAAATCAGTTGAAACCTATCAGTTAAGGGCAACTGGATCCCAGCAAAGCCAGACAGACTTTCTGTGCTTAAAGGTGCCCTTCACAGAGTGAGGACTAGGAAACTTGTCACATCAATAAACCATGGTCAGCATGGTCAAGCTTAAGGCTCCTCTGGGTTTTGAAATGAAATGCCGTGTACTGAACATGTGCTCAGCCTTGTTTCTGAGCCAAGCAAGGTAACCAGTGACTGAAGTTCTTCAAGGTAGTCTTGTGGCCACACAATGAAAAAACCATGCTGTGTCGGGGGTACCAGGGGTAGGTTGATACATAGGGCATGAACTTAGTGCAAGAGGAGCCTTGTTCTCATTAGCCTTTCCAAAACACTGACGAAAAGCAGCTTAGGAAGTGTGGTGGTATGAATAGGTATGGTCCCCATAGACTCATGTGTTTGAATGCTTGGCCATATAGAGGGGGACTATTAGGAGGGGTGGCCTTATTGGAGTAGGTGTGGCCATTTGGAGGAAGTGTGTCACTGTGTAGATGGACTTTGAGGTCTCCTGTGCTCAAACTCTGCCCAGTGTGGAATCAGAGGCCCCCTCCTGGCTGCCTGTGGAAGACAGTCTCCTCCTGGCTGACTTCAGATTAAGATGTAGGACTTCTCCAGCACCATGTCTGCCTGCATGCCGCCATGCTTCCTGCCATGATGATATGGACTGAACCTCTGAATTTGTAAGCCAGCCCCAATTAAATGCTTGTCTTTATAAGAGTTGCTTTGGTCATGTCCCTTCACTAACTAAGACAGAAGGAAAGTGTTTATGGGGCTTCCGTGTTCCAATCATAACGTCCAACATCAAAGAATTCAAGACAGAAACCTGGATACAGGAACTGAAGAAGAGACCTTTATGAAATGCTGTTTAATGGCTTGTTCACTCTGGCTTGATCAGCTTTCTTTTACTGCCTAGGTCTACTACTTGTCCAGAGATAGTACCATCCACAGTGGCCTGGGCCCTCCTGCATTAATTAAAAATCAAGAAAATGCCCCACAGACATGACCACAGGCCAATCTGATGGAGGAAGTCCTCGGCTGAGGCTGCCTCCTCCCAGATATGTGTCAGTTTATGTCAAGTTGACAAGACCTAAGCAGTAACACAGGGACCATAACCTCAAGGGAACCTGTTCCTCTAGCAGCTGTGTATGTCTCTAGGCCTCCCACCATCTCACAGTCAGACTCTGACAAGTCTGATCTCCAGGCCAGGATCAAACGCTCTAAGTCTGTGGACTGTGGCAAGTCAGAACATCTTTGTGCCTCCGTTTTACCATCAGAAAATGTTACCACAGTCTCCACCTCTGAGAGTTTTTGAAATTAAACAGCAGAAAGACTGCATAAAGTGGCCAACCTGGTGCTAAGCAGATTGGGGCATTCAGCAAAGTTTATCTTCCCTGTCCTGGAAGCTTTGTCTTACTGTAGAAGAGGGGAGAGGGGAGTGGGGAGAGGGGAGAGGGGAGGGGGGAGGGGGGAGCGGGGGAGGGGGGAGAGGGGGAGAGAGGGGAGGTGAGACAGGTAGAGACTTGAGAAGTGAGAATGCAATATACCTGTGGAAGGGAATTGAAAGCAACTCAACAGACCAAGTCAAATAACTCTCTAGAGATACCATGACCCAGCACAATTCCTTTTTTCCCTGAGACCACAATTGGCTTGATTTGGTCAGCTTATATCTAAGGATGTGACCAGAGAGGTCAAAGTTGATAGTTTTCACAGTGCAATTCACTTTCTGTGATTAGCTGTCGCACATGGGAAAGTCGAGAATCACGAATTCGAATTTCGTAATTACAGGAAGTCTTTCTGCTGGTGGTTTAGGGAGATGGTGAGGGGGAGCAGGGTGGAATGGTGGGTCAAGAGAATGCATTAAAATGTGAGATTTGGGGTTCACCAATAAAGAGAGGGATGGCATCCGTCCTTCTCCAACGGGAAGCGGGTTATCCAGTGGAAGAGCAGTGTTTTGGGAGAAGCCTGCCTCTGCCCCTTTTATCTATCCTTCCCTTATTATTTGGCTCGGCAAGCTTCCCCACAAACTGACTTACAGCTTCAGCGTGTGTCTCCCTAAGCCCAGCATCCCTTTATTACACCAGTTTACTGCGGCTCTGGGGCTGAGATGCTAAAATTTGGGTCAAATGATACATTAAGTTAACCACTTTAGAATACCAATAACACTCCCGCAGCACTTTCCATCTTCATGGTGGGCCACAAACATTTCCTTCCTCACTAATGAAGATGACTTGAATATCCACAGTGTCTAAAACCATAGCTAGTTAATCATTGTCTAATGCGGGCAAGTGAGACAAAATGCAAAGCCAACAAAAAAAGTATTACTGTAAACTTGCTGAGTCAAACCTTTTAAACATTCTTGAACACACAGCAGAACTTGTGTCATAAAAAAAAAAAATCCCAGTTTTGTAATGAAAATGCCCATAAGAAGTATAGAGATGGGGTTAGCTTTCTGTTTCACGAAGTCCTTTTTAATAATGATTTCATTTGATCTTTATGAAGACCCATGAGAAGAAAGGAGATTATCTATTTTCAACAAGACTTGTTGTGGTTAATTAATCCATCCAAATGTCAAGTTATTAAATATTTGTGCCAAGACTAGAATCCCAGACTTAATGTTCCAAATTAGAAATTCTTTCTAGAAGGGCCATTCTTTCTAGAAGGGCCTTCTACCCATGCTCTGTGGTAAAGGAAAGTCCCACCAGGATGCCTCAAAGGAAGGGTGGGGGAATCAGATGAGCTGTATGTTTCCCACTGACTAGAACAGCCCAGTGGTGTAGTATTATATATGGCCTTGCATCTGGGTTCCACAGTTCAACATAACTTCAGAAAGCACATACCTTTCCTCTATTGCCTATGATCCAGCTGAGTTATGGGCCTCATCGCAAAGTTCCACTCACCGGACCAGAAAATGTTGTTCTGAACTCTATTGCTTACCTCCTCCCTGCCCCATCCAAACTCCATCATGAGTTCTAAGCAGTTGTCTGGGCCACCGTAGATGTCTGTTGGACTTTGTATGACCCGACACTCTTCTTTGTTCGATGTAAGCCATGCATAGTATATTTCCTACTTTATATCTGCTTGTTTCATTTTCGTGGGTCTGTTTGTCCCAATAAGCTTGTCTGTATACATAAGGACAATTCTAGCTACCTGATATCTAAAATAAAAAGTGGCCATTGCTTCTAAGGGAAAATTAAACCAGATAAATACCTCCTCGTGCCAAACAACTACATAACCTTAAAATGCTTCTACATCCAAAATTGTCTGAGTTTCCAGGTGTACCCACTCCTCCAGTGTCACTTGATTTCACAAGGCCACCTTGAAAACCCTTTTCCATTTTCATCCTTCAAAATTCAACTCAGATGGTACCTCCCATAAACTCTTTGCTGACAGACTTCTTCCAGCAGACTCTGTTGCTCCTTCTGAGCTCTCCCCCACCCCTAAGGCCTTCGAGCAGACCCTACCCTGTATCCGGGCATGTTGTAGATGCATCCTTTCCTATAGTTGTTGAATGTCAGATTCGTTTGATTGAGTAATCAGCCTGGACTCAAGGGAAAAAAAAAAAAGAACAATGGCAATGTTCCTGGAAGCAACTGGCCAGACCAGTCTCTGGTCTCATCCAGTTTTTAAAACAGGATTGTTTTCAACTAATATCCACTGAGATGTGAAATGCAGGTTTTCAGTGGTCCTATAAATTGTATACATTTTGCACAAACTTAAGAAACTTCACTAAATCTAGACATTGTTTCAATGGGCCAGGCACAGTGGGTCCACACTTTGGTTTCAGGAAATGGAGAAAGGAATTTCACAGTTATGAGGCCCAGCCTGGACTAATTAGTAAAAAACCATGTCTCCCAAATCTTCATTAGGATTCTGAACACATGTTTCTATGGGAAAGTATATTTCATGTTTAACACACACAGAAAAGAACAAGTGAAGGCTCGTCTATAACTGAAGATGTTTTACCTCTAATATTTTACACAGTATTCACTGTGAGGTTGGTGTGCTCTGTGTCTCATTTAGAAGCCATCTCTCCCTTCATTTCCCTGATAGCTGCTGTTTCTCCCTCCAACCCCCTGAGATCCCATTTCAAGAGTTTATCTCATTTTCTCCATTCTTTATGGCTTGTGGCTGAAGAGTTTGGGTCTTTGTTGTGTTTCTTGTCTGCCTTGAATCCATTATTCATGTGACTAGTTTGCCCTGATGCACCTTGCTCTCAGGGGATGAGCGCTATGCACTTCTCATTGTGATCCTCGAAATGAGGTTTCAAGGCACGGGTAGGGCATTCTTCAGCTTCACACTGGAACTGCATCTCACTTCCTGTCATTCATCGTCTGAGCTCAAAGCAGACAATGTCCAAATTTCAGGCTTCACGGCCTCTTTTCTCTCATGATCCTGTTTTCTGTTCTTCTCTCCAGAGATGAAGAGAAATGAGATAATTGTGCCAATGAGGCATCTTTTTTTCAAGTCTGTTGTTCTTCTCTGGTGCTTCATTACGATGTGTCAATTATCCAACACTCCGGAGAGCTGTCTTTGGAGCTCAAGAATGTTATAATCATATTATACTAAGATGGCTTGTTTTTCTGCTTTTAGGCAATCGTGGTGGCTGCGTTGTCATGCGAGGAGGAAGTTCACTTGGTCGCTGGGAAGTGAAGGATTGTAGCAACTTTAAGGCAATGTCTCTGTGCAAGACACCAGTCAAATCCTGGGAGAAAACAAAGTTTGAAGAGAACTGGCCCTTTAACTCCTGCTATATGGATTGGGAATCAGCCTCTGGTCTGACCAGTTGCTTCAAGGTGATGTCAAAGTTATCTGCATATTCATTTGGTTCATGAATCCCACCCCCTCCCTTTTTTATTCTATGCTTTCTTTCACAGTGCCTGGTACACAGCATATGCTCAAGCCCTATCCATTGCCTCTCTTCTGTGTTTATATTCCAATAATCCTATTTTTAAAAAATGGCAGCTATCCTCAGAGTCACTGAAGGAAGAAATGCCATGTATCAGTATTAATCCCAAGGATTACTTAGTACTAAGTACTTAGTGCTATGCACTAAGTAGGCCAGTTCCTAGAATTTTTATACAATTTCACCTGCCAGAGTTCAAGTCCAGGATGGCAGACCACTCCCATAAGTCAGGCAAATCTACTTTACTGTTCACAGTTAAGCTGCAAGAAATAGTAGAATCCTAGGATCCTTTGAGGCTCAGGACAGCTATCCAGAGTGGCATATAGACTATATTCCTACCACAGCCCAGGGGTTGGGAAAGCACTCTTCTCTGGGCTTTATGCCTCACAAACCACTTGGGTCCACTGGAATAAAACACTGCAGGACTCCCTGTTCCAGGATGGACAAGGACAGTTCCTCTTTTTCTTCGGGTGTTGCATTCTCAGAACATTCTGAACCAGATTTGCAATCATGAAGGAACAAAATAAGGCCAGTCATGGTCATTTATGAAATTCTCTTTCTATAGTGAGTACAAAGGCACCAGTCAATGCTGTCTATATTGCCAAGCATGTAACAAACAAAGGAAGCTAGCACTCAATGGGTATTAAAACTGTGTGTTCTATACTGTTTGTAAGCCCACGCATAAAGTACTTGTCATGAAGTAATTCTTATGCTAAAGAAAGACTTTAAAGCCTGCTAGACACCTGAAGATCAAACAAGGTAATACAGATGGTTGGTATGTATGCATATTTGTGTATGTATATATACATATATACATATATGTTTACGTATATATTTACATATTTAAAGATACATATTTATATATACACATAATTTTCCTACAAGTTTATCTTTGTATTTACTTACATATTTATTTATTTATATATATGAGTGCTCTGTCTCCATGTATGCCAGAAGAGGGCATCAGATCCCAGTACAGATGGTCATGAGCCACCATATGCTCAGAACCTCTAGAAGAGCAGTCAGTGCTCTTAACCATTGAGCCATCTCTCCAGCCCCTACATCTTATATATTTACATATATATAAATTTATATTTATATTTATATTTATGCATATTAATCTTTAAAGCAAGAAGGTTTGGAGATTAAGGTGTTGCAATATTTACATATATATAAGGAGATATCCTGGGGCTGGGACTTAAGTCTAAATACAAAGTTTATTTGTTTTACATACACTGTGTACACATGGCCCATAGGTAATTTTCTGCAGTGTTTAGAACATGAAATGTTCTATCCACTTATAGCAGTCAGACGGCAAGAATTACTACCACAGAAGTCTCAGATGTTAGAGTAGTTCATAACTTCCATTTCCAGATTAAGAGTATTCAGTTTATATGTGAGATGTACACATGATATACATGTGAAATCCTGGAAGAAATGTCTGCTTGCAAATCAGCTTTATGTCTATGATTTAAACCAATTGACACAACTGTCTTATTAGAAATACCCTTTTTTAAAAAAAAAAAATTAGTCTTGGGTTTGGTAGTCTTCTCTTGGTTCATCTGATAGGGAGAAATTCTCCAAAACTGTGGAAAAAGTTCTTCCCAATCCACTGGGTACATCCAACATGGAGACAGACAGGATTCCACAAACCTTGCAGTAAGAATGTAGCAGGAAGCACAACTGAATGCTCTTTGTTTAAATGTACACACTAGAAATCCCTACATAAAATTCATAAATAAAGGGCCCAGACATAACCTCATGGAGCAGTAAGTTAAACTTCAGAAATGAGTGAACTGAAGCCAGTATGATGAAGTGATTTGCCCAAGATCACAATTATTTATTGACAGAGTTGGAATAAATCCCTGGGTCTTGGGACTCCCAGTACAGTGGTTTTTTTTTTTTTTTTTTTTTTTTTTTTAACTATCTGTCACCCTGATGTGTCAACAAACGCAAGGTGTGCCTGATGCTCTGGTGGTGGATTTATGAATTTACAGTGATTCAGGGAGAGGTTCCCGAAGGAGGCAAGTTTGACATATAATTTAAAAGATGGAGAGGCTGTGCTGTGGTCCACAGAATTTGGAAAGGCATTCATTCTGGACTTGGCAAATCAGAGCCCAGTGAAAGCTGGCCAGAGACTGTACTTGCAGCGTGAGAGGGTCAAGCTTAGTAACCTTAGTTACAAACAGTGAGGGTTCAGAGGCCCCAGACTGGGAGCTTTTGGTCTTCTGCCTCCTGCCAGATCTTAAAACAAAAGCAGATGCTCCAAAAGCAACTGCTTCCTGGTACCACAACAGCTGATAAATAGCAGAGAATTTAGACACCATGGAGCTGCCAGCTCAGCAAAGAACCAAAGACCCTAGAAATAGACCTGTTCTAGGCCTTGGACCTTGTTTGTCCTTGCTTGCAATGGACCCAACAACGTTATTGTCATTCCTCGAATTCTAACTTGCCACAGGCAGACTGCAGGAATAGAAATGGATGGATTCTGGAAACAAGGTGTTCTGAACCTATGCCAAGTTTATAGGTGTGCGACTTTGCAGTATTCTTAATGTCTCTTGACCTGATTTTCCTTATGTATTGACAAACATTTATTAAGAGAAAGCTATATGTCTCTCATAAGGGGTCTAGTGAAAAGAAACCAATGAAAGTAGAGGGAGCCGAAAGTCTGATAAGAACTGGACATGTTCTGGGGTGATATATGATACTCCTTCAAATCAAAATTTCAATGAAGAATAAGAAAAGGGCAGAAGTCTGGCTCAGTGGAGAGAGTCCATACTCACTATGGAAGAACTCTCCCTCTTTTCTGTCACGTACCCCTCCAAAAGAAGAAAGAAAAGGAAACCCCAGCAGCTCTGCTGTTTTGTGTTGCTCTACAGGTGTTTCACAGTGAAAAGGTCCTGAAGAAAAGATCATGGAGAGAAGCTGAGGCATTCTGTGAGGAGTTCGGAGCTCACCTCGCAAGCTTTGCCCATATCGAGGAAGAAAATTTTGTGAATGACCTTCTACATTCAAAATTTAATAGGTAAATACTTACTAATTTTAAGAAGATGATAATCAAAAATTGTCTCCTAATAGTGCCTTCTTAGAAATGAGTATCCCAGATGGTTGTTTAAAAGATCAGTATTTGTTTCGCTTTTAAAAATAGCTAGTCACTGCTTGTGATAGAAATAATGTGTCCTCATGTAGTTTTGTGTTTATATTGCACCAAGTTTACATTGCAGAAGAACAAAGTGACCATTGTCTAGATATTCAAATCTTTTTTTCATGCCTTTGATCAGACTTTTTTAGAGCTTTGCTTCCAACTGTATCTAGTTTGGTGGATTTCAACGTGTTGTCTGAGGATTCTGAGGGACTTAGATTAAATGGGACTATCTGGACAGAGCTTTTGGTTCCTTGCTTGGGAGCCCCCAGAAAACACAGTCCCATTCTACTGATAAGGATTTTCTATAGATGAGAGTCCATTTAAGATTTTGTCGGGGGAAGGAATCCCAACAGCTTAAAACAAAATCCGAACCAGCTCTGTAATTGTAATGTGAAGAAATCAATGTTCAACCATTAGTGTGCATCAATTGTTAGAATGTCCATACTCAGGAAGTTATACATGTAGTTTTGGTTTTGGTTGGTTGGTTGGCTGACTGGCTGGCTGGCTGGTTGTTTGGTTGGTTGGCTGGCTGGTTGGCTGGCTGGCTGGCTGGTTGTTTGGTTGGTTGGCTGGCTGGTTGATTGGTTGGTTTATTCATTTGTTTGTGGCCAAACCCAGGGAAGATATATTCTTTACCACTGAGCTGAATTCCCAACTCTGTTAACTAAGTTTAAATTGGAAGTAATCTAAAGGCTTCATAGGGTACTCCCATAAGTGAATGTGGATAACCATCAGATTATTCACCTTTAGCGTTTACAAAAATGACCTTGCAGGTGATCTTAGAGTGGTTCTGTATAAAAAGGATTTGGTGGAGGAGCTATTGTTATTGTTCTTTAAGAGGGGTGGGGAATATAGCATCAGAAGGAACAAATAAAACTGAAAAACAATGTACACTATTAGAAATATGCTATGAATCCGTGTTATGAAGACTTCTAGCAGGAAGCACGTTCCCTACAGAATGGTTTCCCCTTGGAAATGAGCTTCTTAACAACCCATGGAACCACGAGTTCCTAGGGGAACCACTGACCCAAGCCCTTGGTTTCCATCAAAGCCTGCATACTGGGCACCTTGGGACAGAGCCCTCTATGGCACCTCAGACTTTGTAAGGCTGGTATTGAAGAAGCTTCCTCATTGACTGGATTGCTTGTGAGCTCTGAGGGACAGCTTCCACTGACATGCTCTGCTGTGCTTTGGTACTTTCACCCCTTGTAAGCCATGCTTACACATTCTGCCCATAGACCAGATCTGTAAACACTTTCCCTTTAAGATCAAAGGTAATGACATTCTTTCCATCCATACTTAAAATTCCTAGTAGAATTCTGTGCCTCTTTCAAATTATTGATCTTTACCATCTGACCGTGAAAGTTGTATGATTTATGCTTTATTTTTGCCCAGGCTACCGAAGGAATTCAGCTGTGTCAAATGTGTGTTATTTTAAAAATTACACAATTTAGGAAATTAGTGGAGAGAAATAAATATCAATTTGTCTTCTGTGAGCCAGTAGAACCAGGAAAACAAAGAACAGGAAAATCAGTGAAGAATAGATCAAATATTCCCAGTGTGAGGAGCGCTACACTGGTTCCTAGCCTGTGTCCTGGAGGTTACCAACCCTGGCCTGGCTTCTACAGGTCACCCTCATCTTCTTAGAAGTGTGCCATCACTAGTAGCCACCCAGGCACCGGTGACCTCAGAGGCATTCCATTTAACTGGGACCTCTGTCTAACACAACTGAGAAGTGACCCTGCAGCGTGAGCACGCTTCTCCGTGGTTAAGCACGAGAAAGCATCTGTCACGACTTCTGAGTCTCTTAAATCTTTAATTCTTCAAAATTATTCCCAGAAAATTATCTCAGTGAGATGGTTCGTCCTACAATTAGGCTTTATTGCTTGATTTATTGAGTACTCCACAATCTGACATGTTTGTTCTCTGCCTAATAGGAGGGACGATGATTCTCTGTGAAGCTTCTTGCCAAGTCTAAACCAGTGGTGACTGCTCAAGTTAATCTTCCATGGCCCAGGCTGATTTGCCTCAGAATTATTTATGTTGGAAACAGAAAGAGAAAATAGTCCCCAAACTTTCTGCATCCCTTTTAGTAAATGGGGATGATGGGAATCACTTGTATAAAACACACGAACAGTTGATAAAGTATAGGTTTATTTCTCTCCCCATGAGCTCTGAGCAAGCCACACAGAGCATGTGAGTCTAAACGCCTCCCCTCATTTCATAAATGCAGGATTTTGCATGTAAAAGGATGCCTGATCCATTTATGTCAACTCGCCTGATCCTGCCAATTAGCACCGGTTCTTTCTGTTCCTGTTTCACCGTCCCACAGAACCTTCCGTCTAATATTGGGAATAAGATTGGAAAGAACACTCTTGTTTCTTCTCTTCCTAGGACACAAGAAAGACAGTTCTGGATTGGATTTAATAAAAGGAACCCACTGAATGCTGGTTCTTGGACGTGGTCTGATGGGTCTCCTGTAAGTTGTTTCACACTATATTCGGGAGATGTAGTCGAGCCAGGTGGTTCTGGATTAACTCAGTACAACAACTAAGAGAACCTGGAAGTGGCTGTAGCACTTTGGGACATTTGCCCTAGGCCTTGGTTAAGACAGTGGTTGTTCCAAGGTCCTGGGAAATCTCCAGTGACCATACTGTTCTGAGGTCCCTATATTTCATCCTGAGAGGAAATCCAAATCTCCAAAAATACTCCCCTAAACTGCTTCCCATGGTCTTTACAGTAATACCAGACTTCTAAGCCACCCTCCTTTCCTGCAGAATGCTGGACTGTGTGAGTATGTGGCCTTTCTTTGTGTCACAGTGAGAAAGAAACTACTTAGAAGCTTATGAGAAAGCTTAATGGAAAGAATGCTTGCTCTGTACCCATGAGGACCTGAGTTCAAATCTCCAGTACCCACATAAAAAGCAAGGTGTAACTACATATAACTCCAGCATCCAAGAACTGAGACTAGTGGATCTCTAGAACTTGCTGGCCAACCAGTCTGGCCGGAATGGGAGTTCCTGGTTCAGTGAGAAGATCTTCTGTCAAAGCCATAAGGTAGAGAGGTCAACATAGAGAAAGACACAGGACACTCTTCTCTGGCCTCTACCTGTCCCTACTCCCCAACACACACACACACACACACACACACACACACACACACACACACACAGAGAGAGAGAGAGAGACAGAGAGACAGAGAGACAGAGAGACAGAGAGACAGAGACAGACAGAGACAGAGACAGAGACAGAGACAGAGACAGAGACAGACAGACAGACAGACAGACAGATGGAGACAGAGAGACAGACAGAGAGACAGAGAGAGAGGAGAGAGAGACAGACAAAGAGAGAGACAGAAACAGAGACAGACAGAGACAGAGAGACAGAGAGAGACAGAGAGGAGAGACAGACAGACAGACAGATAGACAGACAGAGACAGAGAGACAGACAGAGACAGAGAGACAGACAGAGACAGAGAGACAGACAGAGACAGAGAGAAGGCAGAGAGACAGACAGAGAAAGAGAGAGAGAGAGAGAGAGAGAGAGAGAGAGAGAGAGAGAGAGAATTTTTACTCTATCTCTGAAAGAGGACAGATGCCATCAGCCTTAGAATAGCCCAGACCAGGTAGTTCCAGAAGAAGCGAGGCTTGCTTTTCCATCCACCCCATACTCACAACCTCTGGGAACGGGAAGAAGGACCCGAATGGTGCATTGTTTTTCCAGGTGCACTAAGGGATTCTCAGATTTCTATCAAGGTGACAAGGAAAATTACAGGACACCGTTTCAACTCTGAAAGGAGGCAGTTAGAACTAGCCTTCAGGGACCATTTGAGGCAGCTGCTATTTCCCAGATCTTCTTAGCAGCCTGTGCCAGTGGACAATAGAACAATTAATCCACATAACATATTACACAGGGCAGCCAGGATCTGCACACAGGTTGTCCAGGGCTGTCCCACTTTGTACAATACCAGCAGCCAAGTGTGGATAAAGACCAACTTGGGAGGGGAAAAAAAAGGCTATTCAGAGACAGAGTTTAAATTCGTAGCTGAGAGGAGATTTAAAAGAGAAAAAAGAAAGAAAGAAAGAAAAACAACCAAACAAGAAAACCTGTGTACATCTACAGGGAACAATAATAACAGAGAAATGCTAATTTAAACATGATACTAGCCACATTTTCCATGCCAACATTGCTTCTGTGAGAAAGGGTGTCACGAATAAAGAGTGAAAGAGACCTAGAGAGAATTTAGATCCCTCAGCTCTGCCCGTTTCTTTTGCTAAAGAAGAAGCTGAGACCCAGAAACGGAAGGGGTGCTAAAGCCATTTTGCTCTTGGGAAATGAAATGTAACACATAGGAGTAGAAATACTTTGCTTTAGTCACTCACACTCACTCATAACAGAAGGACAGACAATTTGCTTAAGAACCAAGAAGACTAAGTGCACTGGTGTACTGACGTGCTCAGCATAGCCCACTGGACAAAATGAATTATAACTCACGTGGCTAGAGAGACACTGGACGAGTTGATGCATACCTTTGTGCATAGTTAAATAGTTCAAAGTGGCTTTAAAGCATACTTTTGTCTTTTTGTTTTTAACATTTTAACCCTAATTTCATTTACTTTTCTGTCAATTAATCATTAAATAGTTGAAAAGGTTTACACCTCATTTAAAAACACCTGTTGTGGGAATTATCTATAATATGCGGTCACTCAAAACAATGCTAGTTTTCTCATTCAAGGAAGCTATCTCTGGAGCCAGGCATGGAGTCATATTTCTTTAATCCTAGGACTTGAGAAATAGAGGTAGGTACATTTCTATGCATTTGAGGCCAGTCTGGTCTATGTAGTGAATTCCAGGCCAGCCAACATTAAGTACTGAGACTCTTTCTCAAAAAACTAAAACTAAAACAAACAAAAAGATTAGCTCTGTCTTAGACTTTAGTCCTTAAAACATAATGCTTAGCATTTAATATAAATGCTTGGCAAATAAATGGCATCAAAGATGATACCAAACTCTGAGACATCCCTGAAACCCCGAGCTTACCCAGGACCCTAGGAAACAGTTGTCTTAATCAATCTTCTATTGCTGTGAAGAGACACCATGACCACAGCAATTCTTATAAAGGAAAACATTTCACTGGAGCAGGCGTGCAGTTCAGAGGTCTAGTTCATTATCATATGGCAGGAAGCACAGTGGCACACAGGCAGACATGGTGCTGGAGAAAGAGCCAAACATTCTACATCCTGATTGGCAGATAGCAGGAAGGAGAGAGAAGCCTCCCAGCCTGGCTCTGCAACTGAAACCTCAAAGCCCACCCCCAGTGACACACTTCCTCCTTCAAGGCCACACCTACTCCACCAAGGTCACATGTCCCAATCATTTCAAATAGTGCCACTCTCTACAAGCCAATGGGGGCGCTATTCAAACCACGACAACATTGCAAGCTCAGAATAAAGTGTACATCTGACTTCTTCTGGAGAAAACAATCGACCAATTCTTGTGTGCTTGTGCAATTTTGCTTGAGCACATCTGCATGTGTGGGGAAGCCAGCAGTCAATGTCTTTCTCTGTCACTCTTTACTTGTTTTGAGTAAATATACTCCCCACCTAAACCTGGAACTTAATCAGGCTGCACTGGCTGGCCAGCAAGCCCAGGGTCCTTACCTTCACTCCCACAGTACTGGGATAGTAGGTATATACTGACTGCCCTGTTGGATTTTTTTTTTCTTAATCTTCAATGTGGGTGCTTCCGATTGAGCCCAGGTCCTTATGCGTGGTATAACAAGCATGTTACTAGCTGCCCTATCTCCCCAGCCCCTCGTGTCTCTTTGTAAGAAACAGAAGGAAAAAAATGTGAAGTACCCATTAGCTTAGTGTTTACAAATGTGGACCACTGTTACCCGGGAATGACATGCAGCTATTTCTGAAGATCCCTCTGAAGTCCCTTGAGCAGCAGTCCTCAGCCTTCCTAAAACTCTTACCCTTTAATACATTGCTCATGTGGCGACCTCCAACCATAAAATGATTTCCTTGCTACTTCATAACTGTAAATCTGCTACGGTTATGAATTGTAATGTAACTACCTGTGTTTTCTGATGGTCTGTGAAAGGACTGTTCGACCTCCAAGGGGGTTGCAACCCCCAGGTTGCCAACAGTACTTGCATTCATGGCTACCTTGAATCTTCCAAAACTCCTTTTTGGGGAATCGTCATTAAGGAATAATGAACTTCATCTGCCGCAGGTTATCTCTTCATTTTTAGACAATGCTAATTCTGAAGAAGATGGAAAAAACTGTGCCGTGTATAAGGCAAACAAAACATTGTTGCCCTCGAACTGTGCTTCCAAACACGAGTGGATTTGCAAAATTCCAAGAGGTACAAGCCCTTTACTGTATGTTTGCATTTTAATGATACCCAGCAGCCCTTTCTCAAATGAAGAGTCCCAGAGATTCATAATCTCAGCACTAGAGCCCTGAGCCACACCGCCAACACCCTGCCTGATGAACCTAGCTATGCTAGCTTAGTTAAAGCAGGGATCACAGTCAAAGTAGGGACGACAGCGCGATACCCTGTGCCAAGGTCACCAGCTGACAGTAAGGTCACCAGCTGGGAGTAAGCACAGATGAAAGAAGTATCCCTCTGACATCAAAAGCACACAAGAGTGCTGCACTCTGTGTGGATGCACCCAGCACAGTGTCTCACTCACAGTAGCCACCAGCAAGTGTCCATGTCCTTGCTTTAGGACTCTGGAGATTCCCCTGCACATTCTAACTCTTCACAGAGTCTAGACGGTACAGAATATCTGTCCTTAAACTTACGTTTTTGAAGGTGAAGAATAGCATGGTTAGAGCTGAGGGAGTTCGGAAGCTGTGCACCTGTGCAGAAGTCTCAGATAACATGTTTTGCTTTTGCTTTGCAGATGTGAAACCCAATTTTCCAGAGTGGTACCATCGTGGTAAGAGCCAACTTGGCAATTCTCTAACTTCTAAATCACACCACAGAGGAGTTAGTGTTAGTGCATTATCCAATCCTTCCACACACCCATTCTCTTATATATCAATCTGGGACTAATTAATTCAAATCAGCAGATCAAGAAGGGCATAATCAAAGTCATAGATATACTCACTACTCATTAAGTAGGGTTGAAATTAACATCATGCCTCCATTTTCACGGCATAGTACTTTAAAATATAAATCTATTCTTGACCTATGAATACTGGTGAAGGGACCTCAAGTGGGATAGACTAAGAAAATAAGTGAATTATAAGTGTATGCACATGCACATTTGTGCGTGTATCCATATATACTTACACCCATTTTTTTTAAATGCCAAATGACCACATTAAAATTTAGGAGTCAATCTCAGCCTGAGCTCCTTCGAGTCCTCCTTACATCTCTTGCTAGTCCTGAGAGCGTCCTCACGATCATGTGGTTTCCTTGCAGATATGCTGTGGCAATTCTATGAGAACGCCGAGTACCTCTTCTATGCCCACCCCGGGGAGTGGGAAAGCTTTGCATTTGTCTGCAGCTGGGAGGGAGGTGACATACTTACAATTTATTCCGCTCAGGAGCAAGAATTCATCCTCCGCAAAATCAGAGAGGTACATGAACGCAAATCACTACAGAGAATTCATAGTTTACACCTTCTTCTGTCCTTGGCGGAGGCAATATTTTTACAATTTGATTCTACACATTCATTTAAGTCTCTGTAAAAGTCATGGCTTTTTTTTTTTCAGATTGTTTTCCTTCTGACTATACAGATTAATAGAGAATTATGGAGATGTGGATTTGTTATGTCCCTCTGTCCTTTGACTTCGGTTTGTTCTGTAAGAGCAGTGATGTTAAGTCAGATTCCACTTAGTGAGAGTCAGTCTTCACTCTCTGGGCTCCATCTCACTAGGACACTAACTCCACTCGTGAGGGCTTGCTGATTTAATCACTTATCAGAGGCTCTCATTTTCCAACATGTCATCTTGTGAGTTAGGATTTCAATAGAAAAGACTGGAGAGGGAGGAGACATGTACATTCAGTGTGGCAGGATCTAGCTATAGATTTCCAAGCAATATTTATTTCTACCCACGATTGGTACTTTTGGTTGTCAGTGGTATGGTGGTATTTATGGTGAACGTTCGCATTTCACAAGTAAGACATCTCATGCCTAAGAATATGCTTGCTGAGTGGGTGGATGCAGGGGAACTCACTAATTCTAGGATGAAGAATCAAACTCGGCAAAGGCGATGCCGCTCACTTTTGAGGCATACCCATGCTAAAAAACGTCAAAAAGCTAGAATAAGTAATTACTTTGAAATAACAGGTTTTCATATCACTTTTCTATGAAGAATAGTAACTAGGGCTGTGAAAGGCAAAAATAACATTTATTTGGAGTGTAGACAAATTTAATATGAGATGGGAAGCTGGGTACAGTTTTTCTAACAAAAAAATATGATTTTTCTTTTGAAGAATGCTTATGTTTTCTCTCCCTCTCTGATAACCTACCATGGGGTGTTAGAGTGAACTTTGAATATTTCTTTTTTCTCCAATCTTCTCTTTCTGATGAAATGATGAAAACATTAAAAGTTACAAGCACTTGAGAGTCAGAGGACATGGTTGGCTCACCAATCACTTGTAGCTGTGGTATACAGTATTTGCATTTTAAAACTCACTGTTTTAAGTTTTGGGTTTGTAAACACTTCAGAAACTATATATCAAATCTACTACTTCTTAAAATCTGGCAGTTGAAACCCTTAAATTAATGTCCTTGATCACTTCCGTAGAAACCTAGAAGATGACAGATTGCCTTTGCTCTAGAAAGCTGAGTAGACGAACATGGTTGGCTCGTGTTTCTAGCTCATTGGAAAATGACCTTCCATGTCAGTTAACCATAAGGCTACTTGAGCATAACTAAATACAGCTGATTTGCAAAACGCATGCTCGTATTACCGTCTTCTTTCAAACACCTATATTAGGTTTCAGTTGTTATGGCTACATACCTAGCTAACATTTAAAATGCTCACTTTCCATACCGGGCAGGCTGTTCTATCTGGGCACCTTTCAGCTTGCCGCATAAAGGTCTCTACCACATCCTTCAGTAAATACACCACTTAAGATATAAACATCACAACTTCCCCTTAAAGTTCCTAAACGGGGACAGTGAGTGCTCAGACCATGATTTTGACCGCTGTTGCCCATGATGTGATATTTTTTCTCTTCCCAGTGCATCCACGGCCAATTGCAACAGAACCATTCCAAAGTTTGAAAATGGGGCTCTGAACTCACATGTGGGAACATGCCCATAAAACAGTTCCTCGGGGTTCTCCAATTATAGTGGTTCCCTCTTGCAGCAGTCTCAAATTGCTGATCTGGCGGACAGCCATGCTGTTTAAGAAGTAAAAGCATACTTGTTTGAAGATAAGAACGTTAGCAAGCTATCGGGTTCTATTGCACATTGGCTTGAAATTCATATGGAAACAAATAATGTATCTTAAAATGTATCCTCAAGCCTTCCCAAAAGGAAATGAAGATACAAATTTAAATACATAAGGCCTTAACATTAATAGAGTTTTGGCATATAAAAGTTAATTTGAATTTTCATACACATACAGAGGGAGCGCCATAAAGCACACTGCTTGAGAAGGCTCAGTGAAATTTCATCTGTCCCTTCCGCTTTTATGATTAAGGAGAGGGCTTCAATTTCCTGGACCATAAGTCCAGCATTATATATGCTGTGCAGTGTGCACATGTGTGTGCACCTGCATGTCCATGTTTTTCAATTTGATACTTCACTCTGTTTAGCCTGAGTGATTAATAATTGGCTGTAGATTAATAAAATAGATAATTTTCTAATTGCCAGACATTGGAATTCTCTCTCTCTCTCTCTCTTTCTCTCTCTGTCTGTCTCAATGTGGGCACTGTCTAAAGGTTCACAGATTAATATGCCTAGACTCTAAATCTTTATTCTGTTAGTGTCTTTGTACCTTGTTTGTCAAATAGATGTGACATCTGCAGTGAGCTTCCATAAATCACGGAGAGAAGCCACTAATTATAGTCAGAAGAAGCACCCGTCTCTTTTATGTTATGTGGCTTCTTACAGGGTTAGAAACCTTACTTTTCAAGTCAAATGAAACAGAAAATATTTTCAGTGGTTCACTACAATTCTCTTTCATAATGAACAGGGAGTGCTTTGGAATAATTCAATTTCATATTTTCTCTAAATATTAGCCCTTAGTTACTCTTTATGTAACGGGGCAAAATCATAATGATTAAAAAACCAAATAGCATCTCCATTGATCCAAATACTGAAAAGATGTGAACAAGAACAACAAAGTGCTGACATTTTCTCTCTTCCTTCCCTTCAATAGCTGTCAAAGTATGGTGTGAATTGGTGGATTGGATTTAACGAAGGACAAGCCGGAGATCAAACTCGGTATGAACCGAGATTAATCTATCTGTGTTTAACATTATTTGACAAGTTTTGTGTGCTGAATGATCGGACTGGATTTTGATGAGTTCGCTGGATAGCCCTCACTTGTTATCCTTAACTTACAAATTGTAATTCTTCTAACAAAAGGCATGAGTGCTTTGCAGTCAGTACCAATGGAATCATCACCAGACTATCCGACAAACATACCCATTCCCCGTGCAGGCTTCTGCCTGCTCTATTTTGTGAGAGAGATAAAAACACAGCATAAAGTTAACTTTTAGAAAACTTTGTGCTGGGCGGTGGTGGCGCACGCCTTTAATCCCAGCACTTGGGAGGCGGAGGCAGGCGGATTTCTGAGTTCGAGGCCAGCCTGGTCTACAGAGTGAGTTCCAGGACTATACAGAGAAACCCTGTCTCGAAAAAAAAAAACAAAAAAGAAAAGAAAAGAAAAGAAAACTTTGTGAGTACAGTGCAGTATTTACTGGTTACATGGCTCATGTGAGCAATTAACCAAATTGAATAAACTATTATACTCTAAGTCCATACCTCAGAACCACAAGGGTGGATGCAGATACTGAACATGCAAAATGAGACCTTAGTTTTTTGGGGGTTTTTTTTGTTTTTTTTTTTTTTTGTTTTCATTTTCCTGAGACTGGAGGGATGGCTCAGTGCTTAAGAGCACTCGCTTCTCTTTCAGAATTTCATTCTGAGCACCCACACTCCCGCAGCCCCTAACCTAACTCCAGGCACCTGCACACATGTGGCACAAATATACATAAACGCAGTGATATAAACGCAGTGATACAACACACGCATTAAAAATAAATAAATCTCTTTAAATTTTCCTACAGGTGGAGTAATGGGTCACCCATGATATTCCAGAACTGGGACAAAGGAAGAAAAAAAAGCGTGGATAGCCAGAGAAAGCAATGTGCCTTCATATCTTCCGTAACAGGTTACATCACATGTCCATGTTTGGGTTTATACTGCATCCACCTCTAAGGCTGCCAGTCTCCTCTGTGTGGTTATTTTTGTTTTCTGTTGATTGTGTACAGTCTCACTAGTTGTCAGGTTTCTGGATGACCACTCATCCTGTGAAATTCATGCAGCCACATGCCTGCAAATAACTTACAGTTAAGTCCTCGAGAGCCAATAGAACCCAAAGGGAGCTGATGGAGACCATTACAGACACACACCTCTGGCCCAGAGACTAAGACCTGGTTTCCCCTGTACCCACATAGTGGCTCGAAACTATCTGTAACTACAGTTCCAGAGGGTCAGATGTCCTCTTCTGACTTCCTATGGGACTAGGCACACACATGGTGCACATACTTGCATTCAAAACAATAAAAATGAGTAGTTTTTAAAAAGACAAGCATGCATTTCCCTATCAATATAAACAAAAAAAAAATGTTTCTTGTCCCCACCCAAAACAATTAAGAGTTAACTAATTTGGACAGATATAGTGGGGAGAAACCATGCCTTGTAAATACTATTCTCTGTGAAACTTCAGTGGGGAGCTATGTCTTCATACATCTCAACTTTTCTATTTGTAAACCGGCAGACACTTTAATCTCTGTGAAATTTACTTCCATTTTCCCTCACATTAAAATAAATAAATAAATAAATCCCCTACATTCAGAGCTGGAGAGATGACTCAGCAGTTCAGGGGTTAAGGTACCTAGTTCAAGTCCCAGCACCCACATGGAAGCTCACAACTGTCTGTAACTCCAGTTCCAGGGAATCTGGTACCCTCCTCACCCAGACATCCATGCAGACAAAACATCAATGCACATAAAATAAATAGTCTTTAAGTAAAACACCTACGCTCAGTTCACTGTGTCTTCCCCGTCATCTCTAGCTCTAATAATTGTTCATCTTAGAAGCAAGCCTGTTTGCACATTGGATTCAATGGTACAGTGAGGCTAAGACTGGCTTCTGTATGTTCTAAGAACAGTGCTGTCAAGTCTGAGCCAAGCCATACTGAGAGAGACAAGGGGGGGAGAAAGCAAGGAAGGATGAAAGAAAGAAAAATAACAAGGAAAATAACATATTCATAACTAACTTGGTCAGGAAAGAAAGAAAGCAAGAGGAAATCCTCTGTGGGCGGGCCTCTTCGGAGTTAGGAGAAAGCTGTAGTTAATCTGCTTGCTTTACCAGCAGGTGTCACAACAGCCTATGGAAAGGGGTGTTTGCAAGAACTGAGGATCCTCTCGACAATCACAGCCCAGCCCCGCCTTAGAAGCCCCAGTTTTTACTCCTGTTCTGAAAAGAGAAGCTTAACCAGCCTTGCGCTGTCAGCTTCTAGCCAGGCATTTACTTGCACGTGTCCTGTCACCTCTCCTCTGGAATTGCACCCCTTCTAAATTAAAAGACAGTTTGCAGGAGACTTGGAAGTTGGGGATCTATCTTACAGAAGACAGGTTTCTATGGGAGTCGGTCTTATTTAAGGGTCAAGACTGAGAAATCCTCCTTTTTGAGAAGTTCCTGATTTAAGCTTTCTACATTAGTATGTAGGTTGAGAATCTTTTATCCAAGTAGGATAAGAAGTGGTTTTGGAGTTTTCAGGTTGGGGATGCTAAGAGGGGCTTTTTACCAGTTTTAGAATTTAGATTGGGTGTATCCAACCTGCATCTTCTAAAGATATTTTATAAAGTTTATAAATGTTTTAAAATCTTTATAAATGACAATCTTGGAATCGTTTCCCCTGTATGCTGGAGCTGGATACTTAAGAGCTATGAAGGCTTGTTTTGCGTCCCACGTGAAATATTCATAGGACTTTAAATTAATCCTGTTTCAATTTTAGCATTTGTTTACTTTTGTAAAAAGTTTTTCTATTACATTCTAATTACTCGGGTCTCACTCTGCCCAGGTAAGTGTCACTAGAGATCTCTGTAATTAGTAGTTTGGTTCCGTTTCCAGACTTCAAAAGATAAAATACAAAAAACTCATAGCAGTCATGAAAAGGGAGCCATAAGAACTTGGGGGGAATTGTCTGTGCTCATGAGACTTTCTGACCTGTCTCCTCCTGCAGGGTTCTGGGGGACTGAGAACTGTTCTGTTCTTATGCCCGGCATCTGCAAGCGAGAGAAAATATTCATCCTCGAGAAGGAGAAGCGACTAACACAGCATGGCACGTGCCCCAAGGGGTGGCTTTATTTTAACTATAAGGTAAATTTCTAATTGTGAAGTCACCTTTGCTCTCTTTATTGGACTTCAATTGAAAGGTGATTAAAAGTGAGGGTAGGCTTTTTTTTTTTTTTTTTTTTTTTTTAAAGCACCAGTTATCTGAGGGACCTGAAATGTCACTATCACATCTTAATGGTTTCAGAAGCTTCTTTTTTGGGAAAAAAAAAAAAAGATTTTGTGTAAGATAGCCATGTCTCCACACCTTGTCTTTAGAGGCAGTTTTTCTAGTGACGTCTTTTTGACTCACTGGTTATGTGTGTGCTTGTCTGCAGTGCATGTGTGTATACACATGTGTGTCTGCATGCCCATTTATCTAGGCCCTGCCTACAAAAAAACCTATACATTTAGAGGGCCCAC
Organism: Rhabdomys pumilio; assembly: GCA_030674055.1. Taxonomy (NCBI): domain Eukaryota; kingdom Metazoa; phylum Chordata; class Mammalia; order Rodentia; family Muridae; genus Rhabdomys; species Rhabdomys pumilio. Next base: position 130,959,062 of record JANHMN010000002.1, on the reverse strand, counting down.
ACTCCATTCCCCTCATCTTCCCTGCCCAGAACAAGCAGGCCTCCACCTACCTGTAAGCAGATGAACCAATGAGGTAATCTGGTCAGGGTCATCTTGAGCCTCATAAAGCTGACACTTGTGCAGAATTCAATTTAAGAGAAAAGGCTTGCCAGCAGAGACACCATCATCCAGGTTTACGATTTCTGACGCCGCCTTCAATTAAGGTGGAGGTTTTTGCCTTCGCTCCTTATGTTTTGTAATAAAAATCACTTTATAGGCCTTGGCTGAAAGTGATTAAAGCAAATCCCAAACTGTGGTTGTTTGACTCTTAGAGGATTAAGAAATGAGATGGCGTCATAATTTCATACCCTAACGTGAAGTTGCTCTTGGATTGTGGACAGACAGTTTTGAATCTAAGTGTTCAGTCACACTGGCTGGCACGATCTTCAGCATCTTAATGTCATTGTTAACTCTGGCAGTGAAGCCACCTGAATTCTGTACATATATGGCTAGTTGTATATAACTAACTTAATTAGGGTGAAATACACACACCACAGAATTTTTGACCTTAATCGTTTTCAGTGTGTGGTTTACAGGGGCTCGGCATCGTTGTGTAGTACAGCCCGTCTCTGAGTCCTTTTTCTTCTTGCAGAACCAAAACTCTCCATTCATTAAATAATAATAACGACCTATTCTTCTTTCCCCATCACACCCTGGCTCCTGAAGAAATGGCTCCACTGTTTTTATTTCATGCTGCATAGGCTTCCTGTACTTGAAATCATGAAGTATATTTATTCTTTGATGACTGGCTCACTTCATTTAGTGTGGTGTCGTTAAGTCTTGACCATGTTATAACATGTAACAGGATTTTTCTTTCCTTTTTAAGGCTGAGTAATATTCTATAGCGTATGTGTTGCCAAAATCTTTCCCAGGGGGTGATATAAGCCATATCTACCCCTATTCCTAAGATTCTCAAAGACAAACAAAGGTATTATTCTACAAAAGTCACTGAAGAACCACTTGGTTTATTGGTTTCCTTACAGAGCATAGGTGAGGGGTTGTTTATGAGAAAGTCTTTACCTAGCAAAGATGATGACATAGCCACATGGATGAGACCTTCTTCCCCTAGTCTTCCCTTCCTATATACCCTAGCCCCTCCCCCAGGCCACATGCAGTTAGGGACTGTATATAACAGATGGTATGAAGCAGCTGGATGAACTCACACTTGGATGAGGGTCTCCTGACCCCTTTCCTCCCAATGAGAGTAAACACTCAACAGACTCAGCTGGGATAATCTTTTGCAAGGAGCGCAGCTGCACTGAAGATGGCAGCTGTGTGACTCAGGAGACAGTCCTATGCAATACGTGACTACTCTTTGACCACCTATCTATCCATCTATCATGAATACCTAGTACTGTTCTCACTTGGCTGATTGTACTGGGCAGTTTTATAAACATTTCTCATTTGACTAAATTTTTAAGATATACAAAGTTATTATTCCAATTTTTACATAGGAGAAGTCAGAGGCTGGTACAATTGTGTGACTTTTCGGAAAATACATGTCAAATCAAAATTAAGCCTCGGGCTCGGTGTGTAAAGCACTTGGCTAAGCAAGCCTGACAACCTGAGTTCAGGGTCCTAGAAACTATGTAAACAGCAGATGCAGTAGTACACATGTATCTAATCCCAGCACATGCTTCTACCTGGGAGACTGAGGCAGAGGAAGCACATGGGCCATTTAGTTTATTTACGTGACAGTGAACAAGAGAGATCCTGTCTCAAACACAGTGGAAAGCAAGGAGTGAAACCCAAGGTGGTCCTCTGACAAGACAGGTGTGTGACCCTCCTACAAGCACACACAGGAACACACACACACACACACACACACACACACACACACACTCCCCAGCTTATTTTCCCTGTTCTAAAAGTTGTATTAGATTTACTTTTCGAAAAGTTGTCATTATTAAAATATTAACA
>JANHMN010000002.1:130945185-130957093 GCA_030674055.1 Rhabdomys pumilio | reverse complement strand
AAAGTTTTATTATTCCTAGCTCATTTGGAATATAACAGGGCCTCCTTAATTCACAATTATGATCAGAGATGCATAGAACTTGATCACATTTTGCAAATTTGTCAGAAGATAAACAAGTTAAAAATCAAGGTTGCCATCCTTCCTCCAGCTGTTCAGCCTCAATTATTAACAAGACTGTTTCAAAGTGTGTTAGTAAATACGGTCTATTTTAGAAAAATAAGCCTGTGGTAATAGAAGGCCATACTTCCACTGTCAAACTAATAAATCCTGGCTTCGGGGAAACATGTAAGGCAGTGAGGAGAGTCTTCCTGCAAAGGGTGGAGCAACCTGAGCCAGCAAGAGTCACTGGTATTTAGGAATGGTTCATTAGTGACTATCTGAACACAAGGTGAACTCACATTAAATGATAAGACTTCCCAATAATTAGTGTGTGCCACTCTTCGGGATTTGTAATTAGAAGAAAGAAGCAGAATAAAAAGGAACAGATAAAAGGGTGGTTGTTATAAAAAGGAAACACCTTTAAAGCCAATTCTGTTTCTTTGTGAAGCAAACAAGAAAAGGGTGTGCAGGGGGGGGGGGAGTGGGAAACCCACCCCTCTCTTGATCAGTAATGCAGCCTACATCAGTTTCTGGGTTTTAATCCTAAAAGAGGGGGGATGGATGCCCTGAAGTCCTAAAAAACAAAAAACAAACAAACAAAAACCTCATCATCATCAGGACTGAGTTTTGGGGCTTTTGGCACTTCAGGCTGGATAATTCTTTGTTGTGGAAAAATGGTGGGGAACACAGTTGTTCATGGCAGTACCTGGCAGCATCCTAGTCTCCGACCACATATGCCCCCCCCAACTCTTTCCAGACTAAGAATAACTAAGAGTGTCCCTAAACTTTGTTGAAATATCTCCAAGGGTAAAAATCCTGCCCTAAGAGAGCTGCCGTGGTGATTCTAGAATGCCTGAGCTCACTATTGTGTCGCTGCTTGCAGGGAGTTGGGCTGGATGAAGAGAGCTGAAACAGAAATCCTGCAGGAGGTCAGAGAGGGAAGGGCCTGCTGCCTGTGTCAGTGAGAGCACTGCCCCCGGAATGCTGCTCTCCTCAAGGAAAGGATGTGGGGTGATCTCAGTAGAGAGTCTATACCTACTCATCTGGAGAAGCGTCTGGTGGGCACAGTCACAAGTGTGCTCAATTCGGGGTTTTGGTTTAAGAAGGAAAGATAATGGACCCATTTCTGGACCTGCTCCACTCAAGGTCATAGAGTAGTTTCCAAGGTTAAGGTAGAGGATGTGAACATTTCTGGGCATGTTCAGTTCAGTGTCACACAGATGGAGGACACAAATACTGGTTCGATGTTGTAGTGAGAGAGACAAGATTACTCTATGTGCCCAAAAGAATGGGTTATAGTTCCACTGCGAGCTTGGTAATCTTGACTGATTTTTCTTTGTTTTTAAATGCTTCCATGTCATGGAAGTATATGTACAAGCACTTACATGTGTGTAAGTGCACAGTATATAGTTGTATGTAATTGTGTCCACAGTGGTATAGAGGCTCAAGGTTGACATTGTTGTTCTTCCTCAAATGTTCTCCACCTTATGCGTTGAGGTGGAATCTGCTAGCTCTTCTACTAGCCAGCTTGCTCCAGCAATCCCCATCTCCACCTCCTGCTTGCTGGGATTACAAGCAGAGAACCCTGGTGTCACCTGACTTTTAACTTGAATCCTGGGGACCCAGTTTCCAGTCACCAATGCTTTTGTGGCAAGTATTCTTCCACTGAACCATCTCAACAGCCCTGTGACTGTGTTTTTCTTGTTTCCCCAAAAATGTTTGCTGTAGAAAAACTCTTTTAAAAGGGAAAGACACTTAAATGACATTTTAATGGAACAATTCTGCTCAAACGTTCCTGCCTTTCTTTTACCCCATGGATGATCTTTAGGGATTGTCTCTGGTATGATGATGCCTTTTGGCAGCTAACCATCTCTGATTTTATAGAGTCACGGTGGTTGGGCAGAGGTGATAGGTGACATATTAGAAATGAGAAGATAGGGGAGGAAGACACTATTCCAGAGTAAGACAGGAGACCTAGTATGCACTCATATTTGAGTTTCTGAGTCAACTGAGGTTACTTTGAAGTTTTCTCCATAGCTCAATCCTGGAATCAGAGCTGTCAATGACTAGGGCTGGCCATGTTCTTTTAGGAGGAAATTGTAAAGAGAAATTGCCAGCACTGGATGGAATATCCCCTGAACAGAGTCTCCCCTACTTCTGTGGATCTTGTCCTGAAGTGTTAGAGCCTTAATCTTCTTTCTCCCTCTGACTTACTCCAGCTGTCTCTACCATGTTTGCATTTATTAAGCAAGGTGGGCACACTGAGACAACTGTACCATTCATTCTGATTCTTGTCCTATCTCATAGTAAGGAAATCCCTGTGATGATACAGTCACAGACCCGCAATATGGCTCTGTGGGCAAAAGCGCTTTCTGCACAAACCTAATGGTCTGAGTTTGACCCCGGAACCCCACAGCAGAAGGAGAGAACTGTCTCCTTACAATGGTCCTCTGACCTTCACGTACGTGATATGATAAAAAAGTTTTGTTAAAGCAACCAATCTCATCGTGAGAATTCAGCCTGTATTTCTGTGTTCCGTGGTGAAGTTGGTTCCTCAGTCATCTTTGTTTTTCTGTCTTCTTCTCACCTCCCTTACTGTTTTCTGTAACTTCCTGTGTGCTTTCTATAAAATGGCTGGCTTTGAGCTTCCAGTGAACTTAAATCCTCCAGGTCCTTTCATCTCTCACTAAAGAGATAAAGCTTAGCTAAGCTATTCCTTTCTTCTAAGTCCCCTACTGTAAGGCTTGCAGGCAGTCTGGCTCCTTTAGGAAGAGCGCTTTTCTCCACTGAGCAGAAGACACTGCTGTGACATTCTGCATGACAAACACATCCCTGCTTCCGCTTCATGAGAAGGAGACAAATCGCTCTCACCCCAAAGCAGTGTTTCTCCTTGCTTCATTAATGCCTGCAGAGCAGGCAGAAGACAAATGAGTTCTCTGCCTAAGAAAATTATCATTTCCGAGGCTGACCTTCGGTGTCTTTGGTAAATTGTTTTAGTTCTCGTAGAGCAGTGCAGGGATGAACACTTTGTGCTGTTATTTGCAGTGCTTCATGGTGACAATTCCCAAGGACCCACAAGACCTGAAGACCTGGACAAGTGCTCAGGAATTCTGCGCTGCCAAGGGTGGGACGTTGGTCTCCATCGAAAGTGAATTGGAACAAGGTAGAGTCTGAGGGTTTAGCCAAGTCAAAATGGCAACCACCATTCAAGTCTTAAATCAAAACAGCACAGTCAAACTTGCATTCACAAATCAGCACTTACAGCAATGTATTGCTAAGACACAGGAAATTTCAGTTTGAGCATCAGGGTTTTGGCCACGACATCTGTGAGTCAGCAGGCTGCCTAGAAACTTCTGCCCTTGGAGGTTTGAATGAGATGGCTGCACTGAAAAGAAAAAGAACTCAACATGTCCTCTAAAATGGCTAAAATAGTTTCTCAGGAACATCTACAGTAGCCTCATGATAAGCTTTTTAAAGATCATTTTGAGTTCAGCCTAGACATTTAAATTCGAAACTTGGGCAATTACATATCTCTGTTTAAATATGGTACGTTAATCATCCTTTGTTTAAAACAACAGTAAGTAAACACTGGGAATTGTTTTGCTAACGATCTGATGAAATCTCAGGTTATCCAGCTCGTTTAGGTCAATTTAAACTGAAACCAAAATGAAAGACGCCGTGTCACAGGAACCAAGTACGGAATTCCTGTAACGGGTGCATAATGACATTTGCTGTCATTTACATATAACCATTTCTGTGAGCAGCATTTGATGACAGCCCAATGACTTGTATGGTATTATTAGATACTGTATTTCTCTTTTCCAGCTTTCATTACTATGAATCTTCTCGGCCAGACCACAAATGTGTGGATAGGGTTACAAAGTGCTCATTTTGAGAAATGGGCGAATGGGAAGCCTGCACTCTATTCTAACTGGTCTCCATCTGATGTAATAAGTGTAAGTTTCAAATTTACAAGTTATCAAATTTCAAGTTGCCGGGGGCAGGGTTTACTGGGATTGAACCCAGGGGCTTTTTCACTTTAACAATCGTACTGTAAACCCTTAAGATTCATTTTTTGACATCATTTTAACAAGAGATCAGATCTGAGACTTATTGACTAAAATTTCTTTCTTCCCATATTTTGAAGCTATACATTTGTATTAGTTCACTGGTCATATGTTAATGTTTTAATGATGTAATGTTATAACAATTTCATGAGTATCACAAACACAATTACACTACTCATTATGATGAATATTTATCTTGAAGGCTATGAGGAGACTCTGTGTTGGTTTATTAGATGTAAATAAGAGAATAATGGGGTTTTACTTTTTTAAAATTATGCCCTAAATAAAGATTTTTCAATGTGACAATAATGTTACATGTTACCATATTTTATAACATATGTATTATTTTAAAGATTACAAGTTATAACACCACTGAAGTTCAAAAGCCTGTTCCTCTCTGTGCCCTGATGTCAAGTAATCCTAATTTCCATTTTACTGGAAAATGGTATTTCGATGACTGTGGGAAAGAAGGCTATGGATTTGTCTGTGAAAAAATGCAAGGTAGGAGCTCACTGGGGCTTTATTCCTTTCATTTCCAACCTTTCTTCCTGTTGTCTAACGGCTTTGCTGCTAATAACATGTCTTGTCCCCTGTATTTCAAGTCTATTTAACCACATCCCCCCCCCACACACACACTTCGTAGGACTATGACCTTCTACTGAGTTCTCAGGACTGCAGAAAGCATCTAGCAGATGACCAAGTTTATACATTAACCCTAGGACCATTAAACAGCTTTCCTCCTGTGTTCCAGGGCTGTCTGTACCATTTCCCCACACTCAGATGACGCTAGACTTAATAAAAAGAAAAGCACTTTTGTTTGGCTTATGGTTCTGCTCCAAAGGCAAAGTGATGATGTCTGTTGAGGGCCATCTTCCTTCAGACTTCCAAGGTGGCACATTACACAGCAAGAGACTGGCGTGAGCCATTCTCTTCCCTCTGTCCAGTTAAAGCCACCAAGATTCATCATGGGACACTACAGTCTTATCACCCTTCAAAGACTACGTCTGAACTTCACAGCCAGATGATTTTTCTACCCACTTAATACTTCATAGTGAGGGTTAAATTCTTCCATGTAACACTTTGCAGCGTACACTGACACTAGATCTAAACACAAACTACTGTGGCTATTTTTTGTTTTGTTTTGCTTTGTTTTCAATGAGACATTTATTAAGGAATTTTATAATACATGATATGGACAGATAACACTGTAGATATTATGAAACCTCCAAGAATAATGCCCTGTTACTGTGGCTATTTTTACAACTCACCTAGAATACTAAAAAAAAAAAAAAACCGAAAGGAACTATACTTAGCTTATACCTGTAACCCCTGCATTTGGGAGACTGAGACTGAGACAAAAAAAAAATCTTGTCAAGTTCAAGGCCAGCCTGGGTTATATAGTAAAACCCTGACTAAAAACAAGAACAGCAAAAGTCATAACAATAAACAATTCACACTCACTCCTTTTTCTTTAAACTCCAAAAATAGTTTTATGGCTAAACAGGATGTTTGGTGTGTTTCTAGATCTAGCAGATAAAACTCCCTAGTGATTCCTGGAGTGTAATGCCAAAGCCATATGTGATAGCTTCACCTCTCTATAACAAAATATCTGAAATAATCAGCTTATAAAGAGAGAAGGTTTGTATCAGAATAGCAATTTTAAGGGTTCTGGCCCATGATTAAGTAGACTCATTGCTCTGGGGCTACAGCAAAAGAAGAATATCATGGAGGGACCAGGAGGCAGAACAAAGCCATTCAACTCATGACTGGAAGGAAGGGAAGAGTCTAAGCTCCCACTGTTCCCTTTACTGCAGGCCCGCAGTGACCTAAGACCTTCTATTGAGCCTCACCTCTTAAATGCCCCATCAGCTCAGTGGCACCACTCTGGGGACCACACTCTGGACACCCAGACCTTTGGAGGACCTTTAAGATGCTAACTAAAATGTCACACTGTGACAAATATCCAGAGAGACGATTGAGCAGCATGACTGTCCTAGAGTGACCTTGAGTAATAAGAATAGCAAAGATACTGCTTACTTTCACTACCTGCTGTGTCTCCCTGTGCCTGGCACCATGCTTTGGGTTTATGTGCATTATGCCATAAAACCTTTAGGACCATTCCAGGAAATAGGTCAAAGTCTTCCCATTGTGTAGATAAGGAACTTTAATCTTGAAAACAGAGTTTCAGTTAAATGTAGTAATTCTTTTTCTGCAATGTTATAACTTCTTCTCAAATTTACCAACTGGTTACTTTCTCCATCAATCAGGGACAAGCAATGTAGACACTCCTTGTGTCTACATTGGTGACATTGCATGTCAGAGGGGAGCAGGCCTACTGTCTGGCCACACAAGTCCCCACTGCACCTCTGTAAATGGCCAAATGATTTATCCTCTATGAGCCTTGATTTCAATTTCTATAAAATGATGTAAGAACTATTTTATATGCACATATATACATAAAGCTTAGCACAGTTCCCAGCATATGTTTAGCAAATGACAGTTTTTAAAAATTATTCCTGAAAAATATTATTAAACTTTAATCCTTGTTTCAATGAACACCCTACATTTTCCATATAAATGTATGCTTATATTGAGCTTAAGTCAAAAATTACTACGTTCCTGAAAGAATAAAGATATATATAAGTAGAAAAAGATACAAAGGCCAAGGAAGATTGCTCGGTGTGAAAGAACTTGCAGTACAAGCGATGGGACCTGAGTTTGAATCCCCAGGACCCATGTAAAGGCCAGGTGCATGGCAAATGCCTCTGTAATGCCAGGAGGAGGACAGAGACAGGAAGACCCCTGAAGGTCGAAGATCAGCTGACCTGGCAGACACAGCAGAAACACAACACAACAGACCTCGACTCAAATAAAGGGAAGAACCTACATTCATGACGGTCCCCTGACCTCCACATGCATGCCATGGTGCACACAGGCTTGCATTCACATGCAAATCTATGTACATGCATGCGCACACACACATACACACATGCACACACATGCACATATATGCACACACATACACATAGACATACACATACATGTGTACACATGTGCACACACATACTTGTGCACACACATACATGTGCACACAGCAGTGGAGCTTGGGGTGGGGAGCCAAGACTGGACAGTTAGAAGTAACTTAGTTTCCATAGATATTTCTTCTCCAGCATAATGAATTACAAAACCACATTACTCAAAGTTGGGTGTGTTTTGTTTTAAAACTTGGAAGGATTAATTGCACTGCCAGAAATTTCTAATGTAAAAGCGACAGTATACCCCAGTGGAAGGAAACAAAAATTCTCAGTTACATTAATTGTACTAATTATCATTTTAAAATAGGTCTTTGGTATTATATAGATTTTGTATAACTAACCATAAAGGAGGAGCATAGGCTAGCAAACAGACTTCCAGGAAAGAACACACTGGTGACAAAGTACAGTCCATCAAAGCTAGTTAATCAGGAGGCTCACTTTATATGTATGCTTAGATTTTATGTGTATGCTTTTTAAATTGAGTAACAGTAACAAAGGCAAAAGAAAACTTCCCACTTTGCCATTTTTATCATGGAGAACATGACCAAAACAGGATATGGGAGTGAGGGCCAGTATTTATCAAGTGTTTGATATGCCCAGATGCAATCGCAGTGAATTCTACACACCCCTCTCTATGTAAGATTTTATCAGTTCTTACAGACCTGAAATTTGAGCTTTAGAAGGATTAGTTTTCTTCAGGTCTCTTAGCCAGGTAGGGTCAGGGATGAGATAAGTCCAGGCCTTCAGACATTTTCATCTCAGCATGACTCTTAATAAACCCAAAACCACTTACTGATTTTAGTTTTCAGCTTAGTATGCAAGAGAGACACAAATCACTTTAGATCAGGTAGGGGAGAAAAGTTTACCTTGTTTTCTTGGTTTTGTTTTTATAAACTCTGCCCGTTCTATAGCTATAACATAATACAGGACAAAAAAGACAAATGCATATATATTAAAGAGAAAGCACACATACACACACAGAGAAAGAGAGAGAGGCAGAGAGAGAGAAAAAGAGAGCAAGAGAGGGTGAAGGAGAAGGAGAAGGAGAGGGAGAGGGAGTGCTACCTGGAAATGGCATAGCTTTTTAAACCTCAAAGCCCCCAATAATAAACCTCTCCCAGCAAGCCACACCTCCTAATTCTCAAATAGTTCCACCAACTAGGGACCAAGCAATCAAATGTATAAGCCCTCAGAAGCCACTGTCACTCAAACCGCCACAATGTCCCAATTCCCTAGAATTACACTCCCAAATGTAGAGCCATTGTTTTGAATCCATCACTTCTGGAAGAAAACCGCTGGTCAGTGTTGATGCTGGTGACCAAGATGCATGTTAAGTTTGAAATCCTCCTTTCTACTCCAGATGCTACAATTGATTTGGTTGATGTCCTTGTTCCAGATACCCCTGAACACGATGTAAACACGTCCGATACATATGCAACCCCCAGTACAGTAGAATACGGAAACAGAACTTATAAAATAATCCGTGGTAATATGACATGGTACGCAGCAGGAAAGTCCTGTCGGATACACAGAGCGGAACTGGCCAGCATTCCAGATGTGTTTCACCAGTCCTTCCTCACGGTTCTCCTCAGCAGGCTGGGACACGCCCACTGGATTGGACTCTCTACTACAGATGTAGGTATTCTCAGTCCCTCTGATCATCTTTGCAAAGTTTCTGACTACTTCCTTAGTGATACAAGCACTGAACTCAGCATGCAAAAACAATCCCCAGACACAATAGTAACACTGTAAAATTTCAATAATTCGTTTATACAGAAACTACTGGGTTTTGTTTGTTTGTTTGGTTGTTTGGTTGTTTGGTTGGTTGGTTGGTTTTGAGATTTTGGTGGTGGTGGTTGTTTGAGAATCCCAAGGCTATAAAACAAGAGTATACATCTTATTAGGATAAACATGCACTTGCCTGATTTCAAAGGACCCTGGGGTCCTTTGAAAATTCTCAAGCATCCTTGAGTACTGACTCATTTATGCAGTGAAACACATCTCAAACTCAAGTACCATGTTTGGGTAATTTGTTAGATTTCCAGAATCTCCATTAAAAAAAAGAAAGAAAGAAAAAAGAAAGAAAAGAAAAACGATTGCTGCTTTCTGCTCAGAAACTTTATTATTAATTAATTCACTACCCTTGGCGTATAACACATAGAATTCTGTTTGTGTGATTTTGATTTTTTTTTGTTTTGTTTTCTGATTGTTTTTTCTCTTAAAAACAAGAGTATTACATACTTGAATTGATGAAAAATAAACTCTATTTCTTCCATGACCTCTGATTCTTCTGGAAAGCAGGGTAGAACTTGGAAGTGGGTACTCAGGTAGTACTGGGCAATCCCAGCCACAGTCTTGCCAATGAAGTGATGCTTCAAATCTCCTCTGTAGAACGGTCTGAATTTTGACTGGTCAGATGGCACCAAATCCCCTTTCACCTACTGGAAAGATGAGGAGTCAGCCTTTCTTGGTGACTGCATTTTCGCTGACACCCATGGACACTGGCATAGCACAGCCTGCGAGTCATTTCTGCAAGGCGCCATTTGTCACGTACTCACTGGTAGGTGCGATTCTATTCAACTCCAGGTACGTGTCCTATGTTACTGCTGAATGCATGACTGTGCTCAGCAAAGATTATGAACACGAGTAATAGAAAAAAATCTTAGCTTTTAGGAAGCCTACAGTCTATCTGGTCTATCATATAAAGACAAATACCTGTCATGCCAGGCATGTCTAGAAGATGAGTCGAGAGAGGAATCATCAAGAAAAAGAAAGCATTGTGTGTTCTGATATTGTCCTCCCCACCACGGTCTGCAGTGTAGTCAATAATTATTTTGTTAGTGTGTTTTAAAAAGCATCCTATTTATTTGGGAAAAGATGGAAGGCTTCCTGAAGGACATGACAGTATATGCAGACAGAACATGCAGAGTAGATAGGAGTGACAGGCAACAACATCACAGAGAAGTATTTGGAAGAGAGAAGCTTAGATAAAGACAGAGAGGTACAGGACGGGAAATCCATGCGACAAAACTGGTGTTGAGTTTGCCAGTATGACAGGTTGGAGTAAGAGAAAGATGGGAAGTTACATAAGAAAGGCATGCCACAGCTTTATGGAGAACCTGAACTATGAGGGTTTATGTTTAAGACACGTCTGATAGATTCTTGAGCAAGGAGTGTGGTGGCGGCAGCTGACGCTGTTAGGACATTGACTATATGCCCTACCCCACACTTTGCACAATATCCTGTTTACATGAAGTTCAGCTGGTCCAATCCCTTTACTGACGATGAAACTTAATTGAAATCATTCAACACATTTCCAAGGATCCATCTATCAACAGTGCCCCGACCAGAGGTTCTCTCTTCTCACCCTCTGTGACACGTTTACCCCATTTCCCCAGCTCTCTTCTCGTTGCTCTCCTATGCTCTGAGAGTTTCCCCCTCTGATCTCCTTTTAAATCTCCCATTTCATAAAGTTGCATTATTCACTTACATTCTGGATACCACTACCAATAGCACACATACTTTGCATAACTGCACATGAAAACAATTCAGGATTAGACACAAGTGATGCATATAGGCAGGTATATACAAGTAGGGCTTTTAGACATCTGTGACTCTTATCCTTGCATAGGACACACATTATACAGTTAGACATCCTTTTTCCAGCGTCATTCAGCTACCCCTTCCTCTATGCAGTGCATCTTCCTGATGTCCCAACTTTAGGATGACAGTAGACAGCCACCTTCTCCAGGCAGCACTCAAACTGACAAAACACTCTTTACCCACCCTTCCTGTTTAGGTAAAGAGTATTTCTAACAGAAATGCAAGAAGCTAAGCCTAGTCTGTAATCATGAACATCAAATCCAGTCTTTGAGGTATTCTGATGGAAATCTTAATGCACACATTGGTTCTGGCCTTTCATGGAATGGGAAGATAAGGGTCATCCCAGTTCATGAGCCCAGTCACCAGCCTGAAACCATACCTGGTTTTTCTCCATAGAAACAAAGGCATCCGAGCACCCAGCGCTGTGCTCAGAAACATCAGTTCCCTGGGTAAAATTCAAAGATAATTGCTACAGTTTTTCTACAGTCCTGGACAGCAGGAGTTTTGCGGATGCTCATGAATTTTGCAAAAGAGAAGGTAATTCGTCTATGATGCTAAAAGACTTTCATGTACTCTCGACAGCTCAGTAAACAGTGTGCTTTCTCACACGCTGATTATCCAGTAACTTTAGGGGCCACGAGAACTACTGAAAAAAAGCAAAACAAAACTATTGAATTTGCTTATTAGAGGGACAGCTGTTCTAGGCGGTTCAAGTTCCAATGCAGATTCTGAAAACCCAAGAGGGGGCCTCAGTGTGCAGCTTTCCCACAAAATTCCTCCTTCTGAAGCTGTGTGCATTATGAATTTTTAATGCTCTCTAAACTAGCTCATCGGTATTTTAACTTTGAAATGAAAGCTTGTAGTTTTTTACACTTAAATCATAAATCTCATTTTAGGTGGATGTGGTAACATGGGGCCTTTAATCCTAGTACTCAGGAGGCAGGGAAAGATGGTTATGAGTTTAAGGGTAAGGGCTACATAGTGAATTCCAAGCCAGCCAGGGGTATACAGTGTGGGTCCTTGCTTTTTGTTTTGTTTTATTTTAAATCACCTTAAGTGTGTGTGTGTGTGTGTGTGTGTGTGTGTGTGTGTGTGTGTGTGTGT
>JANHMN010000002.1:130929575-130945175 GCA_030674055.1 Rhabdomys pumilio | reverse complement strand
TGTGTGTGTGTGTGTGTGTGTGTGTGTGTGTGTGTGTGTGTGTGTGTTATTCAAGGTGTCTGAAAAGAACTCACAACTAACAATAACGTGAACTACATGCCGGCTTGCTTTTGGTTATCGCCATCAGCGGAATTCAGTGCTCAGGCTTGAAATGCTCCTTGCAAGGATGGGCTCCTTACCCACCCTCCTGCACCACGGTGACACTCTCTCTGTGCCAACTAAAATATTTTTCTTTACAAGTACTTTTCAACAACATCAGTTACATAAAGGAAAGAATAGTGTGCCTTCGATCACTAACATTGGTGCCTATGAGGATTCAAATAGCACAGGTGTTCACTGGAACAGTTCCCTCATTCCATTGTGCTTTGTAACAAACACTTGAGAAAGTGGGGTGCTTTCAAGTCAGTGTGGCTTGCCTTTGCATGACCAAGCCTGGGAAGAGAGTTGGAGCAAGCATCTTCAGTGTCCGCATGAAGGTTAACTCGTCATTTGTTTTGTTTGGGAGGGGTGGCTTTAGGGTTCACACTATATCTTCACAGCAAATGTGTTCAAGGGGAGTTCTGTGGCTCCCAGAGGCCTTCGAGACTGCGTATTTATTTGCACCTCCTCTGCACCCACCACACTTACTGTTATTATCAAACTGAGCATTCAACCAAACCATCTGGACAGAAGAACCAAAAGCAAGAAGCTCTTCCAGGAGAAATGAATTTTCAGCCTCATCCTTGATGGTCAAAAGATTAGATCCTGGAAAAGACAAGCAGACAACAAACAAAGTAAATGGGACTCAAAAATGTGTCTGAGCCCTTACTTGTGAAACTCTGGCTTTGAAAACCAATTGTTCTGTTACTCAATATACATTTTCCCTTCCTGGGGTTGGGACTAGAACCCCAGGGCCTTGCCATGTAGGCAAGAGCTCCACCACTCATCTGGAGCCACAACTCCTGACTGTTATTGTTAAAAAGCGATGAGTGGACGAGGAGATAGCTTGGTCACTAAAGTGTCTGCTGCATAAAGACAAGGACCCAAGTCTGGCTCCTCAGGACTCAGGTAAAGAGCAGGGGAGGGGAGGCAGAGACAGAAGGGTCCAGTAGGGTCGCTGGCCAGGTTCAGAGAGAGACTCTGTCTCAAATATACAGAATGGAGACTGGTTGAAAAAGACACCTGGTATCAAAACACACACACACACACACACACACACACACACACACACACACACACGCACACGCGCACACACCCCTTATTAACCATATATGGACTGAACTTTCCCACTGAACCACTTTCCATATAATAATGGCTTTAGGAGATGAACCTTCTTGTTAATGGTGTTGATGTTAGGATTTCAAGGGATTCTATACATTAATTTTGTTTACTGTGTGATTTATTTAAATTGGTTAAAAATTTGTGAAATGTTTTAAAACTCAAACCAGGACACTAAGGAGATATATATATATATATATATATATATATATACAGATATGTTGCACAGGAGGCAATTTAAATGAATACATACCTTTTTTCCGCAGACAAGGTTTTGTTGTGTAGCCCTGGCTGTCCTAGAAACCTCTCTGTAGACCAGGCTGGCCTCGAGCTCATAGAGATCCACCTGCCTCTGTTTCCCAATTGCTGTGACTAATGGTGTATGCCACCACTGCCCAGCTGGATACATAACTTTTTGATGTTTTATTCATGAATATACTTATGGAATTAAACGTGTCTCCTTCAGTTTGGGGTCTGCTTTAAGGATTGCTCTTAGTCTTAGATTGGTAATCATGCACTTAATTCATAATAAGTCAGCATTTTTCCACAGACAAAACCTTAAGTTGGTTTGATGGAACACCCGCAGACCAGTCTAACTGGGGCCTTCGGCAGCCAGACATGAACCACCTCAAGCCCCATCTGTGTATTGCCCTGAGGATCCCGGAAGGAATATGGCAGTTCACCCCATGTGAAGACAAAAAGGGATTCATATGTAAAATGGAAGCAGGTGTGTAAAGGGAGAAAGAAATTCTTCATATTGACTCTTCCCTGATTAATGCTGACCCACCGTATCAGAGCACTTTTCAGATAGATTCTGGCATAATCATCTTGTTCTATGTCACACAAGTCAGAACATTTCAGCTCCTTTAAGATGAAGGGAGAAAAAAATCATTAATCATACAGATGAAATAAGACACACAGCTTATACCAAAAAGCTGGGCTGTCCTATGAGAAAGTTTAGGGTCATCTTTGGTCTTAGGAAATATCCTCTGCTTGTTTGGTGCATTTGTTGTGGGTAAGTAAGTGTAATTCTGCCTTGTGAGTAGATTATGCCAAGAAGGTCATATGTGAGTCCATCCTGGGCAATACAGTTTATGGCGATGGAAATTGGTTTTTGAAAGTGAAGCCAGAAAATTCTAGCTATTTTCGAACAACAGCTGAGGCTTCTGAGCTAGCCTTCCATGAGAAAACCTTTGGTGTTTATAATAATCAAACGGTTCCTAGATTCTCGTTTTTTGCAAGAAGGAAGGTTGGTGTACCTCTGGGCTCCTGGATAAGGTTTCAGAGAATGAGACTCTGAGTTCTGAAAGGGGTTGGGGGATAGTTTAGAGAGCTGGAACAGAGAAGGAAAGATATTTTAGACCAAAGGCCCAACATTCCTAAAAGCAGCCATGGGGAATGCACTAGACTGGGGTACCCTATGCATGATGGGAGTTAAATTGACCAATGAGGCTGGATCCAGTGCTCAGCTAAAGAGCTGAGATTTCCAGTACACACCCACAGTGAGATACATTTACTAGATGCAAGGGACAGCATTCCTGATTTGAATGATGGAACTGAAAACACGGGGAGAAGAAGACTGACTAGACTCTGGCAAAGAAAGAGAAAAAGCAGCCAGTTTGTTTGAATAATGACATAACTTTGCTGAATTTAAAGAAATATTTATTTGTTTATTATTTGATTTTAGACATCCCAGCTGTAACAGCACAACCAGAGAAAGGTAGGTTTGGAAGGGAAAGAATATTTAGATATTTCTTAGAATTAAATAAGGCATGTGACAGTATCTGTTCTCTGTCTTTGTCTTCCTCCAGGACTAAGCCACAGTATCGTTCCTGTCACAGTAACACTAATGTTGATAATAGTGCTGGGTATTTTCATGCTTTGCTTCTGGATATACAAGAAGAACGGTGTTGTCTTCTTCCAGAGACTCACGGGATCTAGGGGTCCTTACTATCCTACACTCAGCTTCAGCACAGCACATTTAGAAGAGAACATTCTCATTTCTGAGCTTGAGAAGAACACCAGTGATGAAGAAGCTAGAGAGTCTCCAGTTATGGGAAGCAAAAGAGGCCACAAAGGGCGTCCTGTCTACATTTCCCCTTAACGAGATGCCACTATAATGTGAATTGCCACCCCTGTTTTAATTTATCTTCAAGCACTGATTTTGAATTTTAACCAAATCAGATGGGATTTAATGTATTCATTTCCTTTAACTGTGGCCCATTCTGGAAAGGGGCACTGGTTATTATTTTAAAAGACAAGAACTATTAAATAGAATTTTCAAGCCAGTCTGGTATACATTCAGCGTATAAGTACACTCAATACATTAAAGAAAACAGGGGCGGGGCTGTTCTCAGTGAATATGACAGGAAGGTACTTCTGAGAATCAATGCTTGTTTGATTCTAATTCAACCAATTTTTAATAGCATGACTTGGGGAAATCCTACATTTTAAATTTCAGTTTCTGAGCTCTCAACTAATACTTTGGATGACATAAAAGTTTTATTAGATCTGATTCTCAAGCTAAATGGGAGAAATATCACCCTCTCCTAAATATGAAGATCTCAGTAGATAGACACTCTCAGAAACAACCACACGGTTTAAAATGTGCCATTAAACCCTCATTTGTTAAGTTATTACCTTGATTTAAAGGTATATTTTAGGTAAGCTCAAAGAAATGCATTGAGATATTAAAAACTAAAATCTAAAGTTATAAAATACTATAGGATAATCTTTTGTTATTGTTCTGTTCTGTTCTGTTTTCAAGACATGGTTTAACAGTCTTAGCTGTCCTGGAACTTGCTTTGTATGCCATGCTAGCCTCAAACTCTCTGCCTCCCAAGTGCTAGGATTAAAAGTGTGTGCCACCACTGCCAGGCAATTTATAATCTAACCAGGACTTACAGAATAGATGTAACTCAGACTTAAAGAGAAAAAAAATGAAGATCTGAATTATGCTCCCATTAGAACCAAACTAGGCAGAATGTTTAAAAATACTAAATAAAATGGCCCTGGAGTAAGTATTTTAAAATAAACTGTCAATTCTGACTATCTCTTTTTTGTCTTGGATTAGTTGATCTCATTGGTTGGTTAATAAGAATTAAGAGTATGGTATTTGGGCCTGGGAGACAGTTCAGTTGGTAAAGTATCTGCTGTGCCATCTTAAGGACCTGAGTTCAAATCCCCAGCACCCACATAAAGACTAGGTGCAGTGGTGGACATCTGCAACCCCAGCCCTGGGATGAGTATGGGAAAAAAAAAAACACGTGAGTTCCTCAAGCTTTTTCACCAGCCATTCTAGCCAAGTTGATGAATTTCAGGTTCAGTGACAGATATTGTCTCAAAAAGTAGCATAGAAAAAGACACCTAATGTCAGCCTCTGGCCTCTGCATGCCCACACACATATATGTGCATGCACATGCAAATTAAAAAGTTAAGGTAATTTTCTGAATATTAAATAAGTCACAGATTTGATATTCCTTCATTTATTTGTGATAAATAAAAGTGTCTCCATAATCAACATTGAGAGGTTACTTATCATATAAGTGTTTACTGAATGTCCTATTAAGACAGATTTTCTGTTCTAGCATCAGTCCTAAAATGAGCAAGTCAGAGTGGTTTCTATGCTCATGACACATTATTCTAGGAAAGCGATCTATACACAGATGACAGGAGGTGATTATGAAAATTAAGTGTGGTCCTTGCACTCTTGGGGCTTGCCTCAGTGTGCATTTCAGCCAGTACAATCCACCGCCCTGGTGCTACCAGGCACTAGTCACAAGGGGGTGCTCTGAGAAAAAGTATGAGTGTGTTCTACATAGCAAACTGGAATCATTAGCAGTACAACCTGAAGACCAGAGTCCCTGTGGACTGTTACAATGAACACGGCTCCCAGTCACAGCTCTTTGCTGTCACTGTTGCGTAGCTGACCCTCTGGGACATTCCACTCACAGTTTTTTCCAAGTCGTAGGACTTAACTTTTAAAAGAGCATTATATTATGTGGCAGTTGTATAATTACGACTCAAAAGAATGATTGGCTTGAACTAACCCGACGGTATAGAAACTCAATTTAAAAATCTGTCAAGTGAAATTAAAATTCCTTTCATTATGGTAGATTTGATGAAGCCGTGATCAATTAGCCACCCAGCAAGAGTATAGAGCCACACATGACAATCTGACAAAAGCGCGTCATTGCAATTGTGGTTTTGCTGGAAGAGATGAGATGACTTGTCAGGGCTCTGTTCTGAGATCTGGTGTTGAGCCTTCCCTGCAGCCTGTCCCCATGAAGAGAGTGTGGACTCCACCTCCTCATTGCTGATCTGGTATTGAGCCTTCCCTGCAGCCTGTCCCCATGAAGAGAGTATGGACTCTGTCTTCTCATTGCTGAAATTTCAGAAATAAATAGTACTAAGGGCCTCGCTTTTTTCACATATGAAATCTTTAAAATCCTTTTTACAGATCTGATTTTCTTCTTTCATTAAGTTAAAAATATTTTCATACAGTATATCTCGATCATATTCTTTCTCCTCCCAGGTCTTTCCCAACTTCTTGTTCTCTCTCTCTCTCTCTCTCTCTCTCTCTCTCTCTCTCTCTCTGTCTCTCTCTCAAAATTAAACTAACAAAATAGTAAGACAAAAAGAAAAAACTAAATAAGACAAAAATCACACACATAAAACAACCCTTGACATTCATTTTGTGTTGGCCAACTTGTTGATATGCCCAGTATTACTCTATTGGGGAAAATTGATTTCCCTTTTCCCAGGAGCTATCAATCACAAAAAGCTTCTTGGTTAGGAGTGGAATGCACATTTATTTTTAACCAGAACTTAATTTCTTATTTATTTATTTATTTACTTACTTACTTACTTACTGTGAATTGGTGTTTTGCCTGCATGTATATCTCTGTATAAAGAAGCCAGATCCCCTGGAACTGGAGTTAGAGGCACTTGGTGGTCATGTGGGTGCTGGGACTTGAACCCAAGCTCTCTAGAAAAGCCCCCAAAACTTAATTTCATAGCTACAGCATAAATATACTTAAAGGTAGTAGGATTAAAAACTTATTCATGATTAATATTCACCCCTTTAAAATATATTATTTTGCTGAAGGGTCTTTGACCCTGGGTTGATCAAAAATTTACTGGATCTTGGGACTGCTCAAAAGTTAAAATATGTCTATATGTAAGTTTTTTCCCTGTGACTGACCTGAGTATCTTTTGAGACTCCCAAGGATTGGAAAGTCTTGAGTTCTTCCCATTCTAAGAGCTTTCACTCAAGTTCAATCTCTGATTATTATTATTGAAAGATCCATACCTGAATGGTCTCTTTAGATGAATGTTTAGTTTTGAAGTCTCTTCACCTCTTTAAAATGGCCAAATTAATATATGGTTGATGTCTGGATATCCAGAACACAACCAAAGGAATGACATAAATAATTACGCTTTACATTGTGGCTAAATCCATATAAAGTCACTTTTTATAGTGACTCACGGTTGATACTGGAGTGAAACAGAAGAGACAAGTGAATCTGGATTGCTTGTCATGTCTAACATTCAAATATCAACTCACATGAACAATTTCAGTATCATGCCATGCGTTGTATGACCAACGTTATCAACATGTACTGTAATCTAACAGCACATGTTCTAAGAAACTAAAGGTAACTAAAAATTAGAGGCTTTAAAAGTTCTGTGTACTTTAGAGCTATAGACTTAGCAGCAACTGATAGCTCTCTTTAACCACAGTGGGATTCTGAGGCTCCTGGAGGGCCGTTTACAAGACTGCATAGCATTTACAATTTCATGTCTGATCTTACAGTTCAACATCAGACAACTGAAATTCAGTCTTGTTAATTCTTTATGTCGTGAAGCACAATCAAGCCATTTGTACGTGGTTTTACAAATTCAGCTCAAAAGATTCAGGCTCAAAGAAAGTGCCAATATTGTAGGCACACCTGTAAATAAATATGTAGACGGTGCGTTTCATTTCATAGGTCCGTCTCGTTATTGTTACGATGTCTTCGGTGTTTTTTAAAGAAGAGCCAACAAAAGTGTCCAAACGTGAAGTGCTGGGTAAAGAAGTGAAAAATCTGCACATGCCTCTAATCCCTGATGAGGATCCTAATTGCAGAAGAGAATATCTCACTAAAGCCAGAAATTGAGCCCCATGTATGCCAGTGACCTTCTCTACTCCGAGTTAATTAACACGAGCACTCGCTTCTTGCAGGGCACTTTGCTGTAATTTAGAACAAATTAAGGGAAAAAAAATCACTCAAGTGCTGTTTTACTTCCCGCCATGAAGTGAGCGTGATGGACCAGATTTAATGCATCTAAAATATTATCATCCGTTTCCTGAATTGATGAAAAGCAATGAATACCAAAATCGCTTTTGGAAAAGTATCCCAATCTAGGTTGCTTCTAATGTTTCCTATTAATGAACACTGAGTTTCAAAATTAATAAATGTCGCCGCTCCTATTAAGTCTCTTATTTATGTTTGATTCACTGTATGTGTTCCTGGATATTTTTAAACAGATAAATCTTAAAGTTAATATGACAACCAGTTCAAGAATCATTTTTGTTTCCTCTTGCCTCTTCCCCACCCCTGAAATTACAACTTCATCACTGTTTCCGTGCGGTGGTTTGTACCTTGCCTGGAGCTCCTCCCCTCCTCTCCCACCACAGGAGGGCATGTCCCCAATGGTTGTTTGAACTTTAACTTCTTGTGGGTGGGGCTTCATGGGAGCTGAAACTCTAAATCATAGATATGATTAGCTCTCTTAGCTAATTAATCAATTACTTAATGCTTAATTAATGATTAGCCGTCTTTCCCAGTAGACCCTGGAACCTGCCAGGGGATCTGTGGAACAGAAGGAGAAACAAGGGAAGACTCACAGAAGTGGAGTAAGCCGGAAGTGAGCTCCGGATTGATGCGAGAGCCACACTTCACTGAGCCTGGGGAGAAACTGGTTGGTCTTGGAGCAAGCCTTGATAGGTAGTGTTTACTCAAGCCACCCCCACAGGGAGTGCTTAGACAAGATGCCTCTGATCCTGCTCTCACTCCATTCTGAATGGTACCTCAAAAGGAACAACAAAACTCCTAGTCTCACACACTGGCCAGGAGTTTATGGGATGGAGAAGCTATTGCCTCCGACTGGAGAGCTTTTCGGAAATGGAGCGGACAGTAGAAGCTCCCTGGCACTTATAGTGTATCTTTTTTTTTTTTTTGTGGATATTTTATTTACATTTCAGATGTTACCACCTTACCCCATGCCCCCCACCCCCTGCCCAGGAACCTCCTATCCCATCCCCCTCCTCCTACTTCTATGAGGATGTGCCCCTACCTACCTCTCCACTCCCACCTCCCCACCCTCGAATTCCCCCACAGCGTCCAGCCTTCATGGGACCAAAGATCTCCTCTCCCACCTTTGCCTGACAATGCTGTCCTCCCTTACATATACAGCTGGAGTTATGGATCCCTCCCTATGTGCTCCCAGACAGGTGGTTTAGATCCTGGGAGCTCTGGTTGGTTGGTATTATTGCTCTCCTCATGGGGCCACAAACCCTTTCAGCTCCTTCAGTCTTCACTCTAACTCCTCCATTGGGAACCCCATGATCAGTTCAATGGTTAGCTGTGAGCATCTGCCTATGAATATGTCAGACTCTGGCAGACCTCTAAGGAGACAGCTGTATCAGGCTCCTGTCAGCATGCACTTCCTGGCATCCACATCGGCGGCGTCTACCTTTGGTGACTGCACATGGGATAGAGACCCAGGTGGAACAGTCTCCAGACAGCCCCTCCTTCAGTTTCTGTCCCACACTTTAACCCTCCCCAAAGAAGATTAGGAACAGAAGGCATAGAGAAGAAAAAGCCTGCAACAGCATGCTAATGGTAAATGAACAATACAGACTAATTATAGCTTGTTTCTGCTCCCACGTGGAGTTTTATGGAGGGCCGCCACTGAACTTTTCCCATGTGTTATTACTCACTCACGCTGCATATGATGGAGCGATACCTGACTCAGCTGGGACCTCACAAAACTTTTTTAAAAAATCAGTTGTAAGAAGGCGGGTGGTGAACATTGGTAATTACACACTTAGCAAATACATGTATTTTCTATATTAGAACATACGCAGATGTGTTCACTCATCTTTTGACATAAGGACAACATCGATCATTATACCATTCTTTGTAGTTGGTCTAATCAGATTTTGTCCATAATCATCTGCTTCACTGTCGCTAGCAGGTAAATATTTATTGATGTCCGTGGACCTGTTTGAGCACACCCTTTAAATCTCTGCCGTTTTCTCCCATATCAGAGATTCTCTCATTCAATAACAGAACATTTAGATATTCACATTTTTAATGCTTCACAAAACTCTTGGTTTAGTTTTTATAAAAAGAACTCCCATAGCCCCATTTTACATTTCGGGATAAATCATATGTAATGTACAAAGAACCTGGTACATCTGGCATAAGTGAGTTGGCAAACAAACAAAGCAGCCGGTGTTAACGATGGGAAAGAATCAGTGGGCGTGGCCGCTGAGCCACACCTTGCTGCACCGAAGCCTTGGCTGAGTGAATGGGGTAGTTAAGTCCTTAGCTTTGGGAGTTCCGTGGTGCCTGAGGTTTTCCTCTAGATACAGGGAGAAGACTTGGCTCGGAATGTAAACAAGCCAGAAGATGGAGACAGCTCCAAGCTACTTGTCCAGATGATAACTTGAAACCTCTCTAGGAAGCGAGAATATGCTGACGAAGCAGACACGATCTCAGAGGAAGCAGGCCCAGACAGGGCATCCGCAGCTGCCTGAGGCGTGGAACCAGGGCTTCTGAAGGCCAGGCTCTCTGCGACATTTCAGATTTCAGTTCTCTAAGGACATCCTCTGGTGAGATGGATGATTTATTAGGCTCTTCTTCTGCCGTGAGCATAATGACTTCATTTGTTTTATTTTCTTGCCCGCTAGAGTCACTAGTTAGAACTCCATCCTGAGGATGGGTTTGCCTAATACTGAGAAAACATGTGATCTCCCAGACTTTAATTCTTAGCATCCTAGAAAAGTGATTATCTTTGCTAAAACACAAGCCAACAACAAAAGCCCGCAAAGGCTTATGGTTGCAATTAAATTTCACCTGGCTTACACAGAGGTATTGATTATGTAGATATTCTAGTCTTAAATGTCTTTGCATGTGTGTGTGTGTGTGTGTGTGTGTGTGTGCGCGTATACATGTATGTATGGTGGGTTGCATATGCACATGTGCTTGTGGAAGCCAGAGCTCAAGCTTAGCATCTCCTCAGTCATTATTTTTTTGTTTTGCTTTTTGTTTTGTTTTTGTTTTGTTTTGTTTTTTTCTGACAGGGATGCTGGGGGGGTGGGATCTAGGCTGCCAGGCCAGAGAGAATCAAAGAACCGCCTGTTTGCTTCTCCTCAGCTCTGGGATTATAAGAGTATACCACCACACTTTCCTCCCATTTCATTTTCATTTTATGTTTGCACAGGTTCTGGGAACTCAGGTCTTTATGTTTGCAAGACTTTACCAACTGAGAGCCATCTCCCCAGCCCTCATATTAGATTCCTAGTTATCTGTCATTACAATTGACATCATGGTGTCATCCTCAGTCTTGAATATAGCTGGCTCTGTGGTAGCGCTGTCACAGTGCTATAGAAGACAGATACAGGCATTATCATCTCATCGGAAAGGAGATCTAGATCCCAGTGCTGTGACTTCAAAACAACCATGCTCCCTTAACTGGCATAGCCACCACACCCTAATTTTAGCATATCTACCTCAGCGACTGCGGCTGCTTAACTAGAGTCAGCCAAGGTATTACACTCCCTTGTCCCAGAAAACAGTCTGTTTCTGTGACATAGGAAGCAATCCCTGAGACCAATGGCAATCTTTGGGATCAGGCCTGCCCCTACCGTGTCTTCTTTCCTGGAAAGTCATCGAGGCTTCTTAATGGATGACCTGTTCTCATCCTAACCACTTCAAGATAGTATTTAAAAGATCACAAACCTGTTGGGAACAACATCATACAGATGACAAAAGACAGAAACACTCCGTGTCGTAGGTGATATGCAGCTGGACACATGGCAGGTTGGAATCCAATACAGTTCATGATTCCAGTCCTGAGCTCTCATCAGAAGTACACATTGCCTGCAGGGTGACTGATGTCCAGAGCACAGAGCAGAAGGCTGAGGTCAGCTGGAGTCACGTGACACCCCGGAGACAGTCGAAGAGAACTTGTTATTTGACCAGGAAATCAGAGAAGGGCAAACAGTCTCCTTACTTACCTCAGACACCCAGGGAGGTAAGACTGTTGCAACTTTGCTTTGGAATCCCAGCTGACACTTGAAACAGGGAGGGAGTGCCCAGGAAGCTCTGAAATCAGGGTGTTAAACAAGGAAAAGCAGGGAGGTGGGATGGGAAACCCAGAGTGAATTTTGTCTATGATAAAACTTCCTCTGAGTTTAGCTGGCACAGTAGTGAGGCATGCCCATTTCTGTCTTGGTCTGCACTCCTAGAAACTGATACATTCCAAGAAAGGCAGGTGGGGCTGCATTCCATCTTGACTACAATGCAAAATGATCGGCTCTGAAAGTTACACAACCTCAGGGAACAGAGAACTTTAAAGGAATGCTTTTTACTTGTAGAGAGGAAAGCAGAATGTGGCAAACCGAAATCAAGTCTACAGAAAGAACACTATCAACCAACCAAACCCCTCCGAGCTCCCAGGGACTAAACCACCAACCAAAGAGTACACATGAAGGAATCCATGGCTCCAGCTGCCTAAGTAGCTGAGGATGGCCTTGTTGGGCATCAGTGGAAGAAGACGCCCTTGGTCCTGTGTAGGCTCATTGCCCCAGTGTAGGTGAATGCCAAGGTGGGGAAGCGGGAGTGGGTGGGTGAGTGGCATAACACCGCATAGAAGTAGGAGGAGGGGGAATGGGATACGGGCTTTTGAGAGGGGGGACTGAGAAAGGGGATAACATTTGAAATATAAGTAAAGAAAATATTCAATAATAAAAAAAAAAATCAAGTTTGATCCTAATTGGTCACATTTATAGCAGATAAAAATGAGGATATTTTTTAAGCTTCACAGATGTTAAATTTGTCCTTCCTAGCCTTGTGTGAGATAGCTTTTTTCACTCCCAGTCTACACACTACCCTTCCACATCGTGCTTTTGTTTTGGGGTACCTAAATAGAAAGACTCCAACCAACCCAAATAAGTCAAGTGGAGTCTTCATTAACAGGTAGTGGGACTGTCCTGAGCAGAGTAGCAGGAAGCAGCCTTGACCTCCAGTTGGTTTGAGTTTTTAAGGTCAAAATGCAATTGTGACCCATACAGCAAGGCAGCTCTGGACATTACAACAAGCAGGCATTGTTTACAGAGGTGGAGAGATAAAAGTTACCTGGTTATGCAGTTAACCTTTAGCTCAAGGGTCACATTGTATAGGAACGAGGGGGCAGGTCCAGAGACCAGTTTACCTTAGGAATTTATGTCTGATCTAAGTGACCAGAGACTGAGATACTCAGGATAACTTTATCGCTTAAAGCATTCTTAGGAATACTTTCATGAGACGGAATGACAATGCTTCAGAAGCCTACAACGCTATGAACCACAGCCACGTCCCTTAGATGACCTGGTCGTGTGACTTCAGTTAGGTCCAGCCCAATGGTGGCTAGGAAATAAGAACCAGTGATGGAGCCAGGGAAGCGAAGTTGGGTCTGTGGATTCCCTGGTCCCGGCTCACCTTCTGCAGCCCTATGGAGGCCACATTTTGTTCTAGGCCTTCTGCCTGTCAGTTGTCTGCGCCAGAAGAATCCCAGGTCCAAGACCACCAACTCCACAAGACCATTCAGGCCTGGGATGGGGAAAGTTCTCCCAATGCCTGGAGATGGAGCTGGACTTTAACCACACACCTTTACTAAGCTGTTTTCAGCTACCACTCCCAGTGAGCAAGTTCTCCCGGGGAGCCCTAAGGACAAGCGTGGGTGCCACTTTGGATGTTGGAATGGTTGCTATTTAAGAGACTGAATTCTCCAGGAGGGTGTATCTTGTGTGTGTGTGTGTGTGTGTGTGTGTGTGTGTGTGTGTGTGAAGCTTTTTCAACACAACATTAAAAAACTCCAATTAAACACATGTTCAGCCCTACTGGACTCTGAATGCAAGCATGGCAAAGCATCCCCCAGTAAACCATATTTGAACTGAAGTAAGAGTGGACACCGTCAAGGGAGGAAAAGGTTATTATCAACTCACACTGTTAAATTATACTTTCATGACTGAACACAACTGTAATCCATATTATTATTTTAGATTACACTATAAAACGCAGTCATTTATCGCCTTTCCAAAACTGAGTGGTAATATATTACCAAATTATCAAGGGCCCTTTAATAAAGCTCTTGAATTTGATTTATACTGTACGATGTAGCTTATCCTTGAGAATGAGCCACTAAAAGGTATCCTTAGTCTTAAACCTAGTGACATAAAATCTCGCTCTAATCAGCTGCCAAAAACCTTCCGCTTCGGTGCTTTGTTGACACTGGTGTCAGCAGGACATTAAAGCTTCAAGCTTTTTATGTTTGATCAAATACCAACATTACACTGAAGCAGAAGAATGAATTCAGAGCAAGGCTTCCAAAAAACCCTTATAGGCCTCCCTCTTCCTTCCTCTCCCCACCCCTGAACCCCTCCCGCAAAAAGGTCACTTGAATCAGAGTTGGTGACAAAGGATTCTATGAGTGTTGGAGGTAAACAGAGTGACTGGAGAAACAAAGGAGAGACAAACACTGAGCTGGACTATTCCAAAAATGTCAGCCGTGACTAAGACTGTGGGATGAAACCGTGCCAGGGAGGGAGAAGGCCGCCTGGCATTTACTTCAGAAGGGGGACACCAGACAGGCCAAGAGTTTGCCCCCAAGCTCTCAGCTAGTGCTTGGGGCTGCTGGAATTACTGTCAATCACACCACACACTGTAGGCCTTTCCTGAAGGAAATCCCTCAACGACAAAGAAATAAGAAGCATCCAGTGTTAGACGGGGAATAAATTTCTTTGCTCACCTAACTTTAGTTTTTTCCCCCACCACACTGTATTCTAAAACTCTCTGCACCTTCTAAAAGAAACTTTTTATTATGCTGCCAGATTCACAAAAGCACTCAAAGGAACCGATTGACTTTTCAGTGTCTCAGAAATCATCAGGAAAATGTCAACAATAAAAACAATGCTCTCGGGAGATTATTTACACACAAGAACTCAAACTACTTAGACTGCTTTCTATGCAGTTGGCATAAATGCTGACTTTGATAGTCTTTTTTTTTTAAACCTGGTTCTCTCTCTTCCTTAAATACACACAAGCACAGCTCAATGCAGCCTTACTTCCCCACAGTAAGGACATTCACGGCTCAACCTTGGAGATGCCTACCGCCATCACTGTGTCATCGGTGAGAGCTGTCAGCTAAAGATCGTATGACGGGTCTTTCTCTGGCAAAATGACCGGAAAACAAATATCAGCTGCCTCTTCAAGGTGAGAGAAGCTAAGGAGAAATTGCTAAACATAAGAAAGCACACAGTGACAGGGAAAGGGGGCAGGCATAGGAGGGGCCTGCTTTAATTTGTCTGAAAAATTACACACTAGGGAATGGAAGAGATAGAGTTTCTTGTTGGTGTTTTAAGCTGCCATCTTTGTGGAAGTTTGTTTCCCACTGTTAATTAACATCAACCCAAAGACATCAGCCCTGCACAGAGTCCAGTCTATAAGGGTGGAGGAGGAGGGCACACAGGCTGGCACAAACTGAGGGGCTGGGATTGTAGGACTACAGCATTCCTTCTAGTCATGGTGAGTTAGTTCTCTAATATACGTTTACAAATTTCTTTTCTGCTGGAACTAGAAAGGGCTCCTTTTTGTGCAACTCAGAGCTCTGGTCATACAATTCCATTAGCATTCTCTGACGTGTTGGGTCACCCTCCCATGCAACAGATCCCAGGCACTGTATTCTTTCTCCTCTGAGTTCATCCATGAAAATGTGGTTGAACTGCGATGTATGAATAACCCTGAAGCAGAATTTAAAAGATGATATTGGAATCGTATTCACTTTAATGAAAATAAATTCTTCATCACTGTTTTTTATTCATCAAAGTCAATTCCTGTTAGTGAAATGAGTATTTTAAAAATTGTAGCATATTGTATGTGAATAATATAAAGACCCGTCTGGTGGCTAGCAATGGGGGTGCCCACCTGTATTAACATCAGGAAACAGAGGCAGGAAGATTGCTGCAAATTTGAAGTCTTGTACACATAGCAAGTTCTAGGCCAGCTGGGGCTCTATGGGAAATGCTGTTGCAAG
>JANHMN010000002.1:130911154-130929475 GCA_030674055.1 Rhabdomys pumilio | reverse complement strand
TCTTATATGTGACCCCTGTGAAAGGGTTATCCAACCACCAAAGAGATCGAGACCCACAGGTGGAGAACCACTGCTCTTAATCCAAATGTGCTCCAAGAAACCTGCCCTGTCATTTGAGACCTTGTGAGGAAGACTCTCAGAGCATCACTGAGAATGACTGAGCCAGAATCTGCATTTCATCAGAGTGCCCAAGTGATCCTTATGTATACTGAAGGTTGGCCAGCCCTTTCCAAGGGGACAAGGTGAACCTTACAGAGGAAGTGGCACCAAGTTGTTACTTGGGTTTAACTAGAGAGAAAGACACCTCATCTAATGAAAGTATCCAGAGCAAGGGTATGAAGATGGGGAAACACAGGACACCACAAGAGATCACACAGTGGTTTTGAACCCTACACGTAGGATAAGCAACTAGGGAGTAAGTTAAGAATGGACTGTGAGTGGTCACATGGGAGAGTTTCTACATTAACCCAGGGCGACTGGAGCTACAGGAAAGGGCAGGTGAGATGCTATGTACTCTAATCAAGTTCATTCCGTAAACAGCTAGGGACAGGAGACATATGGCAGTTGTTCAGACAAGAACAAAGTACTAACAGTGTGAGGAAAAGGAAGTGTTACGAGTTACAGGGCAGAAAAAACAAATAGAACATAGGACTATTTATTTGGCCAGGGATGTAAGGGATGAAGGAGGTTGAAATTTTACATGAAGAGTGTTCCGGCAGGAAGAGAGAAAGAGTGGTTATCAGGATTCAAGTTAATGTATCTGGGTTAGTCTTGCTAATTTTGATATCAGGATCTCATTCTGGGGATGTGCACTTGATAACGGGAGATTAAAGCAGTCCTAAGAGAGAAGAGGAAATGTCCTCTTCTCTAAGTGACCTAGATGTCAGTCCTAAGAGCTAGAAGAAATGATCACAAGGGGGTGAATTTTCCAAAGGAGAGAGTATGGGTGTAGGCAGGCAGGCAAGAGAAGAATGTCCAGAAAACCTTCACTTAGGATCGAGAAAGAAAAGAAAATGTGCTGGCCACATCTCATAGGAGCAAACCACAGCCCCCAACCCCAGCTCTCTCACCCCTAGGCAGAAAAGGGATTTGAGAGGACAGAAGTGAACACTAGAGAACAGAGATTAGAAAATGAGAAGTGGTGTGAGGATGATGAAGATGAAGGCAGCTGTGAGCAAGGACAACCTCAAGGAGGCCACAGGAATGGTTTGCTGAGACTATCATGTCTGTGATGGCTGCAGGGGGCAGGCACATCAGGGCTGACGTTATGCTGTCTGCCTGAGTTCTTGTTTCATCTTCCTCCAGAGATTATTTCTGGTTGTCCCATTCGAGAGTCTTGGTGGGTGGGATACCAGTTGGAGTCTAGTACTTTAGCAAGAAGAGGAGGGGAGTAGAAGAAAATGAAAGAGGATGGGGGAGAGGAGGGGAAGGAAGACATGAGGAGAGGAGAGGAGAGGAGAGGAGAGGAGAGGAGAGGAGAGGAGAGGAGAGGAGAGGAGAGGAGAGGAGAGGAGAGGAGAAGAAAGAGAGGGGGAGAGAGAAGTCACAGCCTCCATCCATACCCTCACAAATTCTGCCTATCTTCCCACTACTTCCTCAAACAGAGACAAATCAGGAAGTTGACAAATATCCACTAAGGCAAGGAGGAAGAAAGGCAGCAAAGAAATCCATACTTCAGTCTCATGGGAGAGGAGAAAGGCATGGTCACATGATCACTATATCAAAAAGAATTTGGATGCCCAGGAAGATGTAGCAGAGCACGGTTCACTATTAGCAGCTGAAGTCATGGGCCACCAGTCAGTCCAAGGGGGAGAAAGTAAAAGTCAGACTTTAGGAAAATGGTAGAGAGGCTGAGTGAGGTGACCACATGGTCTGCACTTCAACTACCCTTTTTGAAATGTGGAGGACAAGGCCGGGTGGATGTTCAGGAAAGCTACCGCCAGTGTTCTTGTTTGCCTACTAGCATTGGATGGTTAAGACCTTACTGCGGAAGACACCTCACATCTATGTCACTGAAATAAGACAAGTCAAGCTGTAACTGAGCTGGGCGCTTCCTCCCTACCTCATACTGTCTGAAGCTGCTATACAGGCTGCAGGGGACACTTGGATGAATTGTCATTCTCAGCTGTGTGCTGTGTGTGATAACACTGACGATCCAAGCAACAGGGGCACACTATGCAATCGTGGCATGACTTTCTGATTGGATCTGAGGCCCACTCCACAGGAAGGGACTCATTTCTGCGACTGTAAACCTAGTCAAAAGCCTACAGCTAGGGGAGTTATATGCTGTAGTATGGAATCCACTGCTATTTTTCTACTAACTGGGAGTAAAGTGCTTCTCAAACTTGCCTTCCAACTATTGTTTTGGTGCCCATGTAGATTAATACTGCTGTCTTCTGTGGTAAGAGAGGCTTGTTTTCTAAGTTATTAGGTGGTCAGGTGCTAAGACTTAAGATGACTGTTGAGTGGTGACCCGTAAGCGGGGCATCTATATCAATACCCAAAAGACTCAGGGAACATCGAAGAGGTGGGGGTGGGAAGACTAAGGGAACTGGATGAGGCAATGGAGCATTATAGAGTGGGATCTTCCGGGCACGGCATGGCTTTGTGCTCTTGAACTCTGAGCATCTGTGAGTGTAGAAAACACTCCTGAGATTGAGCCTGTGGATACTCTACCAGGGAAGGAATGTGGACCGTGAGGCTAGTCTTCCCTGAGGATAAAAATGCAGTTAGTGTTGGTGCGAGGAAGAGACATTTTCCTCAGTGGTAGTGTACCCACACATTTTGCCCATGTCGTAACTACAACCTGCTGGGGTTCACTCTCAGAGCCTGATCCTCTGGCCTTCCAACAAGTCTACAAACCTATGAATAGCCAGAGGCCTGCCTCCTAGATAACAAGCTGACAATAAGACCATCCACACAGAAGAAATGGAGGAGAGCAGTGGAATAGGGGCAGGGAAGAGACAAGAGATGAAGTTATGGGGGGGGGGGAACACAAATATAATGACAATACATTATGTACCTGAAATGTCATATTATAACCCATCATTATTTTCAATTGAGCTGAAATATATGTCATTTTAGAGCATGGAGGTAGATACAAGAATCCACAAATAAGGTTGCCCAAGACAAAGGGACATTTGACTGTATTTCAGACCAGTGTTCAGGCAAAGGCAACTGAAAGTTCTAGGTGAAAGAGTGAAATCTGATCCTAGCAAGTGCAGGAGGAGTGTCTAATTTAAAAAGAGGGATGGGTGGAGGGATGGCTGTACAGGAGAAGGGCATGGGGACAAGAAAATCCTGGAGGGGTTCGTTGATTTGGTTTAGCTGATGTGAGATATTATCACAGGCAGATATTACACTGGACGCTGCGGCATGCACAGACATGAACAGGAAAGGTCTCATGATTTCTGTGAGTTGATGAGCCAGGGCCCATTAGATTAAATGACGGCTGATGTTCATTCAGCCTTAAATGTGTTAGCGCTTTAATATTTTAAGCTGCAAATATCAATACAAACAAGTGATAATTTAATAAGACCAAACAAGATGCACATTGGTATGGGAATTTGGAGCAGAAAACAAATGCTTGTAGCTTCAGGACTTCAAGGACATGGCTGAGTCTTGAAGGACAAGGAGGCAAGAAGACAATGCATTCTCTCTCTCTCTCTCTCTCTCTCTCTCTCTCTCTCTCTCTGTCACACACACACACACACTGGGTGTTAGAATAGACATTTATATGACTTGGGATGTAGCTCAATGGTAGACAGATTACCTCGCATTCACAAGACCCTGAGTTCAATCCTTGACATCAGAAATGGAATGAAATGGATGTTTATATTTATCCCTTTTCTTTGAGTTTCCTCCATCTGTACAACACAACTGTCACTCTATGATCTGAGTCTCAGAGTTGAATTCCATGTACATATTCCCTGACACTTCAAGTAGAGACACAGGGACGTGGATTAGGTTTGGCAGCTAAGCACATTTTCCTGGGTTCAGCAGGGGCTGTCACTACACCAGTTCTGTGGTGTGATTCTTGCCTGTGTCGAATCTACTACCTGCCAACGTTCATTCTCAGAGCCTGGCTGTCTACCCTTCCAGCAATCCTGCAAGCCTTCTGAAACCCTTTAAGTCAATTTCTTTGCATTTTAAGTTAGTTAGCTTTTCTTACGTTTGCGTGCAGACATCCTGACTCATAATAGTGAGGCCGCAGGAAGCCCACATTCCAGCTTCAAGGAAGAAGTAGGCAAATACTAGCCATGGCTGTCAGTAAAACACTCCTCCCCCAAAAATCATGCTAGATAAATAGGGGTTTGGTATAGGTGGTATAAGTGATATACCCAATTGGCCTTGTCTCTGCAAGGTACAAAGGAACAAAGATCAGGGGAGCCTCTGATGGAATTCAAGAAATGAAAGATGTGTGTACTGCAGAAACCACTGTTAGTAACTTGTCCTTCTGGATCCCAGGGGGAAATCATGAGTGGGCTCAGCCAAGCTCATTCTTCTAGTGTTGGCAGCTCCACCATCGGCAGTGTGTAAGTACCTGAGTCACATCTATTCTATTCCCCTACCTCCTCATCTCACACTTTCTAGGCTATGGTCTGTCTCCTACTCCACAGAGAAAATAAGGATCAGAAATGCGGAGTTTTTTCGTGTCTTCCCTTCTCCCCAGGTCAGATCCACACACACATGCATCCACAGCTGCCTTTTGACTTGACGCCTTTCTCTCTGTAGTGGAGGAGGCTGTCTCTTCCAGCTTACAACTTAATTTCCATGTATGTTCCTAATCCTGTGTGATTTCCTTATAGCTCTCTCATCACCTCTCTTGCCTAGTTACTTCAAAGCATTTTCCCTCTCTGCTTCTCCATTCTCCCAGTGAGAATATTCAACTCTCACACATTATGAAAATATTTTTTAATGGTGATAAGGATATAAGTACAGAGGGTCCTTCCTTAACTGCATCTGCAGCCTCTGTTCTCATTTTAGTAGCTACCTTAATATCTAGAAGAAGCCTCTGTGCTCATTCCACATCCCCACCAGCTTCACACTGGCAGGCACTGCACACTACTCATCCTGTGAGATAGTCAGCCCACTAGTGTTACTCAAGCACCACTAGTGTTACTTACGTAGCTGTGTAACCTAGAGCACTTACCCTCTGTATCTAGATTTGGGATAGTCATACCATCTAAGGGTTGTATGAAAAGTCTTTAGCACAGTGGCTACAGGCAGTAGGTGTGGATTGATGTAACCTATTATCATCTAAGCCCCCAACCTCTGACGTAGGCTGCCTTCCCTCTACGATTAAGCCTGCCCCACCAAGGCTTCCGCTGACTTTCACGGTGATAAAACTGATGAAGATTCTTTTTATTTTTAAAACAATATTTATTTAATCTCCTTGAGGTGTTTCAAGCTGCTTACTCCTGCCCCTTAAATCCAGTATCCAAAGTGGGACACACGAGATGATCCACTTGGTTGTAAGAAAAACTCACAACTCCTACTGACTGAGAGATGGGAGCTTTATGTATCACTCAGAAGGAGAAACAAGAGATGGCAGAAGGGGACTTGCTGCCAAGGCTGACAACAAGGCTGAATTCAATCCCAGCCCCCACGCTGTGGAAGAAGAAAGCTCTGATTCCTACAAGTTGTTCTCTAACCTCCACATGTGTGCTGTGGCACACACATTAACTAATAAATTAATTGTGTAAAAGGACTCAAGAAGGAAAA
This sequence comes from Rhabdomys pumilio, assembly GCA_030674055.1. Taxonomy (NCBI): domain Eukaryota; kingdom Metazoa; phylum Chordata; class Mammalia; order Rodentia; family Muridae; genus Rhabdomys; species Rhabdomys pumilio. The sequence goes on along the minus strand of JANHMN010000002.1, from coordinate 130,923,751 downwards.
GCAGAGCACATGCCTATAATTACAGTAGAGGGAGAAGGTCAGGAGTTCAAAGCCTGTCTGAGCCACATCGCAAGTTTGAGATCAACCAAGGCTATGTGAGTCCTTGTCTAGAAAAGGAAGGGAAGACTAAGAGAGAAAAGCTTCTTTTACCTTTGTTTAAGTTTGCAAATTTACTTGAGCTTACAGGCAGTGGCAATATGATCATTGTGACTAAGCTCTCGCATGCACGGCCTCTGGTGACATCATTCTAATAAGTCTCTAACGAAATGGGGAAATATGCATCTTAGGAGAGGATAATATACTTTGTCCATGTCTAAATTTTTAATAAACTTGTTTATTAGTAATTACTATGTGGGTTGAAAATATATGCATATGATATAATAAATATTATATTATAAATATATGCATGTACATATATGAATATGTTGATTTGGTACAAAATTAGACAGGTATGGAGATGACTAATTTAGACCATGTCCCTGCAAGTGATGGTCTCTCTTGGATTTCTTCCCATGCTCTGGCTTTTTCTCTGTAGCTACCTTCCTGCCTCCTCTTTATTCTTTCTCTGACTCCCCAACTTCTTCATGGTTTGGAGACTCATGTAATAATAATTTTATTTCTTCTGCATGAATACTGCTTCCTTAGTTCTGAAGGGATTGGTGATTTCTTTTCAGATTATATTTACATCATTCCCCACCCCCACCTTGTCCTCCCTCCAAATATTCCCATATATCCTTCCTTGTTCTATCACATTAATGACCTCTTTTTTCACTAATTGTTGTTACATGCCCTGCCTGGGCTTCCTCTTATCCTTTGGCATGCCTACCACGGTCCTTGTTCAGCTCCTCCTTAGGTAGACTGTCAGGGAGACTTTATGGATGAAACTTCTGGCATTACTAGGAGACAGAATCTCACAGAAAACTATCCTCTGGCTCTTACAATCTTTCCTCCCCTTCTCCCACAATGCACCCTTAGCCTTAGAGTCAGGAGTTGTTTTGTAAATGAATCCACTGAAACTGGGTTCTACAACTCTATATTTTGATTGGTTCTGGCTTCCTGTAATGGTCTTTGTCTATAGCAAAGAAAAGTTTTCTTAGTGGAGTATTACATGTATCTGTGTGTATAAGGGCAAATATTTAGAATATAGTTAGGGATTGTGATGGTTTAGGAAAGTGGCGGTTGTAGGTTCTCCTTCAAGATCCATGACTTCACTAGCCCTGGAGATTTGGCTAGGTTTCCAATACTCGTTATGTTTTCTCTCTTGTTAAGCAGGTCCTAAGTCCAGTTAGAGAGCTATTGGTTACCACCGCTGTATGTGTGCCACTATTGTGTGCTTAGAGTTATGGTGCCATTCTGGTTGTTGTTACGGTTTGTAGGTGTCGTTCCTGGGTAGGACTTTTGATAGCTTTCCTCCCTTGAAAGCCCGTACAGTGTTTTCTGATAGCCTGAAAGCTAGTTCTCAGGGGGAATGAATTTAGGTCAGTACCAGCTCAGGGACCTTTGGGCTGAAACACATGGTATCTTCAGTAATAGGGGCAACCTCCAGGAGGCAACCAAATGATATTTTTATCTATATGATGGGTGCCTTAAATTCATCTGTTCTGAAAAAGAACTGACCTGCCTTTACATCCCCCAACCCCTTCCTGAACTCTTTGTCATAGTAAATGGCTACAGCATTTGCCAGTTTCTCACTTAGAAGTCTGGAATTATCTTCAGCTCCATGTGCTATGATACTTTTCCTATAGCTGTAGAATGTCACCCACTCTCCTTTTCCACTGTTACCACTCTAACTTGGGCACTGACTGAAACAGATAATATGTAATGTTAAAAGCCAACAGCTGAATCTACAATGTAAAATCTAAATGAAAAAATAATTTGCATCATTAGTTTATCATGCTAGAGTTACCAAGATAATCAAAATGGCCCCAAACAAAGACATCTGCTGTTAGGAAGAGTGTGCCAGAACTCAACACAATATTGTTTTAAGCCTATAATTACCTGGGATGCTGAATTGATTTTTTTTTTATCTTATAATTTGGTGTCTAGTGACTTAAGTATTTGACTGTTAGAGAAAATCCCATTACTGTTTGGCAAACGATTCCAGACTGGATTGATTAGCCATGAAATGAATGCAAGCACTCTGTGCAGTTTAAATATGCACTTAATAGTTTAAATATGAGACGACAATGACGGCTTTCCAAATAGTGCTGAAATTCTAATGAGCAATTCACCGGCATCTATCAGTGCAATCCTGACATAGTAACATTTCACAACCATTCTCTCCCATTGCGTTTGTATCTCAACTATATTTTTAATTCTTCATTGTGACACCTCTCGGGGACAATAGACTATCACAAGTATAGACACTATACTAGTTAAAACTACAATGACTATCAAGAGATCACTGACTACTCTCCTCGTCCAATGCTTGCCATTTGAATGGGGACAATTCCTTTTTAGGTGGAGGCCATAGCAGATTGAGGCAACAGTTGCGACAAGTTGAGGAACCAAAAGTGTTGTCTGTATCCTGTGTGGAAACAACAACATGTTATTTGCAATCTTGAAGCAGTATTTTAAGTAAAAAAGATATACACATTGGAAACAAACCCATGAAACTTAGCTTCAATAGAGAAAATACACACACACATACCAATATGCATATAAAAGCTCCAGAAATTCACCCATCTTGCTGAAAGCAATGGGAAACTGAACCACACTTTAACACTATCCCCAAAGTTTCCATTAACTCACAGGGGAGGTCTGACCACCCATGGGGAAGGAACCTATTACAGCTATTTACAAGGTGGCAAAGAGACACATTTATTTATTATTGTGTTCTGTTTTAATTTTTTTTTGAATTGTTAAGTACATTTTGCAAACTGCACAAAGTCACCTGGTAAGTGATTTATAGATTAAATTATTTTTTTCTATTAGAATAACAAAACACTTCAAATTTAATAGATACATAACTCACAGAGAGATATCACAGTACACCGTCAGCACTAGAAAACAGCCAAACAACAAATGAAATCACAAAGCTTACAGGTATCTTAGAAGAAATCAAGGTCAGAAATGCTATTCTGGTTTTCTCCCTGTTGCCACGACCAAAAGCAACTTGGGGAGGTAAGATTTTCTTTCAGTTCACAGGACACAGCCATAATCCAGGGAAGTCAGGGCAGGAACCTGGAGGCAGGAACTGAACTAGAAACCATGGAAACCATGGAAGAATTCTGCTTACTGACTGGCTGACTCCCAGGCTCATGTTCAGTTACTCTTCTTCTACAGTTCAGGCACGCATGCCCATGGATGCTTCTCACAGTGGGCAGGGCCTTCATGTATCAGTCATCAATCAAGACAATTCCCTAGAGATATAACCAAAGGCTCATAAAAGACAATTCTTCAAAGAAGGGCCCATCTGCCTGGGTATGTCAAAATAACAACGAAACTAGCAAGGGCAGATAACCATAAAGACGCTGCCTACATTCCCTGTGGTGATGTCATAGAGCACAGTGGTCCAAGCTAATACCCAGAATGGATACTGGAAAAGGAAAGTCCAGTATCCATCAATGGAACAGGTAACAGTTTTTATTTTTACTATTAGATTGGTATCCATCATTGGAGGGCAATGCCTCCCTCCCTGCACTTGGCTCAGTAGGTGAAGGTGCTTTAACCAAGACCTGAGTTCAATCCCTGGGTCCCACCTGGTGGAACAGAAGTGACTCCCTCAAGATGTCCTCTGACCTCCACACACCTGCCCTCCATGGACCCTCCTACCACACACTAACTAAGTGTGATGGAAAATTAATGATTATGCCAGACAATAGAGAATAAAAATGTACGTCTTTGTGACATCTACCATGGGAATTTATACACAAAAGAAACCCTATAAGCAGCTAGAATTCTAGCTGGTGGGACGAAGGCTGGCTTCATTTGTACTTCAAGGTAAAGTCAGATGGCCCAAAGACAAGGCTAGGGACAAGATGTTCTTATCCAGCGAGAACCATTTTTTCTGAGCACAGGTTAAGGCAAGCCCCCCAAACCTTAGCATCTCTCCTCCTTTGTCCAACTGTCTTACAGGAGAAGCAGAAAGCTTGATGGTGTCTTTTTCTTACAAAAGGGAGTAATTAATTTCTGAAATGCTTCTCCAAGCTATCATATCTTCATTAGCACTGCTACCACTAATGTTCAGACTTCTGTTATTTCCCGAGACCTTTATAAGATTCCTGATTGATCTCTCCATCAACCTCCAATCAAATTGCTACCACTCTCAAACTAATATTATCTCTATGAGGCTCTCATTAAGCCACCCTCTCCACTCAAAAATCTCTAATGAGACTCAAGCAATTACCAAGTCAGGCACATCTCCCTCAGCTAAGCATTTAGACTGATGAAAAAGGTAGCCAGAGTTTAAAAAAAAAGGAAAAAAAAAAGGCAATACCATGTTCACGAATTCATGAAGGGAAGATCAGTCTACTCCAAATGCAATTTCCCTCCAAATTAGTCCTTAAATTAAACACAGTTTCAATGAAGGCAAACTGGTTTTTTATTAAACTTGACACACAAATTCAAAGTTCATAAACAGAAACAAGAGGACAAGAATATTGAAGATAGTTATTGAAGGGAAAAATAAATCAAGTATAATGTCTCATCTTACCCGAAATTGAGATGATTTATTCTAAAGATAGAATGTGGGCCTGGAGAGATGACCCTGTAAGCATAAGGGAGTTTGTTTGGATCCACAGCACCCACACAATAAAGCCAGGCCTGGCTGCTCGAAACGTTAACTGCAGCACTAGCGAGGGGCAGAGACAGGAGGATCTCTGGGGTTTGCTGGCTGTCTCACCAGTTAGAAGTTCAGTGAGAGACCCTGACTCAAAAGAATAAAACAGTGATAGAGAAAGATACTCAGCATCCTTCTCTGGCCTCTGTGTACACACAAGTGTGACTGAATGTGTGCATGTGAGCATGCAGCACACATACATGCAGCACACATGCATGCACACACATGCATGCACACACATGCACACATACACAAAAGTTTAAAAGAAGTTGCAAGTCATGCTTATTCAGTGAGCTCAAAGGCATCCTGGGCCCCATGAGACTCGTTCTAAAAAATCAATTTGAAAAATAAAGATATAATGCACAAAAAATGTTTTGTAACTATTGGTGCAAAGATGGAAATTTTTTAAATGAAGCTAGCTAGAGAGTCCATATATTGTCCCATAAATTTTTGGGTGGGCTCAATACAGCATGGGCAGCACCGCAGGCAATATGGAAAGAGTGAATTTGGTAGACTTAACTGAGATAAAAATATTATTTCTATTTCTCACCACATAGTCAAATATACAGTAGGCACTGCAGTCTAGGGAGATGAAAATCTAAATGTGTAAAGGAACGAGCAGAATAATGAATATCAGCTCACAAAGGTGGAAACATAACAGCAAACAGGTAAACCAATTGTTGGCCTCCACATAGGATGATGGAAACTGAGAGCTTAACCTGGTATATATAATCTTGTGAGTGACTGGCAGCCCTCCTTCATGTTTGTCATGAAAATATCCAAGCATCTAGTTATTTCTCACCTACTTGTGTATCCCAGAAAAAAAGAAAAAAAAATCTTACAGGTGATCCCAAAGAGTCATATGGTCACCAGTTTATTAATAGATTATTCAAATAACAACTTACCTTTACTGTCTCACATGATGTGGGCTTCCCCTCCTCCCCATCCTTTGGGAGTAAAGGTAATGAGGTGTACCAGTGGGAGGGACGGGTTTAGAACCCTCGAACGTGTCCTTGCACATAAGCATTTGGATTAAGAGAGAAGCTTCTGGGCAGCCTTTACCTGACTTTACATTATCATTCTGCCACTGGTCAGTCACCTAGTGTTGGGCAACTGGATCTCTCTCTCAGTCTCCTTTTCTGAGTCATATTGCTGAGACCTCTCTATTTGATAACAGGAGCATCTGTGGGAATTAAGACATAATATAGCCACAGCCATAGCTTTAGATTGCTTACGTTATGGTAGACAATTCATAGCTTGCAATAATTGTATAAACTACATGTTATTATCTATTCTTTTACAAATGAAAAATGACCCAAATTAAGTCTCTTGCCTACAAGTGTATCTGGCCAGTTGTAGAGTTGGCTCAAATTCACAGTCATCTAACTTCAGAACCCGTAATAGAAACAGAAACCAACTCAGCAAGGAGGAACACTCCCGGTACCTACTTGTGGTCTCTAAGTAACATTTTCTGCTAAAGAGAGAAATGGCTGATCTCAAGTCTGGGACAAGAAATGCACAGACAGTGGCTGAAACGTTATCATCCAGGTCACAAAGAAGCTGTCAGAGACTCCTGTGGCGGTATCTCCCCTGAGTAAGCATGGGGCAGGGGCAGCATCAACCACTGCTGCAAGAGCAAGAGATCTGAGACACATCGAGTGTGTTTAAGCAATGAATAAAGTATTAAAACCCCATTGTTCACCTTTCGGGGATGCTGTGGGACCAGCTCCTTACTTTCAAGATATATAAATAAAGGGAAATAACCAAGTAATTTGATCTATAACCTCGTAGATAAAAGTTTCCCAAAGAGAAAAAGTTTCTCCTTAAAGAAGCATCCAGGTAATGAATGAAAAGTAATGGAATATCTATACTTTCCCATTTTTAACAGATGAATAGATTTAGGTCATTTATCAGGGCTGAGAGTATTATCAAATGGAGAGGAGTGATGTGTACCTCCTGATAGGATGGCACAAAACATATGAAATAGTATTGCTAAAAATAAATTGAATTTAAACCTCCTAAGCCCAACACTAATTTATAAGAAATGGGAAGGTTAATGGGACATGCTAAACACTACAACAGCAGGTGCCCAAGATCCAAACCGCAAAACCTTTCGAGAGCTGGCTTCTTTTCCACACAGTGAGAAATGTTTTAAGAAAACGAGGTCCTTAAAGATAAAAAGATACTTAGATGTAGCAACTAATTTTAATTTGTAGAAATTTTATTTAAGTTCTGAAACCAATTGTGAAGACTAAACAAGGCCATTGTAAGATAACTGGTGATGTGCAAACATTGAACAGATACTCGACAGAATCAATGTTTTATTTATGAACTTTGAGTATGGGAGAGTGCGTGCAAGTGTGTGTATGAGTGTGTGCGAGTGTGCGAGTGTGTGTGTGTGTGTGTGTGGTATGTGGGAGTGTGTGTCTGATATGCAGGTGGTGTGTCTGTATTATCTGTATATATGTATGAATATGTATTATATTATGTGTGTGTGTAAGTACATGTGTGTGCAAATGTGGAGGAGTGTCTTTATGTGTGTGTGAGTGTATATTAGATTGTGTTTGTGTGTGTGGATGTGTGCATGAGTGTGTGTATGTGTTTATGAGTATATGTATGTGTGAGTATATTGAGAGTCTGTATGTGTGTAAATGTGTATATGTGTGAGTATGTGTATATATGAGTATGAATATGGTGTGTGGGTATGGTTTTTGGGTGTGTGTGTCTCTCTTTATGTGTGTGTATTAGATTGTGTTTGTGTGTGTGAGTGTGCATGTGAGTGTGTGTATGTGTGTGAGAGTATGTGTGTGAATGTATGTGTGAGGAAGTTTGTGTGTGTGTGAGTGTGTGTGTGTGTGTGTGTGTGTAAGTGTGTGTGTAAGTGTGTGTGCGAGTATGTGTATGTGTATGTGTATGAGTATGTGGTATGCTGGAGACGGAGCTTCTCACTTGATATGTAAGTTCTCTACCACTGAGCTGCACTGAGGCCCAGGACTGTTCACCTTTTGTCAATGCATTCTGACATATTTGCAGATGAAACACTTTGCCTCTGAGATTGGCTTCAAACTGACCTGTCGGGAACAGAGTGCAACAGAGAGTAAAGATGAACAAAGTCAGCCTGCGTTTTTAACTGTTGAAGGGAGGCTCTGGGAGCAGTGAATTCATAACACCATTTTCTCTTGCTTTACTGTAGTTCTTAAAATTATACAGTAAAAAAAAAAAAAAAAAAAAAAAAAAAAACTAAAAATAAAAAGAATTTTAGGGAGGTCACAGGCCCTAGAGCAGAATCAGTGATGTTCTGCTAAGCGACACTCTGTCAAACTGACTTCTACATATCTGTTGATGCTCATATATTTGTGCTGCTCTTAGCCTTAGCCAGAAAAGCTTTTTGCAGTGGGTGGTGCTGAAGACAGAAACTCACACTGGGTCAAAGTGCTGAGAAGAAGTGACTGTTGAATGCTGGTCCCAAGTGAGGCATGTGTATGACTTCCCACCCCAAGGTTTAATATTTCAGAAGGGGTGGGAAGAAAGTAGGAGACAGAGGACACAACGGAGTTCCATGAAATAGTGTCTCTAGAAGTCACATAGCCATTGTACCTGGGAACTCACACAGCAGTGGCCACCTGCACAAGATTGGGCTTCTCAACAATCCATCAGGATGGGAGGGGCTCATGAGGTCCCATCACTGCATGGGAAGCTAAAGGCAGTTAACTGTTGTTGAGGGTAGGAGCCAGTGTGTGTGTGTGTGTGTGTGTGTGTGTGTGTGTGTGTGTGTGTTATACACATGAAGGTAGTAACAAGAAGACAAGAATCAATGGTGTCCATAATAAATACAGTGATGTCATCATATATTCCTTGGTGCTAAAATTTCTTAGTAGAACCCTTATATCAAAATATCTCAAAAACAAAAATTAAGCACACAGCATTATTAAACTTCTTCTGACCTAAAAGGTTAAATGGTCTTAGCCTTGTTTCTGGCTCTCCCTCTCCCTCTCCCTCTCCCTCTCCCTCTCCCTCTCCCTCTCCCTACCCCTTCCCCTTCTTTTCTCCCTCCCCCTTCCCCTCTCCCTTCCCCCTCTCCCTTCCCCCTCCCCCCTCTCTCCCTTCTTCCCTCTCTCCCTCCCTCTTCCTCTCTCTCCCTCCCATCCCCCCTCTCTCATGATAAGGTTGGAAAAATATTTTTTAAGCATGATCATTTTCCCTAAAGAACCAAGACTCCTGGGATTTGACTATTTATCCTCTTAACTTTTGTTTCCTTGAGATGAATTTTGAGGGTGAGTTCAGTTAGGAGAGAAGCACTTCCAATTGCAGACTAAAAAATCAAACAAATCACCCCACTTCCTAGCTCCCTGCCAAAACAGAAAACATGTGTCTGTCAAAATCAAAAGTTAATACTTCATCACTTTTCTCCTATCCAGGAAATTATCTGTACTCTAAAATTGCTTTTATTATTATTATCATCCATGGCTTGCAATTGTGCAAAACATGCTTCTTAGAAAATACTCACCATTAGTGAGATATTGTTCTAACTGTAACACTTTAGTAATACTTGAAACTCACGCCCATAAGCATAGTGTTCTCTTAATCTGGCCCATCCCTCTAGGCCCTTTTGCTCGGTTAGGTGATTGGCTTGAAGGCTCTCTAGCCAGCACTTTTGGGACCTCCCTAACTCCAGGAGTACATATCTAACCTCTGATGCTTCTTGTATTCACATGGGCTACTGAATTCTTCAGGCCTCTGTTTCTTAGTCTAGAAAGCAAAAGGGCAACAGACTCCAAGATCTATTGATCTCTGTAATTCTACAATCTTTGGTGTCCTTGCATGTTAAGCTAAGGAAGGTGTGGATCTGTGTTCTTAACGAAGTGATTCTTTGTTGGAGAATTCTACAGTTTAAAACTTATTGAAAGAAGTTTTATATTTTTTTTTTTGCATGCATGTGTGTCTGAATTATACCCTTAAACTGGACCTTTCTGGTTTACCTACATCTTGAGTATAATCCTCAAGAGATTAGTTATGATCCAGAATAAAGGCAGATCTTCATTATGATGGTGTCGTGGGAATTGTTTAAAATGTATTTTTAAACCAAGCCCTTATCCAAATCCCCTGGGTCCTGCTTATGGCACCTGAGACCCTCTGTGGGCAGTTCAGATGCAGTCCATACTGGCTCTTTTATTACACAAGTACTCATGTAGTTGGATATGCTTCATGTGAAGTTCTTCTAATCCTCCTCTTCCTTCTCCTCCTTCTTCTGCCTCACACCTCTATTTTAGATGCTGTCTCAAGGAACTACTCTTTCCTGCATTGAATCAGGATTGTGAAGGTCCAGTTGAGCTTTTAAACAGCCATCCTAAGTGCTTCAGCAGAAGAAATGTAACACAAGGAAGCAACTTGTTACAGAACGTTCTAAAACATGTGTTAAGGACGCTCCCTAAAAACCATCAATTAGAAGGAGCTACTGTTATCTATTAGAAAAGAGGGCTAGAACTCATGACTACCCGGTGGGAGCTAGAGCCTCAGAGATAGGACCACACAAAAGGAGCAGAAGGTGTGGTAGCAGTCTCTTGATTAATCACAGAGTACAGATCCCAGATAAGAGCTGGAGTCACAGAGGAATCTCAGCCCCTGTTAGATAGATGTCTTCCCATAGAAGAAATGAAAAGAAAAATACCCTTTCCTCTTCTGCTCTGCCCTCACCTCTTCTGAGGAAACCCCACTGGCTGAACCTAACCAGTAGGCGATGGGTAAGAGAGTCAAAAATTCCAGGTAGCCTCTTGGGATTCAAACACAGAAGGGCACAGAATGGCTCAGGGAAAACAGGCAAACAATCTGCACAAAAATAGAGGGGGAAAAATCCAAGTAACCTCTAAGCATAGGAATTATATGTTCAATCTCATCAGTAATTAAGGAAACAATATTAACACATGGAAGTTTAAATGTTGATGACTGTGCTTAGCAATGGGAATGCTTATCCACAACAATGAGAGAGCAAGTTGAAGAACACACTGGCCACGTATGACAGCAGAGATGTTGAGCACATCCTCGGCTCTGGGAGCTCTGAGTCCAGAAATACACCCTCAGGAAACTGCAGCAACATGCACCAAGAGACAGCTATATTAGTATTGTGGACAGAAAACCCAGCTGGAGACTACTCAGCTGTCCACCAACAGGACAGTGGATGGCATGTATTTGATTCTTATAACAGAACACCAAGATGAATGAACTACAGAGAGATACCATGAAGGTCACAGGCATAATTCTGAGGAGAGAAAGAAAGAAAGAAAGAAAGAAAACTATTAAAAGAACCTACCTCAAAATGATATTTACAGAATTTTTTAAATTTTCAAAATTATATGTACTCTTTCCAGTCTGAGTCATACATCCGTGGCAAAATTATAAAGAAAAAAAAAAAACACTGGAGAAGATAAGTTGGCTCAGGGGATAAAGGTACTTGCTGCCAAGCCCGATGATCTGAATTTAATTCCTGAAAGCCACAGAGTAGAAGGAGAGAACTGACTCCATGACTGCTGCAGTTATACACTCACACACACATACACACACACACACACAAACACACATGCACATACACTCACTCACACACACATACACACATACACACACTCACATGCACACACATGGGCACAAACACACTCACACACACATACACACTCACACACACGTGCACACACATGTGCATGCACACATTCACTTCATATACATGTACACACATGCACACACTTATACATACACACACACTCACATTCACATACACAGACACGCACACACACACACACTCACGCATGTACACATGTGACTACAAATTAAATAAAAGTTATGAAAGAAAACCAACCAGGAAAGGAATAATCAGTGGGGTCTAAGGTCAGTGGTTGAACACATGCTGAGCATGTATAAGGTCTTGAGTTCAATTACCAACACTGAAAAGAGATTGACTGAAGATGGAGAAAAAACATTCAGAGGAGTGGTTACCTCTGTGCAGGAGGAAAGGTGGACATGATCAGAAGAAACCCACAGTGCATAGACTGTTAATTTTGAGGCACAGAATATTTTGTCATGAAAAGCAAGACTTTAGAAGGCCCAAGGGTTCATTTCTCCTCCTCCCTAGTTGTTCCTGGAAACTTATTTTATTGTACTTAATTAAATGTTATCTCTCACACTCAAGCAAGGTTTTTACTGAGATTGCCTCTGATATCTTCACTTGTGGTTATTAACCTTGGCCCAGTTATCAATCCTTCATGTTACATTCCTTTCCACATCTACAGAAAGAGGGTAGCAGAAATGCCTGCTTCCTAGGGCAATTACCAAGTTGGACTGACTATGAGGAATGCTTAGCCCAGTGGGCTGGAAGCCAGGGGTCTGCAGATAGCACACCAATCTCACCCTTGCTTTTCATACCATTGCCTTGGCTCGAAGTGTCCTTTCTCTCCGCTGCTCTTACGGACTTGACACAGCCAACGGAGGACATCCAGTCCAGTGGCTGAAGACCCTTCATCTTGCCCAAACTCATTTCTCCTTCTTCCAAATATATGAACTCCTGTTGCCTGTACCATTTTATAAGACATCTACTATCACTCACTCATTCATTCATTCATTCATTCATCCAGGAAACCATGCCAGGTACTCCAAACTCAGAAGTCAATAGTAGTTGCAATCACTTCCCCATGGCACTTGCATTCTGGAGGGTGGGGGAGGAAGAAGGAGAGAGAAATGAGGTGGAGAGAAAAAGAGTGAAAAAGGAAGAACGGAGGGAAGAGGAGAGGGAGGAGGTTGGAAGGGAGGGAGAGAGGGACAGAAAGGGGAGG
>JANHMN010000002.1:130865099-130911144 GCA_030674055.1 Rhabdomys pumilio | reverse complement strand
ACACACACACACACACACACACACACACACACACACACACACACACAAATGCCCAAACAAAGCAAAATGAAACAAAAAGCTCACAGAAGTACCTCGGAGTTCATGTTGTGCTGGCTAAGTACTCCTGGGCACGGAGCCTACCCTGGAGTATGGTTGATAAGTCTGGTGACACTCAGTTGGAAAAACAGTACTTTGAATGTGAGTTTGGGAGAGACTGGACAAGACAAGACCAGTTCAGACAGGCTGATGAAAAATAGGAGGAAAGTAGTATGGGCGTTAAAGAGCAAGGGCCACATAGCAGAGGGACTTGCTTTGTCTTAGATGGAGGTTTCTTTTAGTGGTCATTGCCTTCTTTGAAACTCTCCTGAAAGCCTTGAACCCTTCTCCTAAAGTTAAAAAGTATCTTTGTAAAGAAGGTCACCGCCTTCGAGGAGCTTCAAGTCAGGTGGGCTCCAAAGGAAGGGCTTTGCAGCTGCAGAAGCAGCAGGTGCTGGTACTAATGCTTCCTACTGTCTGCGTCTTATCATAAAAAAAATAAAGTTCTTCCCTTCCACCCCCCACCCCATCTCTGTCTCTCTTTCTGTCTCTCTCTCCCCCCCCTCTTTCTCTCTCTCTCTCTCTCTCTCTCTCTCTCTCTCTCTCTCTCTCTCTCTCTCTCTCTCTCTCTCCTATCAGTTAAACTGAACCTCCAAGCTCACTCTCACTTTGCATCCTTTGTGTCTGTCATGTTTTCTTCCCTTATCCAGAACCCCGCCCATCTTTCAAGTCCCAGTTGATCAGTTACTTTTCTGGATGCTCTGTCTGATCCTCCTGTGCACTTTGCCCAAAGCTGCTGTGTGGGTTTCATCTCTTCCACAAAGGCCAGAAGGCAAAGATGCTTCTCTAGCATCTTAGCTCGAGGCGAGCCTCATTACTGTGACAAACGCTCTCTGTAGCCACTAAATGCAAAGGCATGGGAGGAAACTGGAACCAAGAATGAGTTTAGAGCCACCTGGGCAGGTGGAACTTGGAAAGTAGACCTAGACACATCCTGATGGTAATAGACACCTTTGGGGCACAGGGATGGGAGCTATCTCAAGTATACATCCTACACTCCATAAATATTTTAAAATATAAGACGTTCGCCTCTAGGCAAGTTAGTTCATTTGGAACTTGTCCTATTTGTAATGGTAGCATTGTCCAAGGGACAGAATACATGGGCCTGAATTTCAGATTCTGGGTACAGTTTTCCACATTTCAAATAGATTATTATTACTACTAGACGGTTAAAGAAAAAAACTCTGCAAAGGTTCCTGTTAAAACTCTTTAAAGTAGTAAAATCGCTGGAATAACTGTCACTCTTAATGTGATTTGACAACTTCAAGTCAACCTACAACGAACCTTTATTCCACCTTTGTTCATACTTCCAAAATGACTACGATGTTGTTAAACACAACTGAGGTCTTTGGCGTGACCATAGGCACTACAATCAAGCGTGCACTTTCCCTCGTCTGTAGAGACCATGGTTGTGTGCATATTTTCAACCAGACACTGAAGCCCTAGCTCACTGCCTTGTCTCCTTACTAGGAAGAACAAGTGCTAAACTGACAGCCGCACTTCTCCAAATTTGCTTAAGAAGAGGAGGAGCGGACCCCCATGCCCTGTGGTTTTCCTGTGCACTCCTCCCGCCTTCTGGAGGTCCTAAGCCCTCGCTGATGTGTGGGTGGGGGGACTCCTGCACGCCCCCGCTCGGCCGGGGACCGAAACGGAGCTCTGATTGGCCGAGAGCTGCGGGGGCGGGGTCTGCGCGCCCCAGAGGTTGCCCCAGAGGCGTTGTGAGGCCGGCGGGGCTCACCCCTGGAGCCGGTGCGGGCAGCGGAGGCTTGACACTGGAGATGGGGACGCGGTGGGCCACCCCGGGCCGGGCGGCTGGGCTGCTCGTTCTGTTGCTGAGGTCCTTCGGGCTTGTGGAGCCTTCGGAGCGCTCAGGTAACCGGACGGCCTCGACGCTGCTGCTCTGAGCATTTGTCTCCTGCGGGTCGGGTCACGATCGCCTTGCTCTCTGTGTCTCTGGAGCAGACAAGCGGGGATGTCTGGCCTAGGAGGGCAGCGGGCAGGAGCAGGCAGGGGCGGGAGCATGTGGTGCGAAGGGACCCTATGCCTAGAAGAGGCCCACACCCCTTTCCCACAGGCTTTTTCTGCCCCTTGTTCCACTACTGTCCCCTGAAATCATGCTTCCCCGGGGTTCTCCACGTCCCCTTACATCCTTGTCGCCCCTTGATCGGCTTGGAACCTCCAGGAAAATGATAAGCCATCACCCACACTGCAAGGACTCCCAGCCATCACGACTTCACTGTGCCCACTGTACACGAGGAAAAGGAAATCAGGTCCTCAGAAGTCAGCCAGGAAGAAGTATTAGGATGCCCTTCCCTGTCACCTAGAGCAGAGGCGCTTTCAATCTGGTTATTACTTCCAAGTGCTCCCCAACTCAGACAGCTGGCCCCAAACACAAGTGCAGGTCACGTCCTGTCAGTGAGGAAAGGATGCCTTCTCTAAAGCTCACCAGGAGTGCCAGCACCACCTTCCCTCTGAGCAGTTAGATTTTTGCTTTTACTTTCTCTTTTTGCTTCAACAAAAGGTGTGCCAAGGACCTTTTTACTTAATTGGACTATATAAACGGCAACCTATGGGCATTGAATGTTCACCGGCTACTTGTGCTATCTCACCGGCATGAAGGAGGAAAAGGTGGTCAAGACGAGTTTTAGGAAGTTCTGAGTATGCCTCTTGCTTTCTTTGGAGCTAAGCTTAGTTACTCATGTTGTCCAAAGTTATGGGAAGAGTGCCCTGAAAGAGTGGGTGTCATCAACCTACCCTTTAATGAGTCCTGTCTTGACCGACTTTTCTCAGTGTTCCTTTGACTTTCTGCACTGGACCCACCAAAGGAAATATTAATAGTAAAACATTTTATTGATAGGAGAGCTAAATTCTTCCTGTTGCACAATCCAAGGAGAGAAATCTACCTGCAGCAGTTTACAGCAGTAAGCATGTTAACTTCCAGTCGCTTATCTCTTGGTTTACAACTGGGAGCCCTGTTTTGCTTCCTTCTTTAATTTTCAGGTGTTCAGGTTGGGTTTTTTTTTTTGTTTGTTTGTTTGTTTGTTTGTTTATTGTCAACCTGACACAAGCTACTGTTATCTGGGAAGAGGAACCTTGATTGAGAAAATTCTTCCAT
The DNA here is from genome assembly GCA_030674055.1 of Rhabdomys pumilio. Taxonomy (NCBI): domain Eukaryota; kingdom Metazoa; phylum Chordata; class Mammalia; order Rodentia; family Muridae; genus Rhabdomys; species Rhabdomys pumilio. Next base: position 130,907,933 of record JANHMN010000002.1, on the reverse strand, counting down.
CAGACTGGCCTATAGGCAAGTCTGTAGAGGGCCCAGCAGACTGGATGAGGCCTCCCCAGGACAGGTTGTCCTGGATGGTATAAGAAAGCAGGCTGGATGAGCCATGGAAAGCAAGCCAGTAAGCAGCACTCCTCTCTGGCCTCTGATTCAGTCCCTGCCTTAAGTTCCTGCCCTGACTTCTTTCAAGGACTAATGCTCTGAAAGAATAAACTGTAATAAACCCTCTCCTCCCCAGGCTGCTTTTGGTTGTGGTGTTTATCACAAAGATAAGAACTCTGACTAGAACACCGTCTCCACAGTCCCCATCCTGTCTCAGGGACCCAAAGCAGAGAGAGCAGAGAGTTCTTCCTCACTTCTAAAGGCTGCCCTGGGTGGCGCTCTTTCATCTTCAGGCCAGGCTTGTAGCCACATATTGGGGTAAACACATGGAGAGGTTTGAGGGTTTTATTCATTCTCTGTCTGTCTGTCTGTCTGTCTGTCTGTCTGTCTCTCTCTCTCTCTCTCTCTCTCTCTCTCTCTCTGTGTGTGTGTGTGTGTGTGTGTGTGTGTGTGTGAGAGAGAGAGAGAGAGAGAGAGAGAGAGAGAGAGAGAGAGAGAGCCAGAGAGAAAGGGGTCCCATCTCCTCCTCCATCACTCTCCACCTTACACTCTTGAGACAGGGTCTCTCACTGAATCCCAAATTCACCATTTTGTCTAGGCTGGCTGCTATGGAACTCCTGGAACCTATCTACCTGTTTCTGCCTCATAACTGTGGGGGTGCAGGAATTCAGGGCCATGCCCCCACCTTTTCTCTCTCTCTTTCTTTAGTTTAATGTGGCTGCTGGGGTTTCAAACTCAAGTCCTCATGCTTGACCAACAAATACTCTTACCCACTGAGTCATCTCTCTAGCTCAGAATTGGAGTTTGAGCTTCTGTCTATTCTATTAAGGTTGTGTAGCTGTGGGTCAGATTCAGGGTGCTAGATTCATGGCATGCACTGTGTCATGTGTATGCAGGGAGCTTGGGCAAGCCAGTCCTGGCCACCCAATTGCTGAAAAAGTATCTCTGTTCTTAGGGAGAGGCCAAGCTTGCTTTTCTTTTTTTGCTTCCTTGGAGAGCTAACAGCGTGAAGTAATATGATCCTTCAGGGCAGCATTTTTTCAGCTTGAGGACTGGGGGGTTAAGTGACCCTTTCAAACGGGTCGCCTAAGACCATCAGAAAACACAGATATTTATATTATGATTCATAACAATAGTGAAATTACAGTTATGAAGTAGCAACAAAAATAGCTTTATGGTTGGGGACACTATACCCTGAGGAGCTGTATTAAAGGGTTGCAGCATTGGGAAGGTTGGGAACCACTATTTTGGGGATTTCTGAGCATCTCACCCATACCATCCAATCTGGAATTATTTGCTCTCTGATACCTAGTTTACCGCCATGAATTCAGTTGTCTCTTCAAGACTTGTTTTGAGTAGCAAACCCACACTGCTGTGTCTCTCCTTCTACAGCTGTATGTTTTTTACACTTGACAGAGACTACACAACACTTAACAAAGTAAACTGTAGAGATTGCCTGGGAATGATCGCTGCCAGCATGCTTGTTCTCTCCACTTCCCCGTGCCCTTTTCCTTCTGGTGGGTCTATAGTTATAATTGATAGATGCTCATATCCAGTTTCTCTCCCAAGATATGCAGAGTTCTTTATGCAGGCCTAAAATTTGGGCCTAGAGATTGGATAATAAGAAAATGTTAAAAGAGATGATTTTCTTTGATAGAAATAAGAATGCTAAAAAAAATAATAATAATTTCCAAGCCAAGCAGTAGTGGCACATGCCTTTAATTCTAGCACTTGGGAGACAGATGCAGATGGATCTCTGTGAGTTCAAGGCCAGCCTGGTCTAAAGAACAAGTTTCAGGACAGCTAACATTAGGCAAAGAAACCCTGTACCAACCAGCCAACCAACAAAATGTAATTATGACAATGTTCTTTGGCTATTCCCTTAAACCTCACTGAAGTCTTTATATAAGATGAAGCATATAAAAAAAAAAAGACTCCAAGACATGTTCATCTTCATATCATTAACCTCTGCCCTTTAGATTTGTCCCAAACACAAATTTGGAGGTGAATGTGAATATTAACTCTACTGAATATTAGTGCAAAGATGGAAAGTAGACAAGATATAATATAAAGCTAGGGACGGAATCCAGTTTGGGGCTTGGAAAGAGCTCAGTGCAAGGACACTGCCCTAACATGCTCAAGGCGCTGCATTTGATACACAGCACCACAGAAATATTCACCAAAATTTGTAGTTACCTTTCCAAAATGCAATACATCTCTCAGGTGGTTTATAGGCTCTTATAAAATGATTTTTCTAAATAAGAAATTATTTTTAGTGTATCAGTTTTCCTTCCCACTCTTCAATCTACAGTCACATGATGCCACAAAACAAGTAGACTGAGGAACTATTGCTCAGGGCTAAGAATGATGTAGAAAACTGTTATGAAAGAATAAAACTCTCCCACAGCAAATATATTATTATTTATTAATACTTACACATCTATTATGCATGAGAGCTAATGACAAGTTTCTTAAATTATTAATAATGAATAATTGTCCTAAGAAATCTCATTGGTGTGAGTATCAAACCCTGATATAGATTACATATACAGTTCAAGCACAGGTTTATTCTGGCACACATGCCTACATTCAAAAGCACAACTTACTTAAGACACTTAGACTCCTCCTTTGCCACTCCATTCTATGCCACATGTCACTGTAGTCTGGTTCCTAACAAAATGCTAAGCTCAAAAGTGTCCTGGAAGTACCGTACCGTGTAAGTGTAGAAATGAAAAAAAAAAGTAAAACTTTCTCTCTTCTGGTGAGTGTTGACAAAAGAGGACTTCTTGACTAACTCCACATGTTTGTTATAAATGAAATTAGAATGACTTCAGATGCTACTAGCAGGACAGTGGTATGAGCTAGTACTGTGGCTGTCTGCAAGAACAAGCTTGAGCAAAGGTTAGTAAGACCTGGGGAGCCAGGACACTGTTACCTGGTGAAAGCATGCAACCTAGCTCTGGAATGGCTTACCTGTACTCCACAGCTTTCATCTAATATTAGGGATTCAAGGACCCTGGGAGAGGACGTAGCTTCCCCCAGTCTTCCATCGAACTGGTAATATGCGTAGGGCTTCAGTCTAGGAACTCCCAGTGTTTTGCTCCAATACTGTCCCTCCTGCCACTTAGGAAAGTCCTCACTTATGAGGACTTGACCTAACCTACCGAGTTTTATGGAGAATCCTGAAAAACATAGAACTTCAAAAGAAAGTAAAGCTTCTGCTTGCCCAGGTAACCTGTTCAGGGTCAAGGGTCAAGGGTCATGGAGCAGAATATCCGGGTAAGACCACTGAGACTACAGAGTCAGTGAGAGGAATTTGTTAAGAAGGGCAAGGATCACGTGCAACAGACTTCCCTTATCTGCTGTGGTTTGTGATACTTTGGAGATGTGGAAGACAGCGGGGAGGGGAAAGAGTAATCAGGTATTTGAGGAGCAACTGAATATGTTGGAGGAAAGCGTTAGGGAAATATTCCTTTTGGCTCACCGTCCTCCCCACCTGAGACCATCAAAGAGTGACAGAGGGTGTCAAGGAAGAAAGAAAGGACAGCTGCTGCTGTACCAACCCACCTAACAGCAGCTCCATGCAATGTTTTTTGATTTTTTTTTAATTTGTGTGTATGTGTACATACACGGACACTGCACACTACACACCAACACACACACTACCACTATGGAGGTCAGCGGACATCTTTGGGTGTTGGTCCCAACTCTCCACCTCAGTGGAGACAGGGTTTCTTTGTTGTTTTCTGTGTGGGGTTTTGTTGTTTGTTTTCACCATTTATGTCAGGCTAGCTGACCCATGAGCTTCTGGGGCCTCCCGCCTCTGCCTGCATTTCCCCTGGGAACATTAGGATTACATACTCTCAAACCTCACATCAGCTTTTAAGTGGGTTCTGCAGATTCGAAGTGAGTTCCTCAGGCTTGCATGGCAAGTGCTTTCAACCAGCGACCCAACACCCTGTCATCCTGTTCAGTTCAAATTTTAAAGCAGAAATAAGTAGCTGCCACCTTAAGGGTTTGTTTGTTGTTCCCTGTTGCTCTGTCTTGCTGCTGCTGCTTGAAATAAAACAAAACAAAATTCCATCCAAAGTTCGCATGATCAGATAGAATTTTGTAGCTATGACTTACTCTGTGAAGTTTCCAGTCTAGCCAACAGTGCCAGGAATGACAACCTTTAACTCTTTAACCCCGTGACTTAAGAAAATTTCCCCTGTTTGTAAACCCAGTGACTGTGAAGCTGAACTCAAAGTGAAAACACCTTTTGGGAACCAGCATCTTGAGTGCTGTTCTGCTGAACTCTGGTTCATTGGCAGTGACCGTTTAAGCTTGTCTAAAATGGTCCAGCTTTCTGTTCATCAGCATGACCATCTAGGCCATGGTTTTTTTTCTTTTTTTTTTCTTTGTAAAAGACCTGGCCAAAGTATTTCATTGTGCTTTGCTGCAGTGCTGGGAGATCAGTTGAAGAGGCCTCATCTCTAGTCTTTAGCTTCCCTGGGTTAATAATTCTCATTTTCTCTTGCTCACACATACAAGACATTAGGCCTGGTAGTGCAGGTTATTCCTGGAACCCAGTGTTTGGCCTCCTTTGGGTGATTTACTTGGTGAATTCCCAGCCTCCGTCTCTCCTGGCGGTGCTACAGTGAGGCTGGCCACAGGTTCCCTGCCCTGAGAACCCAGATCCTCTATTTTCTCCCGTTTCTTACCCCGGTTTCTCTACTCCTGCCTTCTCGGAAGTTTTCTCTCCATTTACGTACACCTTTCACGGAAGGTTCAGGAGAAGTGGTTTGTATGTAGATCCCCCTTGGCATGGCCACAGCCACCTGTGCTAAGCCAGAGGAACATAGATCCCTGCCTTTACAGTTGGTGAGGGGGAAGGAGCTGAAGTGAGAGCAGATCCTGATGGTCTGACCACTGTGCTGTGGAACCAAACCAGCAAGACAGAGGTGTGACTCAGGATACTTTTTCACTGGCCACAGGCCATTTTCGGAAGAAAAGGGAAAAAACTAAGCAGCTGCTCTCTGAGCAAGCCAGGGAACCTTTTACGGACCAGCAAAATCACATACACACTCTCCTCTCTACTGACATGGATTGGCACGTGCCAGCATCCTTACATCCACAGTGTGAAGTATGTACAGCCTTACACAAGAGAAAATCGAACCACAAAAGTTCAATAATTTGCTCTGATCTCATAGCACAGCAGAGGCAAAGTCTGGGCCCAGACAGACCAGCTTCAAAGCACACTGAGACCCTCGCTCTTTGCAGAACTCATGAGTTTACCAAGCCCAAGGGGGAGTGCAGTCCAGGGTTAATCAGACTCTCCACAGCAAACAAGCAGGAGCAAGGTGCATTCATCACGTGATGTGAAGTCCTAAAATGTCTTCCCTTACTGTCTCGGCCTAGGTAATGATCCATTCACCATCGTCAATGAAAACACCGGCAAGTGCATCCAGCCTCTGTCTGACTGGATAGTGGCACAGGACTGTAGTGACACTAAAACCATGTTATGGAAGTGGGTGTCCCAGCACCGACTCTTTCACCTGGAATCCCAAAAGTGCCTTGGCCTAGATATTACCAAAGCCACAGACAACCTGCGAATGTTCAGCTGTGACTCCAACGCCATGTTGTGGTGGAAATGTGAACACCATTCTCTGTACACCGCTGCCCAGTACAGGCTGGCTCTGAAAGATGGATATGCCGTAGCCAGTACCAATTCCTCTGATGTCTGGAAGAAGGGAGGCTCCGAGGAAAACCTTTGTTACCACCCTTACCATGGTGAGTTACCGGAGAGGGACTTTGACCTTTTTGCTGTAATGTGTGTTTCATTTAAATGCCATGCCCATAGGTGGGAGAGGAGATTCTTGGTCCCATGAAAAATGAACACAGAATGGAGGGGAATGTGAGGGTGAGGAGGGGGTAGTGGTGGGGGGTAGGTTCGGGCATAGCCTCATAGAAGGGATTTAAGGAGGGGGGATGGGATAAGGGGTTCCTGGGTGGTGGGGGAAATGGGATAAGAGGATAAAACTTGAAATGTAAATATTATAACCAACTACATAAAAGGGGGGAAAAAGTTGTTAGAACCAACATCTTTAAAAAAAAAATGTCAGCCCTCTAGGAAAAAAAATTTTTTTCTTGATACAAAAAAATAATAAATTAATTAATTAATTAAATAAAATAAATAAATGCCACGCCCAGCATGGCTTTGCCCTGGAAACCTGACCAGGGTGAGGGAGCTGTGTGCAGTCTGATGGAGTGGCACCAACTACTGCAGTGTACCAGAACCCCAGTGCATTTATTAGGTATAATGCAGGGAGAGCGGTTAGCTAGTCCTGGTGTCAGGTCTCTGTGAGCTAGCAATGTCAGGCTCCTTCCAGGAGAAGGGAGCTGCAGGTTTTTGCACACACTGGTCACTGGTTGGTAATCACTTGCACTTGGGCCGTATCTTTCTGAGTCTGATCCATATGGAGAAGGCTTTGCGTGGTTCCTAGACATGGCTGTACACTTGTTGGCAATAGACATTCGTTCACTCACTCGGTACTACTTCCTCGGCTCCCCACAACTGAACATGCACAACTCGGTTTAAATAAAGTCACATTGAGCAGTCACTGTGAGCTACAGTCTTACCACACCTAAGGGTACCCCACCCTTCCCCTTCGTAGACAGGCTAGAAAAGCTTAGGTGTGTTATCAGAGGTCACACGGCCTTTCTATGTGGTAAACACAGGACTTGAATTCCTATGCCTTGTTTATTTCCCTCCCATGATGCGATTTTGAATGCTAGGAAAGAGGAATGCTATGCTGACAGGAAATATTTCATATAGGCGAAAGGCACATAATCTAATAATATTGACCGAACTCTAAATTTAAAAATATAAGAAAGAAAAAGAGGTGGTTTATTTTTCATGCCTGGAAATTTTAATAGAATAGAAATATTTTGAACATCTCACGGGTTTTTGTAATATTTTCATCTTTGGCATAGGTGTCCCATGTTGCTCTTTGTATTTCTGATTTGACATTCTAACTGTTAAGTTTTCTTTGTCCATTGTCAAAAACAAGTATATGACTATTGTCATGGTCTTTGCTCTAAATTGCATTTTTTTAAAAAAAACAAACAAAACACTTTACTCTTTGAGAATTTAGCACAATATATTTTGATCATTTTTACTGCCAACTCCTCCTAATTCCTGCCAGGCCCACTGACCCCCCCCCCCACACACACACACTTTCTGAGCTTCCAAATTTATTTGATTTTATTCATTTATTTTAATAACTCACCGACTCTGCTTTGTGCTGCTCATATAGACCTAGCTGTGGGACCTTCTTCTAGAATGTGGTCAGTCTACCAACACAACCTTAAAGAAAACCAACTCTCCCTTCCATTGATGTCATAGCTCCTCAGTTAGGGATGGGGGTTCAAGGACTCCTTCCCAGTCCAAGCTAGAGTGTTGGCTGGCTTGATCTTGCACACATCTTATGCAGGCTCCCACAGCTACTAGGAGATCATGAGGAGCATGGTCCTGCCATGTCTGTTAAACAAAGTTCACTCGATGCTCCCTAACCTCTGGCTCTTTTACAGTCTTTCCATTCCCTCTCCTAAGATGGCTTCTGGGCCTTGAGAAGAGGGTGTGGTATGGGTATTCTGTTTGTGGCTGAGCACCCACTTGTTCTCTGTGCTTGTCCAGTTGTGAATTTTTGTGTTAACTACCTCAACCACACACAAAAAAAAAATTTTTTTTTTTAGTCTGAGATGAGATCTGAGAGCTGAATGAATCTACAGGTAGATATAAATTTAGATGGTTGTTTTATATCATGTCTATTTTGTAGATAATAGTAGTAGGTCCATTCCTAGGGCCTGTGATATCTCCAGACATAGGATCTTGACCATATATACATACTAGGCGAGTGTTTCCTCCTGTGGAGTGGTCCTTCAATGCAAGCGGGAATTGGTTGGTCACCCCCATGGCGTTTATGCCACTGTCCCACCCATGGTCATTTCTTGCCACACTGCTCATCATTGTAACTCACAGCATTCATAGCTGGGCAGTGCTGTTGCTGACTCCCTCCCAGTCCCGGCAGACTGGATAGCATCTTCCAGTACTCTGGAAGCTACCCAGGAAGGAGAAAACGTTCTTGTCAATACCACTTGATTTCTCCATGTCCTGTGACCGGTATGTGTAGTATTTTCAATAATAGGGTCTCACCATCAAGTTCTGATGGGCAACCAAGAGCAGTGTCATTAGCCTGATTGTTTGGGGGAAATCTTTGGGACACCTCTGACCAATAAGTTGAGGGGAAGTATACCACACTTGGCAGTGGGACTTTCACTTAGCAACTTATGGCTTCTGGGAGATGCATTACCCATGTGTAGGGTAACTCCAAGTAAATTCTTGAGTATGAAACAACAGCAAAGGACAACTGAGAACAAAACACTTCTGTTAGAGCATAGTTAGGTGCCTGTATCCAGCATGGCTGTTGTTTGCTTATTGGTTTACAGTATGGTGTGTGACACAGAGAACTGTGACAACCATCTTTGAGCCATGGGTACCTTGAAACCTGCAGAAGCAGTGACTGGTGTAAAGTTGTTGGTGGGTGTCAGTGACTACTCCAAGAGGCTGTCCTTATGGCTGTGTTTAACTACTAGCCACCCAATGTGTCCTTAACTACTTCTCAAAATCGGGAATTTCACAAAGAGCTCTGATCTCACAGGCTTGTGGTGAGGAACAAGTATGGAAGTGTGTCTGAAAGCACTTTGCACACAGAAATAAAAGGTTCTAGAAAACCCTGAAGGTCGCAGCAGCAGCAGGAGCAGCAGCAGCAGTATTGCATCATGCTCTGGGATTGTCCTCGGTACTGTCTGTCCTAAGGAAGGGAAATTGGTCATGCGCCACGGGGACTTTTTTTGACGTGGTCAAATTTGAAACCTATGTGATGAGCAGGCTCCTTACAAAACAAAAGGTCACCACACTCTTTAGCAGAATCATTCCCTTGAAAGCCATTTGTGTGACATAGGGAAACAAAACCAATTACCCACAAACATTTTCTTTTTCTGCAGAGAAGCGTCCAGATGATGCTTACTTCTTTTGCACGGCTGTGTAATACCTTCCAAACTTAAGTCCCTCACTTGGGCCTGTGAACCCTCGAGGATGATGAAGGACATAGACTGAATTCTATGCTATCTCAAGCATCCTTTAAAGCAGATCCTCGAGTCTTTCTGAGGGACTCTAAAAGCCCAATGAAGGTTAATGAGATCTGCTGACTATGCTCTCCCCCATGGCCATTCTTTCATCGGATAATAACCAGTTTTGAAGAAATTGAAGCTATATTAAAAAGGCGACAGAAATAGATACACGGTTAGCTGCTCTATAAAACATGTTTTCAAGAAGACAGTTGTTGACACAGTATTGAGCACTTCCTCTGGGGTTCCCAGGTATATCTGCTTTGTGATAGTTTCCCAGCGCCTCTCTGGGGACCAGAGAAAACTACTAAAATAAAAGCTACCTCACTGGTCACCAGCTTCTCCCGTGATTGCCCTGTTAAGGCCAATTCTTTTTCATCACCTGAGTTACCATGTCCTGACTCGCTCCATGCATCTACTCAGGGATCTAGCAGCTATCTTTCTTTGCTTCTTCAAAGCCACAGCCTCAATTCTGTTGGGCAACAATAGCCTTTGTCCATCGCTCTAATTGCATAAGTGGTTTCAAAGCCGATACATATATCAGCGATGCCAGTCTCACATAAAGAAATGGAGGTGATTCTAGCTGGGCTGCCTTGTCTGGCCTCAATGGAAATGGATGTGCCTAGCCCCACAGAGACTTGATGTTCCAGGATGGAGGAATACCCAGAGGGACTCGAACTCGCTCAGAGGAGAAGGGGAGAGGAAAGGGAGAAAGGATTGTGAAGGGGACAGGGGTAATGAGCAGGATGTAAAGTGAATAAAAAAGAAAGAAATGGAGGTGAATCGAATCTCTGTCAAGATACCCATTTTGAGAAAGTATCTGAGTTTCCTCCCCCTGATAGAATCAGTCTCCTCTTACTTGATCAAGGCAGGGTCTTTCATTGCTTCCTTACATCACAAAAATGAAACCTTACATTTTTGCTAAATACACAGTGGACAACCCTGGAGTTAAGCACTGATGGCCTCAGTTCGAAATGCAGAAACTAAGCTTGCAGGAGACTCCAGCATTCAAAGTACAGACCAGAGCAGTCCATCTCGGTGCTCTTTCCACAGTATATAGCCTGCTCAGATGTTGTAGCTCATAAGTGAAACCAATACTCTTTCTTTAAACAGTTTAGAAATAAGCTACCCTGAGATGGTTGTTCAGCTCTGAACTGTCCTCTTCTTCCTCCCCATCCCACAGAGATATACACCAGAGATGGGAACTCCTATGGAAGGCCTTGTGAATTCCCTTTCTTGGTTGGTGAGACATGGTACCATGACTGCATTCATGATGAGGATCATAGTGGGCCATGGTGTGCCACTACCCCAAGTTATGAATATGATCAAAAGTGGGGCATCTGCCTACAACCAGGTATGTATGGGCTGGGGGACTCTTTAATTGCAAGAAGAGAGCAGTGTTTATAGGACATAAAGGGAGAAAGGGGGAGTTTAAGATGACTTGATAAATCTGCAGCCAATATCATCCTAGATAAGCAATCTGTGTTTGCAGGACTTCTCCCCTGAAGTCTGGTACAGCTTTGAATTTGCCTTGAGAAGCTGGTCAAGAAGAGAAGTAGGACTGTTTGTGGAAGATGGGATTGGGAGAGGGCACTGGGGAAGCTCAGCTACATCAGGGAAAAGTAGAAAGGGCACAAGCAGGTGGGAAGTTGCAGCTTCAGGAGAAAGTGGGGCATGAGACACTGGAGCTTGAGTAGAAGGACATCACCTTTGTGAGTTTCCTGAAGCAAACAAGAGCAACAGGTACAGAGGAGCTGAGAAGCCATATTTAGGATTGTGACAACTTAAAGTAGATTTGTACCCTGAAGCCAAGGCTGCAAGAGAAAGAGACACATGCCTTTGGCCCTCCCCGAATTAGTGACAGTGTTTGCTCCACCATGCCCATATGTTGATCAGAGTGTTTTCAAGTTGTTTCTCATTAGAAGAAAACTATCCAGGGTGCTAAAGCATTCATTCCTCTTTATAGAAATGGACAGATCCAAGGAATGCTCATGTCACTGTCTGGTATATAACAGAGACAGTTTCTTAGCAAACAGGCGGGTATTGCAAAGAAATCACAGTAACTGGCATGTGGTACATGCTTAAGGAATATTGAATGCCAAGTATGATAGTTAACTCTTGTAACTTCAGCACTCATGACACTGATCCTGGAGAATGATGAGTTTCAGGTCAGCCTGAGCTATAGAAGTGTGAGAATACTGTCTCAAAGAAAATTAATGACAACAGGTTGAAAGAGCCTATTAAAAAAAGAGAAAAAGAACTTCAGATGTAAATAATAATAGTAAATGACCTCTTGTCTTAGTTTGGCTTTTTACTGCTGTGACAAAACACCATGACCAAAAAGCAAACTAGGGAGGAATGGGTTCATTTGGCTCACATTTCTGTATCACTATTCACCATTGAAGGAAATTCAGACAGGAACACAAACAGAGCAGGAACCTGGAGGCAGGAGCTGAGTCAGATGTCTTAGAGTGGTCTACTTACTGGTTTGCTCCCTGTGGCCTGCTCAGTGTGCTTTCTTATAGAACTCAGGACCACCAGCCCAACATAGCACCACCCACATAGACTGGGCCCTCCCCTTTGTAATCATTAAGTAAGAAAATGCCTTGCAGCTCCATCTTGTGGCAGATCTTACAGCAGCATTTCTCAATTGAGGTCCCCTCCCGTCCAATAAATCTATCTTGTGTCAAGTTGACTTAAGACTATCAGAACCCCACTCCCAGTGTCAGGCACTGTTCTAAGCCTTCAACATCAATTGTAACCATTAAGTCCCCATAGCAACTACAGAAAAGCATAGTGAGGCCCAGGTGGACCACATAGTTGCATAAGGTCTTGAAGGTCCAAGAAACCTGGCTGTGAAGCCTTTGTCTCAAATGGCTACTCGCCGGCCCAGAGAAAAGGCAGCCTGGTGGTATTGTATGCTGATCCCTCTTTCAGAGAACCCAAGCTTCTGACCAACTTGAAGAAATTAGACAGGGCCAATGATCCCACACATCAGGGTGCACCAATCCCAGTTGGAGTGTTTGTTAAAACAGAGGGGTACCTCCAAAGGTTCTGATTCAGCGCGTTTGAGATGGAGCCTGGGCATCTGTAGTTTCATAAGTTCCCAGGTCATTCTGATGATGCTGGTCTGAGGACCTCTCTGTGAGAATTGCTCTTCTAGACCAAGGCCCAGGCTTTTTAAACACCTGGGATCTAGTTAGAAAAATTAAAAAAAAATACACAGTGTTTGCTTCTTCTTATAATTTATAACAAGTGAATTGTGGCTAAGAGCATAACTGTTTCTTTTAACTCTCACTATTGCTTGGGTCAGAAATTTCAGGTGAGAATTTTCTCAGGTCCATAGAAGGTCCTGCCAGGGTCAGACCACATTTATGTGAAGCCTGGTGGAGAGGCCAGTTTCCTGATGCTCATTCTCCAGCGTATTTACCTGCTCTGCCTTATTGCCTTGACTGGAAGCTGCCTGTGTGCCTGGTTGCCTGCTTGGGCAGGGGTGTTAATGCATTCGTGTACCTACCAGAGTTACTTTTCATGAAAGAAGGCTGAATTCTCAAATTTGAGGTTTGCTAAGCCCTGGAGGTAGTGTGGAACAGCAAACATACTGCCACCCCACTGGAAGCTTCTAGCTTTACAAAGAAGATGCCTTCACTGGTAATACGAATGTGCCTGAAATTTACCCTATTTTTCCTCTACCAAGTGGCATGATCTCTCTTGCTGTATATGCTACAGAAGACTGGGCAAGATGCAAATATGCCATTCAGAAGCCACAGAAGCGACGGGTGTTCTGGTTATACCATTGCCACAGACACCTGTGGGTCTTTGCCCCACTCTATGCAATCAGCAGTGGATAAAACCACGAGTGTACTATTTGGTGTGTAACTGGTAGTGGAAAGCCCCCTTGAAACTCACTGGATAGAGCATTAGGTCATATGATCTAGCCTAAATTGGTTTTCCCTCTTTCTGGGATCACATAGGAAATTGAGTATCTTTTGGACCAATTCAATTATCTCAAGATCTATATAACTGAATCATGGTACAACTTGAAGTTTCTTTATTTGAAAGACACATTTATATATCTCTATACACACACACACACACACACACACACACACACACAATGGAGCTGGGGGGACAGGGCATTAAGTAGGTAAAAGTGCTTGCTACTGGCACTCAAATTTAAAAATAGAAAGTTAGACATAGTTAAGGACACCAGCCAGTAACCCCAGTGCTATGGAGGTTGAAGACAAGAGGATTTCTGGAGTTTGCTGGCTGCCAACCTAGCTTCAGGTTAACCAATAGATCCTGTCTCAAGGGGAAGGTGAAGAGAGATCCAGCAAAACACCTGACATCTCCCTCCTATCTCTGCTTGCACATTCACACACCAGCACAGGAACCTGCTGGCATAAACATGTGCATACATACCATGCTCTCACAGAGCATACACTATGGACCGTCTGTGTTGTACACTCGTGTTTCTATGCCTATATGTGCATATGTAATGTGAGTCCTACATCATTCATTCTATTCATGTAGTCGATCATCTATTCAAATCTTAAGGAGAAATTTGGGCTGAATTTCCAAAATAAAGAAGTCACTATGCTCTGTATCTTAGCCGTGTTAACAGCATCTCTATGCATACAGTGCTTTCTAGGCAGGCTGGAGACAACCCATCTTTACCATCTTGTTTTACATTGGCCCAGTACTCCGCATCTGTGTATATTGAGACTTCCTTCTTCAGGCAAAGGGCATGAAGGAACACTGGTCCAAACATGGCATTGTAGTTGACAGGGCATAGAGGGAAAGTGGAAGTGTTTGCCCGCTTGAGTCATTTGGTATGCTCTGACTTCCATTTCAGTGAGTAAAGAAATATGCTCCATGCATGCAGTGACAGTCTCCGTTTTGGCATGTCCTAAGCGAATGTAAATTGAATCGAGATCTTGTAGACACTCCAAGTAACAGAAAACATAATCTCCTTATTTCATGATCACTCATTTATCTCTCTATCAACAGAAAACGGCTGTGAAGGTAATTGGGAAAAGAATGAGCAGATTGGAAGTTGCTACCAATTTAATAATCAGGAAGTTCTATCTTGGAAAGAAGCTTATGTCTCCTGTCAGAACCAAGGAGCTGACTTACTGAGTATCCACGGTGCTGCAGAATTAGCCTATATTACGGGTAGGTTTGACTTGCGTGTGGTGGAGCAGGCAGCTGGAATTGTAAAGATGCTTTCTTCTTCTACACTGTATAACCAGGAATGCTCTTTTGATAATATCCTTTCTGGCTTCTCTTAAAATCTAAACCTCAGCATTGAAGCCTACAAAGGGAAAAGGGAGCGGGGAGTTGAATGTAAGCATATTCCATGTGTTGAAACGCATCTCGTGATAGAAACTAGAGGGGAAACTGCTGTTTAGAAAGCAAGTTACAGTACAGGATGCAGTTAGCACCCTAATCCTAAACAGACGGAATGGGGAGGAGAGGGCAACACACTAAACCTCTGGACACCACGAAACAGAGAATTCGGGGAAGATAGAGCAGGTAGTGAATCATGCTAGCTGACCTCAGGGAAAAGTCTTCATACGGGAGTGGAAGGCTCAGGGGCAAGGAGAGGTTTAGGGTTTTCTTTTGATGTTTTTAAAATACTATGTGTATGCACACATGTATGTGCCTGTGTGTGTGTATGTGTGTTTCCATGTGTGTTAATGCCAGTATACTGGGAAGCTGAAGAAGGGCATCAGATCCTTTGGAGCTAGAGTTACAGACTGTTATGAGTACTGGAAACTGAATACAGGTCATCTGCACCCCTAACCACGGAGCTGAGTCTCCACCCCCGGAAGGAGTGTTAAAAGGCATGCTTAAATGGACAGGGGAAAGCACACACGGACTCAGCTCTACACAAAGAATTATAAGCAACTAAAGAATCTTGAGAGTAGGAGGAAGGCGCAGTCCTCCCCGAGGAAGAGCACACTAATTGGTTATCCAGTACCAAATGGTCACCTCTGAAAGCATCCATACGAGTAACAGTATACAGACTGAGCAGGATGCATTTTTGTATTTAGGTGTATATACATAGCATATATATATACATATATATATATATATACATATATATATATATATGTATATATATATATATATATATATATGTGTGTGTGTGTGTGTGTGTATGTGTACATATGTGTGTGTGTGTGTATATATATATATATGCACATATATATATACACACATATATGCATGTAGGGACAATCAATGAAAAAGAGGCTGTGAATTTAAAAGAGAGCAGGGAGAGGTGTATGGGGCAGTGTAGAAGGAGGAAAGGGGAGGGGGGAATGATGTCATTGTACTATTATAATCGCAAAAAATAAAAGAAGCCACTTTTAGAAGAAAGTCCTAAAGTAAATGAATAGCAAGGATATGCAGAGTAGATTTTGTTTGGTTTTGTTTTGTCTTCTGAGTAGTAGAAATTTAAAATATTATACACATACATATATACATATACACATACATTAATATTTATATATACATATACACATCATATGATATTTATAATATATGATATATTATGTATTTCATTAGTTATATACAATATAAATTATGTATATAATGAAAATATCATTCCCCCAAAGCCTTTGATTTTAACAACCAGTGATTGGTTGACACTAGGAATCTATTTCCAGAAACAGGTGAAGAGGTGACCCCTTTTGTGAGTCCCTCGAAATCCTAAAGGGTTTTCTTTTTTCTTTCTGCCTGTCTTGCATCTACTTAGTTATATATTTTTTTAAGTTTTATTGTTGTTGTTAATACATAGATGGGGTGACAGATTTGGATTGTTTGTATTCATCATATGTAACTGACTTTCTCAGGACCTAAAATCAACTGGAGTTCCCCTAAAACTCCGAAAAAGACCCATATGCCTGTGCAGGAACATTTCCTGATTTGCCTTCACCCTGAGAATGTTTCCATCTTGAGCTACTTGACCTTCGCCCCAAGGCTAGGACAGTTCCAGGTTAGGGTGTTTGCAAGTTAGGGCGGTTGCAGCCTTTCTGACACAGCTGAAGAGTTCTCTGTGGCTCGATTTAGGCCTCTGTTATCAGGCTTGTCATCGCTCACTGTGGAAGGAGGAAGGGAAGTCTGCAGTGAGACCTGGACAGAGGCCTCGGGGGCAGCCAGATGTGTCTCAGGAAATATTTACAAACTCTGTGTCTGGCATGGGGTTAATATTCAGAATTTGTAAGGAACTCAGAAAACTCAATAGCAAAATTTGACCAAACAAGAGCTATAGGCCTAACTAGACAGGTTGTAAAAACCCACAAAAACTAGTCAAAGATAGGATAGAGTTTTAAATGCTCAAAATAACTAACCACTAGATAAATACAAACCAATGCCACAGTAAGATATCACTTTATTATTATAGTGATTATTAAAAATAATAATAAATGCAAATGAGGACGAGAAGAAAGGAGAGCACTTACATACAATCAGGAATACTGTAAAATAGTATACCCATTGTGGAAGTCAGTATAGGTTCCTCGGAATATTAAAAAGAGGACCATTTGGCAGCTCCTGTACTAGGTACACAGCCAAAGGGAAGGAAAGAGCATGCCAAGGAGATACAGAGATACCCAGTCCGCCACACTGATGGCAGTTCTACACACAGTGACCAACATAAATAACCAACAGCCATCGTCAAAGATTTCTACACCCAATGAGGTAAAGAAAAACTGGCATATACACAGTGAAAGACATCCTGGCATTTGTGACAGTTCAGACATTATGTTAGGCGAAATAAGGGGAGGCACAGAAAGAGTGTCGCCATAAGCTGTCAGTCATATATGGGGTCTAAAATCCTGACCTCATAAGAGCTGAGAGGAGTGGGAAGGGAAGGCTGAGGAGAGCAGCAGGAAGGGAAGAGAGGGGCTTGGGGAGAGGTTGGTCAGTAGGTACAAAGTAACATTACAACTGAATGGTGGTGTTCCATTGCACAATAAGGTAACTGTAGTTGATAGTCACACACTGTCTATTTCAAAACAACTGAAGAGGATTTGGACTGCCCTTATCACAAAGAAAACATAAATGTTTAAAGTGATAAGTGTGCCTATTTCCCTGGTTCGGTCACTATACAGTGCATCAAAACCTCACACTGCCACCCACAGATACATATGGTTACTATGTGCCAATTAAATACAGACAAAAGAAGGAAAAGGAATAAAGGACTTGCCTGTTCCTTTAGTCCAGGCTCTCTACTGCTGATCATCTGCAAGATAGGCAAAGTCTTACCTGAGCTCTAAGTAAAGAAAAAGCCCAGCTCTTGACAATCCACGTAAACTGTCTCTGTCCATCATGTCTACCTGTGCCCATTCTGTCTTTCCTCCACTTAGAATGTGCCCATTTCTCATTTACATCCACTGGTTGCCAGCATGGTAGAAAACAAATTCTTTAATCCCAGTGACGTCAATACAAACTACAAAGACAGTAAGGAGACGAATCAGGGTCTTTAGTTCAAAAGATACCATTGTGTAAGTCTGTCCCTGCCTGCAGGTAACCACAAGGGTTACACTACAGTAATTACTTCCTTTGGGGAGCTATCTGAAAAATCATCGTAGGAAGGATATGGCTGAATCTGTAGTGGATGGGAAGGAACTCCTAGTATCCTGCTTGAACCACGGCAGGAAGGTGGAAATGAAAACAAACAGCCTTCGAGACATCAGGAGACATGGTTAAGTCTGGAGCACCAGAAAGACTTCTTGGTTTCCAGGACTTCTTTTGGAATGCTGGGAAACCAACTCCTTTTACTAACAAGGGGAACTGTGCCTTAGATTGCATCTTCAGTGTGTGCTCTGTAGCGGTGCTGGCAGCTGTTACAGGAGCTGGTGGGGTAAAAGAGAAGGAAGAATCCGAAGTTCTTGCCCAACCTCCTCAAGGCTTCCACACAAACACAGCTGCCCTCTCTTTACTTAATAAAGCATTTCTGCCATCTACTTCCCTGAGGAAGGTGGAGCAAACTTTAAGTTCTCACCCCCATACTTCCATCTGTATCCAGACTGTAGTCTCACCAGCTCCTCCAAAAGCTCTTCCTTTTCCCAAGCCCTTTGTGTCTTACCAGCCATTCTTCGACCCTGATCACAGACACTGACTCTTTCATTTGCCAACACCCCGTGTAAACAATCACCATTGAAGATATGCTTATTTCTGGGTCCTGGGAGCCTGTCTCCTTTCTTAACGAAGCTCCTTGCAAGTCCCCAAAAGGCCTGCTTTACACGTTTGGCTTCTAGAGTCGTCAGAGAGGCAAAGATTATGTATAGTCAAAGTTGCTCTTGGAAAGTCCTCATAGTCTAAATATGGTTTTTCTCTGTATAATCCCTATAGTCTATAATACATGCACATAGGTACCTTATAGGGAGATAGATAGGGACATGATGTAATAACATACATATTTTCCTGTGAGTAATTAGGAAACTGTTGTTAAGTCATTTTCAGCTGAAAATACCCCAACAAATTTATAAAGATCCCCATCTTAATGTTTGTCAACCTCCCCTTGTCATTCATAGACCATTTCATCAATTGCTCTGTCCCTTCTACCTGGCCTTAATTAATTTTTCAAATTCTTCCCTCACGGTCTTGATAAAGTCTTTCTTTCCAGGTTCATGACCTCCTGGATGATAATGGTTTAACTAATGTTTTAGTTTGTGCTTTGTTTGTTTGTTTGTTTTTTGCTCTGAAGAGACCCCATGACCAAGGCAACTCTTATAAAGGAAGACATTT
The DNA here is from genome assembly GCA_030674055.1 of Rhabdomys pumilio. Lineage (NCBI taxonomy): Eukaryota > Metazoa > Chordata > Mammalia > Rodentia > Muridae > Rhabdomys > Rhabdomys pumilio. The sequence continues at coordinate 130,888,904 of JANHMN010000002.1, read as the reverse complement.
AATTGGGGCTGGCTTACAGCTTAACAGGTTCAGTCCATTATCATCATGGTGGGAAGCATGGCAGCATGCAGTCAGACATGGTGCTGGAGGAGGAGCTGAGAGTTCTACTTAATCTGGAGGCATCCAAGATGAAGCTCTCTTCCACACTGGGTAGAGCTTAAGGATAGGAAACCCCAAAGCCCACTCGCATAGTCACACTGGTACTCCAACAAAGCCACATCTACTCCAACAAAGGCCACACCTCCTAATAGTGCCACTCCCTGTGGGCCAAGCATTCAAACACATGAATCTATAGAGGCCAAACCTATTTAAACCACCACAGTAAACATCCTCACGATCATTTTTGTTTTCTTTATGTTCTTTCTCCTTATGTACAGACCCATACAAGCATGGGCACAACCATATTCTGTATCTACATCAGGTACCATATGGGCAACTAGTCTCACTATTGAAGTTATTTATACTTCCCTGTCCCCTTCCCTTCTTTCCCCAATGATTTTAATTATGAAGTAATAAGATTGTATGATATGTCTTCCTGACTACAGGGGTGTGTGTGTGTGTGTGTGTGTAAAACTCTCATATCTAATTTAAACACACAACATAGTAGAGTCATGAAACAGTTCCCATACATATTTCTAACCCAGAAATGCTTTTCTGTTTGAAGAGTCCCTAGATATTCCCCTCTGCTAAACTAAACTTTTTATGAGGGCAATACTTTATGGTTTTGATTTTTATATTTATAGATCTGGCAAATAATGTAGGCTTTATGGCTTTGACCTGTCAGAATAGAATACAATCAGATCTCAAAATCTAGGCACAGGATGGAAACTGCTTTTGAGTAAGCCTCCTAAGTAAGGATTGAAAATATATAGTGAAACTGTCACTCAGAAAATTCTGTTACCACAGAAGATGGAGAACTGGACATTTGGAAAGCAGAATTGAACAAATTTATTAGACTTTGGCCTTTTTTAAAAAATGAAGTTTGGTTGCCCATTAGCATGACCTGTCTCTGTTGTCTAGACAGCCCCCTTAGTGAGATTCCTGCTCCAGTTAAGACCTTCTGGTCTTTGACTATCAGTAAAAACTGAGTTTGAATTATATAATTTTGTCATTGTTCAAAATTATGTAATTCCATGTGTCTCTACATCTCTCTCTCTCTCTCTGTCTCTCTCTCTCTCTCTCTCTCTCTCTCTGTGTGTGTGTGTGTGTGTGTGTGTGTGTGTGTGTGTGTGTGTGTTTCTTGTGCTTTTTCTTTGGCTCTCTTTCTTCTGTTTGTTGTTTTGTCTTATTCTGGTTTCTTCATCTTGATTTTATCATCATTATTTTATATACTTGTTTTTGGGTGGGTGGGGAAGTGGGGAGGATCTGGGAGGAGTGAGGGGAGGAAAAACATAACCAGAGTATATTGTATAGAAGATCTACTTTCAATTAAAAAATTATGCAATTTGTACAGGAAAAGAAGACATTGCTAGAATCGTTTGGCTTGGGCTGAATCAGCTCTATTCTGCTAGAGGCTGGGAATGGTCAGACTTCAAGCCACTCAAATTTCTTAACTGGGATCCAGGTAAATGCTCTTCCCCAGCAATGTATACAGAGTAAAGGCTTCAAAGCTAGGAACTTTTTATTCATCCAGAACTTATAAAAGTTTCACGTACAGTCAGATCTCATGCTAGCTTCTTCAGAATTTTTTTTCTGACATTCTTAACTGTGGTATTATTTTAGCCAAGGTAGCCACTCTGTAGACAATGGAGCATTTGCTCCTAGGCTTTAGAGCACCCCTGCATTTTAAAGTAATAACAGAATGAACCCCACAACATGGCCAGGAATCATTCTACATTCTGTAGAGTCCTGACTCCCAGTGCTGTACTTAGCCTGCAGGTTGCCTTTATGCAGAAAAATCCCTTACTTCCACATGGTACCACCCAGACACCAGGAACACACACAGATGTAGTTTATTACACAAATAAATTATCAACGAAAATAACATTCTGTTTCACCATAAGCTTTCTACAAAGAAAAAAATGAGGAAGGAACCTTTTGAAACCTAAAATCTGATAAAGGCGAAACCTGAATGGTAACGTGAATGGATTGAGTATTGTAAAGCAACCATGGTGTTTTCGTCAATGAAATATTTTCATTAGTAAACAAAGTAAAACTCTACTGAGTCAAAAATAGACTTTGCTAGGCAAGTGCCCCACTACTGAGCTGCAGTCCTAGTCCTTAAATTAATATTTAAGGTCATAAAGGCAGAAACGCACAATAACGTTTCTGTCTGGTTGTAAATATTTAGCATAGAGTAAATTTAATAAAATTTAATATGCGCTAAGAGGCTCTGGCCACAGGTGTGTGCGGTGGAAGTAGCTCTAGAGCAGAGACGGGTTCGTTTCTCTGCTGTCAGTTAGCTCTTGTGGTTCAGAATGTTCCCCTCCATCTTGTGTTTCAGAAGAAGGACAAATGAGCGTGGCATTGCTCACTGCAGCCTATAACTTTTCAATTTAGCTGAAAGTTTTAACCATACCATGAGCCTCCAAAAAGACAGGAAATCACGAACTTTGAATAATTTTAAGACCACTCTGGCCCTAACCTCCTTCTGCCTCCTTGAAAATCTTTCTTTTTAAGGCACACCTGCTGCGCCTGTGATCGGTGGGTCAAGCTGTGCAAGAATGGACACAGAGTCCGGGCTGTGGCAAAGTGTTTCCTGTGAATCTCAGCAGCCGTACGTGTGCAAGAAGCCACTGAACAACACGGTGGAGCTCCCAGGTGTGTCCCTCACTTCCCCATGTGTACAAATAAGGCCAGAGTTTTATGAAGTAGATGCATGCCAGATACCTACTTTCCTTTCCTTCACTGGATACTGCCAATGGTTGTTTGTTTATTTGGGTTTTTTTTTTTATCCCCAGAATTTATGCTAAAATGCCATGGTTATATATGTTTGTAATCCCAGTGCTGGAGGCGGAGGGCTGGGCAAGCAGGAGAATCTTTAGGGTTGACTGTCCAGATAGTCCATCTTAATTGATAAGCTTTGCGCTAATGAAAGACTCTATCTTACTTCCTCAAAGGAGGCTGATGATTTTCCTGAGGATGACACCTAAGATTGTCCTTTGGATACACACACACACACACACACACACACACACACACACACACACACACAGGACCCGCCTTTCTGTCTCCAATGCTAGGATACATATATGTCTACATATCCATGCCCAGATTTTTACAAAGGTGCTGGGGGCTGGAATCCAGATTCTCAGGTCCCTATGCTTGCAGAGCAAGGGCTCTTACACATTAAGCCATCTCCCTAGCACTGAACTCTTATCCAAAAAGGAATATAGAGCAATTTAAAAGATATTTACATAGACTAATGCAGGGAAATGTCTTATGATAATAGAAAGAAAAGAACATTTATATTCCAAGTTACCAAATGTAGCCCATACGACAGAAAGCTTAATAGAGATGCCACACAAGGAAGAACGTATGAGAGCTAATGATAGCATAAATAAATATCTTGAAGTCGCCATTATTAAATAAATTGTGGTGTTTCCATAATATGTGCCCATTACAATTGTGCCGGCAGGAAAATTCAAAAAGCAGAACAAAATGATATGCCTACCTGTCAATTGTAACTTTGTGGAAAGATGTTTTTGTGGAGCTAAAGGCTAGAATGTGTGGTTGCTTGGTTGAGTTCATTTACATGTGTTTTTTCTCCCTGTTTCTTTCCATAATTGAAATATCCCATAGTAATAATGAATGCCATTTAGAGCCAAAGTTAATTGAGTTATTGTCTTGCAAAAAAAAAAAAAAAAAAAAAAAAAAAAAAAACTCCACATTTTTAAGATGACTGTGTTTGCTTATAAAAAAAAAAATAAATGTTTCAAGAAGACCTGGATAACTGGAATAACAAAACTGTTTCTAGTTTCGCTGACGAGAGTAATAGCCCTTTGCCTCTGAAAGGTCAGACTTCCCTTATGCGCTTCATCATGGTCTGAGACTCACTGGTCTTTCATAGCGGATGAAGGTGTCTAGAGAAGCCATTCTGTCCTTTCTCTGCCTCCTTTGCTGCCATCTCTCGAGGGTGTACTAAACAAATGCCACGTCCCGCTCCTTAAATCTCTACCTGCCTTTTATTCAACAGTCAGTGTTAATATGCATCCGCTTACTAAGCCGGTCACACGAGAAAAGAAGGCTTGTGCCTTACTAATCTCTGAGATGTGGGTGGGGGTGACCTTCCGAATCTCAGACCTGGAAAAGATGGTCCAAATCTGGCCTACTCCACCCCTGTCTTCCACTTATTAAGACTAAAGTCGTTTCCTTCCCTGACTGTGTCTATGCCCCTTAAACAGTTTTGTCCAGCCACGTGCCATATATGTCTCAAAATAAGGATATTTTATACCTAAATCTCCTCAGGAGTTCTTATAATGCCAGATATGTAGTAAGCACAACATAAAATTCATGTCACTCCGATAGCTGACATCATGTCTCCCAGTTTTCCAGAAGCTTGTGACTCAAGAAAGAGACATTTACAGGGCTGTCGATTCAAAATGGATCTGTCATTGCTGGAATATAAATCTCTACTTTCTCGCCCCCCCCCCCCCCCGCCACCCCCCAGATGTTTGGACGTACTCAGATACCCACTGTGATGTGAGCTGGCTGCCAAATAATGGCTTTTGCTATCTGCTGACAAATGAAAGTGTTTCCTGGGACACAGCACGTTTGAAATGCAAAGCCTTCAGCGCGGACCTCATCAGCATTCACTCCTTAGCGGATGTGGAGGTGGTTGTCACGAAACTCCATCTCGGGGGTGAGCCTTTTTGTTTTGTTTTAAACATCTTGTTTTAGGGGTCTAAAGCATTTCGAGTCTCCCCATTTTCAGTAGGAGAGGCTTCCAGCCTGCCCAGTAGGAGGGGCACATCCAGGAACCTTTCTGTGGAAATAGGCGTGTCCCAGGCCCCGCCTTGTCCAGTGCTGTAACTACCACGTGACGTTTGAGCTCCTGAAAGGTAGTTAGGAAAAATGAGGAACTGAAGTATCACTTTTGTTCCGCCTTCATTTCTCTGCATTACAGTTTAAATGGCTGCCTCTGCCCAGCGGCCACTATTTAATCAGAAACTCCCCCTCTGCTCATAATTATGCCAAATCTTCTTCACGTTCTTCTAAAAATCTACTTGATGGTCGTTTCACTTTTGTGACTATCTGGAACTAGACTGAGAAACAAAGACATCCTAGGTCCCGCCCTCTTCCTAGAGGCAGGCAGTGGAGGTAACTGTCCTGTGCCAGTGGGGTGCTCATTGCTTCCCACGTGAAGACAGTAGCCATTTCAGTGCAATACTGGACAAGAACTATTTCTAGTTAGAATATCTATGTCTGTGTTTATAGAGTTTTACTAATACCCATTAAGCAGAGTTCGTGCACAGCAGTTCCGAGGGGCACTGAGCTGGCCGACCCTAAAGCAGTTCTCCCTCTGTGTACTGTGTGCAGTATGAGAGACATTGCAGGCCTGGAGACCCACCCGCCCTACTCATCAACATCTTTAGTAAGCGACTAAAGAATACCTCGAAGCCCCCCGAAACTGTCTACCAGCACATAAAAGTCAGTAACACACATATTATAACATACAATGGAACAAAATCAAACAAAGAAAACGCTTTTCTTTTAGATGTCAAAGAAGAGATATGGACAGGCCTTAAGAACACAAACAACCCCGCTTTGTTCCAGTGGTCGGACGGAACGGAAGTTACTCTAACCTACTGGAATGAGAATGAGCCGAGTGTTCCCTACAATAAGACTCCCAACTGTGTTTCCTATTTAGGAAAGGTAGGACACCTCCTGTCGTTTATTTATAGTCTTTTTTGTTGGTGCTAATAATAATATTAACATTTTGCTAGGAACGGGATTTGTGTGCAAACTGAGAAGGAAAAGGTAAAGTCCTGTAGATTGTCTTCCCGATAGCTGGTCGCTGAGTCAGCAGTCTGCTTGATGTCTGAGCACCCATTGCAGTCTGGAAAAGACACATGGACTCTTTAGAACTTTTGTGTCAAATGACCTGCTTCCTACAAGGATCCAAGTCTCCATCAGCCTTTTTGCTCATTATGATTGATGTTTGGCAGGTAACCATGGCTCAGTCTGAAAGAGACTATCTTTTTATATGCTCTGATTAAGTTTTGAATTAGTCACGATTTGAGGCTAACTGGAAAACATTTTTTAATAGTTCAGTTTTTAATAAAAAAAAATTTAAGTGGTCTTCAGTATTTACATAAAAAGTTGGGATAGATTTGTTCAGAAAAATTATCTTTTCCTGAGATGTAGCTTGCTAAACACTCATTGAGTATGCTCTGGTTAGGAGCCTAAAATAGGCTATAGCATGCACAGAAGGACTTAAACTCTTCTTTTAGTTTTGTTTACATCTCTTTCCTATAGGCAGCTGTCTCTCCTGGTAATCAGGGTGACTGTCACCCAGACATCTAGAGAAACTGTAAATGGAAGCATCAAACCAAGTTCCTATTTAGAAGTGTCCGATAGCAAAGATGTGATTTAGAAGTGTCACATTCCGTGCCCTACTTTAAAAGCCAAGAAGGCTCGGTGCATCATCCAAAGTGAAAGTGAAGAATGAAGGGAAAGCTTAACTACACAGCCTGCCTAAATTCAAAAGTGACCCTGGTGACAATCAAGCCACCAACATTTAGTTTTGAGAAGCAATGCAACTTAACCAATTAAGCAAACCTTTGACTCTACACTTATTTGGCAGTAGCTCTTGTCACCCCCATCATCCTTACACAGATGAGGAAATGTAACCAGACTTTAGTTGATGTCTCCCAAAGATTTTAATCTCTGAACAAACATCAGACAGGTCACAAGGAAGCAATGGAATCCCGGCAGTTTCGGGAGGGCTTCTTCTTACTTCAACTTCTTGTCCACGTGTTCTTTGGCTGTTTTACTGTTAAACTTGTAAGAAAAGAAACTTTGTGCACACTGTGTTGTAGAGATAACAGGCTCAGACACTACTTTTCCCTGCTTCCCATAGTTACTGTGATTTAATTCTAAACGTTTGTCAACTTATTTGTTTGGTAAGGATTTAATATTTTTGTCTTTAAAAGTTAGGTCAGTGGAAAGTCCAGTCCTGTGAAAAGAAACTCAGATATGTATGCAAGAAAAAGGGAGAAATAACTAAGGATGCACGGTCTGATGAGCTGTGTCCCCCACATGAGGTAGGTTTAACACCTCTGTTCATTCCTGAAGCAGAATTATCCCTCTGTGGTTAAAGATGATATCTAAGCTTAAACAATTCGAACTTGGAAAGTGAAAGTACTGGTTTCTGTTCATACATTTAAGGAAAATTGAGAAGGAGAGTCATAACACAGGTGTTCTTAGTGAAAGAAAAAGCTCACCTGTTCATGAATTCCTACAAATATGTAAATATGGCTGCTGTCCTCAATGTCAATAGTTAGATTTCTTCCAACAACAGTACTCTTCCTGAAAACTAATCCAACCAACAACTGCAATAGGGTGGGTCAGGGAGAAAGGGCAAAGAACATTATGCCATATCTCAGTCCTGTAGAGGTCACGTGACCTGTGAAACCGAGTTCCATCCTTCCCAGGTGAGGACAGTCATGTCCTCTGCTTCTTCGGGTTAGACAGTTTTGTCAGAGTCAGGGGGTTGGGGTGGGGAAATCATTAAGTCTCAAACCTTGTGATGGTGTTCCTCTTCTGACTTAGGGCTGGAAGAGACATGGAGAGACCTGTTACAAGATTTACGAGAAAGAGGTTCCTTTCGGAACGAACTGCAACCTGACCATCACTAGCAGGTGTGACCATCAGTATACACGTAGTAGAAAACTTTTAACTGACTTTGCCTAAACAGTCTCCTAAGAAAAAAAGCGGGAGGGAGAAGGGCTTTTCATTTCAAAACCTGTGAGAGTGGTTTGTCCTCTGTAGGTTTGAGCAGGAATTCTTGAATGATATGATGAAGAACTACGATAAGTCCCTCCAGAAGTACTTCTGGACTGGCCTGAGAGACACCGACTCCCGAGGAGAGTACAGTTGGGCTGTTGCTGGGGGAGTAAAGCAGGCTGTGACCTTTTCCAACTGGAATTTTCTTGAACCGGGTAAGTGTTTTATGAAGGGCTGGCAATGCTTTAACACAGAGCGGACAGGAGGGTGTTGGGGTAGCGCTGAGTCCCACACTTTGATGTAGCACCAGATTTGCAGCTAGTTAGTCTACAAAGCTTGCTTGAGTCTGACTATTCAGGTTCCCCCCAGCAGACATCTAGAGGCCCAGTGGCACTAGGGACAGAGAAAAGCAGCCACAGAAAGAGTGATTGACAGGGCGCCATGACTTAGCATCATGCCAAATCTACCTGTGGTTTTGATTTTATGGTTTTCCCCAAAGCTCATTTGTGCTAAGGTGAAAGGTGGAGTGGGGAGCTTAGGGAAGCAGAAGCCATTCTCTTGCTTCGGACTGAGTAACTACTCTAAATGCTGATTTGTTAGAGAGTAGTATGCTCATAGCAACTGGCTGCAGTGATGCAGTGGGGGCAGAACGTGTCCAGAGAAGGATAAAATAGAGAGAAAGAGAAGAAGGCAGAAGCTCAGCTGGGCATGGTGGCACACACCTTTAATCCCAGTGCTTAGAATGAAGAGGCAGGTAGAGCTCTGTGGGTTCAAGACCAACCTGGTCTACATAGTAAGTTCCAGAAAGCCCGAGCCACATGGCCTATAGGGGAAAAAAAAAAAAAAAAAAAGAGCACAGGCTCAGTAAAGCACAGAAGCCCTTGCTAACCAGATGCTTCACATACACACACACACACACACACACACACACCCCAAAACAAACAAACAAACAAACAAATAAAACAACAACAAAACAAAAAACCCACAAACATAAACAAACAAAACATACGTGTGAAATCCATGGTTAAAACTAAAGTGACATCAGTGAGTTCTGATGCCTGTCAACACCCACCTCCTGACAAGGTTCTAGAGGAGAAGGTGTACCATCCCTTTTAGTTTGACTTTTAGTTTAACTTTGAGGGGTGGCATGGGAGGAATGCCACCAAAGGAGTGCCAATTGCCTATGAGGAAGCTCTCATTCTATTATAAAGATGCTGCCTAAATTTTAAGAAGCCAAGGGTAGACCATAGAGTGGCGAACCACTGCATCCCTCCCAAGCGTGCCCTTCACCTGTGCGTGGGGATAAGGGCATCGGTGATGTTCAAAACTGGAGTCTGTGAACCCACAACCGAATTGATGCTTTCTTTGTCTCCATTAAATTCATGTGGATAATCCATTTCCAGGGCAAATGCCTGACTACCCAGAGCAGCACCAGCACTCTAAGTGTGAGGGTTGGGTTTATTTTGTTGAGTTGCTTTTTTTTTTTTTTTTTTAGGGTGGGAGTGTTTTATCCCCTCTTTTAATGTAAGTCTCAAATAAAATTTAAACATTTCCTATAAAGTATTTTACATTTGTATCTATCTCCTGACTTCATCCTGCAGAGTTAAACATGTATTTGTATTAGTCTCCATGAGAATAAATTAAGAAAGCCATGTAAGTTAGCAATTGTTTCTTTTTTGTAAGATTTATTTACTTATTTTATGAATGAATACACTGTTGCTTTCTTCAGACACACCAGAAGAAGGCATCAGGTTCCATTACAGATGATTGTGAACCACCATGTGGTTGCTGGGAATTGAACTCAGGACCTCTGGAAGAGCAGTCAGTGCTCTTAACTACTGAGCCATCCCTCCAGCCCTAGCATTTATTTCTAAAGTTAGTTCATCTTTCTTCAAACAGCCCCAAGCATTGACCATAATTTACCATGGAAGCCAGAAGAACTAGTGTAGACGTTCCACCTGGTTTTAGAGCTGGGAAAATACAGGCTTCAGTGATTCGTTTAACAAAATATACCTGGTTATTGATCAGTAAAATCCATATCTCCTGACTTCCAAGCCAATGCTGTGTAGGTTGACTTGTTCAAATAAGATAGGAGTCACAAGTCATTCTGCTTTCCTCTTTTCAGATGTCTGATATTGCCTTGTGTTGATATAATGTGATCATTAAGATATTTCTCTGTAGCACGGATACTGTTACTCTTTCCCCTCTGCTCACCTCAGACCATGTGATAATGATGGGAAAAGACACTTCCCATGGACTCTACCAGGGGATCCCTGGGCTCAGGCCCAGCTGCACCTCTCACTAACTGTGAACATGGACACATCATTTGGTCTGTGTTTGAAAAGATCTGACCATACAAACTACTTTTGAGTGTTATAAGCAAATAAAATTTAGATGATAGGAAACTGAGTGGTGAATAAGTGTGTGTTTCCACAGGCTCCTTCTACTTTCAGTGCCCCAGCCCTTCCTGTAGATCTCACTCTGGGAAGGTTTAGTTTTGAAGTTTAGTAAATAGCTTTAGAATTTTCAAAGCTGTTAAGCTACACGGAGCCACTATCCTGAGCCGCTATCCTCAAGCATGGCGATTTCCCACACTGCCCTGGAAACAGACTGCTTGAGTTCAAAGCGAGGGCCAACTCTTGTTAAGTGTAACCTTTAAGAAGTCACTTAGTCTGCCAGTCTGCATACTGGGTGCTATATGCTGGGATCTGAGGGGCTCTGGCCAGGCTGGAGCAGCCAAAGAGTTGTAGCTATCCTAGGGGAAGCTGGAGCCAGGTGGGCTGCAAGGGGCGGGCAGCTAGGGGCCAATGTTGGGGCCACCAAGCAGGAAGTGTCTGAGGTAGGCTCGAACATACAGCTGGTTGGGCCAGGTCGAGGTCCAGTGGCCTTCGGGAGAGAATACTCTTCCCTGGAGATAAGACAGGTCTTTTAGACGGTCTTTGGTGAAATAGCTCATATACTTTATTCCTGTGAATAGGACCTTATAAACATCTGGGAATGAGTTAAGATCTAGAGGCAAAAGCTTCCTATTGGCTTGATCTGGGATATTAGGGATGCCTCTAACATGTGGAAAGACTTGAGGTGCTATCTGTACAGGACTTATTGTCACAGTCCTCTCAATGGGATGTCATGGCCACATGTTCCAGGACAGGAACCTGGTCAGGAGTAGATTTAAATGCCTGCCATTCTCCATTATGATAATTTCTGGGCTTCCTGAATCTGTTTGACCTTACCAGGTTTTCTGTCTGGTGGTCCGGTCCTCTGTCTCACATTCATCCTCACTGTACTTCAGTTCTGACAATAGAATCCATCTGCTAGGGGTTACTTAACAGGTCCTTGTAGAATAGAATGATACCCCACGGCAAACACTTGTGTATGATGCCCGCTGTCCTCGTTGCTATTCTCAGCATCCCATTTCTTCCTCTCTCTCTCCTCCACTGTTCCTCCAACTCTCTCTCCTCCATCCTGGCTCAGAGCAGATGTTTAAACTTTGAAATTTTTCATTTTTGTCTATGGCCTTGTACCATCATGACAGTGCCTGATCTCCTCTTAAAGTTTTAATGTTTAATTAACCTCTCCAACCCAACCCCAGCGTCTCCAGGTGGGTGTGTGGCCATGTCTACCGGAAAGACTCTTGGCAAGTGGGAAGTGAAGAATTGCAGACGTTTCCGAGCACTTTCAATATGCAAGAAAATAGGGGGACCCCAGGAGCCCGAGGAAGCAGCCCCCAAGCCCGACGACCCCTGTCCTGAAGGCTGGTACACTTTCCCATCAAGCCTTTCTTGTTATAAGGTAAAGTAGCGGTCTCATTGGACCTGTCTATGGTGTCATCTCTATGCTGTCCTTGTTCATGTCATTGTACAAATTATGTCCCTTCCTGTAGGCACACAGTGCCTCACACCAGTGTTTGGGAGCATGGCGTCCTTAGCAAAGCATCATGGGTCTCTGGTATCAGACAGCTCAACTCTACCCACGTCTTGCCCTCAAAAGCAACACTAAAGCCAGAGTGACCTTTCTTCCATGCTTCCTTCCATCTGAGAAGCTGGGTGACCAGCAGCATGCTCATATTGTATGCAGGATTATCCTAAACCCCTAATTCTTCTTATCGGATTAAAATTCCTTCTTGTATAATGAGAGCCAGTTCTTATTGGGTTAAAAAAAAAAACAATTTAGGTTCTGTATCTTTCACGTAGTTCCATAAACAAACCTTTCATTACCACTCTCAAACTCCAAGGTGATCACATGTATAGATCTCTAGCACTTAGGGTGTGACAGACAGGCTGTTAATTCTGCCAGAGTTTGGTCAGCTGGCTGGGCTGTGATCTGGTGTCTGTTACCCTTCACTCTAGGGCTCAGGCTAAAGGGTGGCAGCTATCAGATTGTTTCTTCTCACGGTAAATTACTGAAGCCCAAGAAGAGGAGCCCAACCAAGTTGGTGTAGTTCACGCGGCCTCTAGCCTCGGCATACGACATGGCCAGGCCCCGTGTGAAGGTGGGGAGAATCTTATTCTTCCCACCAGGAGTCATGGTTAAAGTATGATTGAATAGATGACAGGAAACTGAAGAGTCATGATCAGTAATCCGACAATGGTGTTTTGTCTTCTCTGCCTGCTCCCCCACTCCCTTCTCTGTTTTGAAATAGCTATTTGTCGTAGAGCTAATCAGCACAAATTAAAGAAACAGTCAAAAGTGCCAGGTTTTGATTTGGCACCATCTGTCCGTGTTCACACACCCATATATATAGTACTGTGATTGTTCCTGATCAGAAGGCGAGCCCTGTTCTTCTGCAGGCTTCCTGTTTGATGCTCAGAATTACACTGTTGGCACATTTCTTTGCAAAAGACTACTTGCAGAATGCTCCTGGGTATTCTTCCAGCCTTGACTCTTAATGCACTTTCTCTTCAAGATCCTAGGTTTGCAGATACTTGCTGGAGCAGTTCTCCAGCCTGGCTAGAGAAGGCTACTCACCTGGTGGTGTGGCCATCGACGTGTGAGCCTCTGGTTCGCTCTGGGCAGGACTTGTCTTGTTTGCTGTATGTACATTTAGCTATGTTTCCACTTCCCCTGAAGGAATTCAGGTCGGAGCCCCACACGTTTGACTGCAATTGATAAATCTATGAGTGTTTTATGATTATTCCAGAAGAACAATATTCTGTTTTTATTAAGGTGTTCCATATAGAAAGAATTGTAAGAAAGAGGAACTGGGAAGAAGCCGAAAGATTCTGCCAAGCCCTTGGAGCACACCTACCCAGCTTCAGTCATAGGAGTGAAATTAAGGACTTTGTTCATTTGTTAAAGGACCAGTTCAGGTAATATTTCTAGAATAAGTCTTTTTGAGCAAAGCCTGATGTCATCTTGGTATTCCGGTTGTGATTTAGCATCTCAGGAGCCATTCACGGTCCAGAAGCATCCAGCACATTACTGCAAAATACCATAGAGCTTCAAAGCCAACCGAGGGATAGCCCGCCCCCTTTGTGTAGCACACCCAGCAGCTGGGATAAGAAAAGTGTGGCAAAAGTATGGGGCAAAGACAAGGAGAGCCTGGGAAGACGCCAGAAGGGAGGGAGTGTGTCTGGTGTAATCAGGGCAAAAGCCATGAAGGAGGCTGATTCTTAAAAGGTACACAGTGTTTTGAAAGGTAAGAGAGGAGAAGGAGCCAGAGAACACAAAACAGAAACAGAGTTATGAGAAAAAGAGTGGACAGCCAAGGAGCAAAGAACAACAGAAAGTGAGAATGGAGATGAAAATGGAATGGCTTGCTAATCAGGGAAGATGTTTGATCCTAAAGGGGTGGGAGGAAGTATCAAATGAAGTTAGTCTTCAAATAGTTTCAGCTGTGAAAAGGCTAGTTGTTATAAACCACCCCTATGTTCCTGTAGACACACACGTGTATAATGCACAGACAGGGCTAGGATGTGGGTCAGCGGTGGCATACTCGCCTACCATCTGTGTGCTCTACGTTCTATCCCCACGAACACAAAAAGAACACAGACTGAGTCTGTAGGTACTCTCAGGGCAACGAGTTAGAAAACTACCACAATGGCCCCCGTGGAGGCCACATGTAGTAAGGACAGTAAGAAAGGAAACTATCAAAGTGGCTACGATCATCGTGGTTGTGACGTCAGCATGGAAGGCTTCTCTGACCTGACTTTCCTGATGCCTCTCTGGACACCATAGAAGAATATAGGTCAGCTGATGCTTTTCGGTCATAGGGATTAGGGGCTTCACCACCACAAAAGTACTTTTTCTTCACTTTTCTGAACACTGAAAGCTGTTTGTTTGTTTAATCAAGGTATATTAGGATAAATAACTTCTTTAAAAAAACACATGAACATGTCCTAGTAAATGTTTTCTCTATGACTATGAATCCAACAAAAGCCCTTTTCCCTGAAATAAAAGTTTACTAGAAAAATGAGAAACATCTAACCAGCCTTGGTTTTTCACACATCATTAACTATAAAAGATATGTGAAGGTCGGTATCTGAAGCATATTAAGGTAGGAGACGCTGGCTATGTGTTTAGTTCCCAGTTAATTTCATTTTTGAAGAGACTGATCTAAACTGTGTATATTGTGCCCTTTGAAAAAACATGCCAAAGCCATACACGAGCACGGATGTGAATTTAAAAAGATCAAGAACACTCAAAACTAAGTAATTTATTATAAAAGAATTCAAAGCAAGAATATAGTATAACCACAAGACTTGATAGTGAATGTATTAAAGTATTTCTCTTAAAATAAAAAAAAAATGCGTATGGGGCATATCTGTGCCATGGTGTGTGTGTGTGTGTGTGATGTGTGTGTGTGTGTACACATGTACACACTCGCTGAGTGTACATCAGAGGACAACCTTCAAGGCTCACTTCTCTCCTTTGACCCTCTTGAGGCAGGGCGTGTCTTGTCCCTGGCACACTGCACACTCTGGACTAGGTGGCCCAGGAGATCACAGCTATTTTTCCACCTCCCCTCTCAGCACAGGAGAGCTGTGGATGCATGCCACTGCATCTAGCTTTTATAAATGGCTGCTGGGGTCAAACTCAGATCATCAGACATGCTTGGCAGGCGCTTTCACCTGCTGAGCCATCTCCACAGTCCCTAAAACCTTCCTTTATTGTATTTTTTCTCTTTAATAAATAACATGTTTTTAACACTCTAAATAAAAACTGGACTGCAGAAACATAAAATAGTTGTGACAATATGAAGGTATGATAAATTGCTGGGTTTTTTTCTGGAAGCCATATTTTAGAAACATTTAACATGCAGTAGGGTTTAAGAGTAGATGCCCATAAATCAGATGTATAAGGGGAGGGAAGCAGTGTGATGTACATGTGGAGAATTATAAGAAATGAAATAACGAAAGATTAATCTAGCATAAAATAAGGTGGCAAAGGCCCAATTTGTACATTATCAGTTTTGATTAAGTCCAAGTTACAAATTTGTTCAATAATGAAATTCGATTCTGTTTTGCTAGAAAATACATAAAACAAATCTGGCCATTAGTGCTTGCCCAGCCCTGAGATTATAGTATTGCCATCCTGGGTGGAAGGAAACACAGAATGTTTTAAAATGGAGCGTTTAGGTAGAGTCCTCTTTAAGTTTAGGGGAGTGCTGATGTTTTAAGTACAGAGTGTAAGGGGCTCACCAACATGGGTGTCACTCAGTTGCTATGTCCCTGGCTTATTACATTTTGATACATATTGCGTGCCTTTGCTGTCTGTGTGGTTGTCTTATGTTAACTCAAATATCAAAGGGATTAGTCACAAGCTAGATATTATAATAGGCCCTGAAACTGCCTCTAGAAAAATGCCTTATCCATTTCTGGCTTAACATATAAACATATCATGTATTTGGTATGTTTAACTGCTATATAAATTTGTATTGCATTAGAAATATAACACTGAAGTCAGTATCTATTACATTTAATGATAGAGAACTTTAAAACGCATTCTCATAAAAGACAGAAACAGGAAAGGATATCTATTACTGTTACTGTTGAGCTGTTTTGTAATTTAATATATATTAAGATATAAAATATTATTATGTATAAACGTATTATCTTCAGAGAGGAAAAAGAAAGATTATAAAAACTATTAAAAAATGTGCTATCTGCATTGGAAACTAGTCTGCAAAATACATAGAAATAATCAATGGGTATTACATCTAGCATTTTGAGTGATTTTTAAAATATTCCATTAGAAGTTTTGTTTTGTTTTTTTTACCGTATTTCACAGGTTTGCTTTATCATAGACCATACATACATACATACATACATACATACATACACACACATACATACATGATGGGCATGATGATATTTCCTGAAATCAATCCTAGCGTTAGGTGATGGGGTAGCAAGAGGATCAAGGATTCAAGGTTGCCCTTGGCTACATAGGGAGTTTAAAGATTGAACCTTGATTTTCATGAACACTAGGCAAGCATTCTATCATTGAGCTATTCCCGACCCTCCTCATTTTTCTTTTGAGACTAAAGTCTCGTGTAGCTCAGGCTGACCTCATTGATTATCTAAAACCCATTTCTGAAATCATACTGATTAACAAACTTCGAAATTCCACTAATCAACCTGTTTTCGACACTGAGAAGGAAAACCACAGCCTTTGGTATCTCGTAGGATCAGAGAGGTCCTTGTGGTAGCTGCCTCCAGAATATGACCCATTACATACACTGCCAATCTTACCTGAAGTTTGGATTTTGAACAAGGCAACCTAATAAGATCACAAGCTTCAAACACACACGAGCTTGTGTTCACACCTGCGCTTGCACACACACACACACACACACACAGACTCATACACACTATCACACCATCACACTATATCTAGCTGAAGCATTCTTAGAACACATTTACAGAACAAACTCTCCATCCTATGCAAGGAGTTACTATCTCATGTTGGAACAGGAAGCCATGGATAAATGCTGAGTGACAGATCTGCAGATATTTGAGAGGATCAATTAATAGGAAACTGCCATAGTCTTACACGGTAGAAATAGCCATTCAGAACATCTATGGGCAAAGTAAGTCATACAGGGAGACAAAGCTGTGTCAAAAAAAAAAAGGCTACTTTTATTGATTTGTTATCTTTTCAGCACTACTGAACACCCTCCTTAAAAACTGGTATGCGTTCATATGTAAAACTTAGAAAGTATATATAAAAAAAGTAATGAAAATCATTTCAAATATTGCTTATAGACAACATTTTGTGGAAATTCTCTCCGTTTTCTTCCATTCCTATACATTTTCATAAAAATGTCTGAAAAATACACTAATTAAATTTTTCTGTCTACAAAAGTAATGCATATTGAAGTTGGAAATTAGGAAAGTGTAGAGCAAAGATAAATAAATAAACAAACAAACAACCTAATACCGTCACCTGTAAGAACCATATTTTAATTGTATATTCCTGCCAGCAGGCTGTGTCATCTGCTTAACAAGAGCTCCATTAGCTTGGGCCTTGTTTAGAAAAAGTGCATTCTTTAAAACCAAGATGGCCACCATAGTTGAAAGGAAAGGAAGGAAGCAGGGTCATTTACACTAGAAAATGATTATGAAGTTTGCTCCTCTAATGTGTTAACTTTTATTTCTGGAATTGACCTTCTCAGCAGGAAGCCTGCTGCCCACCCCAAGTCTGTATCACTTGTCCTGGAGTTAAGACTGATGACGGCTTTATTTCTCAGTCTAGGTTCTATATCGCTGTTTGGATTTCAGTTAAAAAAAAAAAAAAAAAAGATTCATGATACACCAACCCATTAAGGCTCTTGGACCATTGCTACTCTTGACGGCATCCCAATGGGAAACCATTGTGGAGCCAAAATAGCCCTGGGCTTAGAGAAGAAAGCCTTGTTTGCAACCGTTGCTGTTGTGTGCATTCCCTCCTGGGCAGAGGCATAAATGGCTTTAGATATAAATCTAGGCTTTGCAGACTAAGAGCCCTCATCAAATAGTATTTATTGGGGGTTGTGGCTCAGATAATGTTTTCCTTAGCAACCAAATGCTGCAGGAAATTGGACTGGGGGTCAGAATTTTAACACATTTACACTTACTAACCCTTTATGCAGCGTCTCCAAATAGCCTCGGAACTATATGCCTAGTGTGTGGAGTAGAAACAGTTTAGGGAAAAAATGGGAATGTTTCGTTTTGATCTGATTCCCGTTATGATCAGGAACATTTTTCTCTCTCTCCAGCTTTCTTGAAATGTGCATTAGCAGCAGTATGCAGTGAATAATGTAGTTTCCCACTTATTCTTTCCTTTATCTAGCAAAAGGAAGGTAAAACTGAACACGCTGTAATTCAGAAATGACTTTCTCCCCACTCCCACCTCCCAACCCCCCCACGCACGCACGCACGCACGCACGCACATACGCACGCACACCACGAGTACCTACTGTTCTCTGTATTTATAATACCCTAGGGAATCCCTTCAAGTGAAGCTGAAAACTAAATTCAGGGTAGAGATGGAGCTCATTCTCTGAAAGTAGTGATGATTAGAGATATTTTAGACAACTGAGCAAACTCTATACGAAACCACCCTCTAATCTTCAGCAAAGGACTCAGAAATAAACTTTAAAGTAGAGAAGTTTGTCAGTTGGAAGATGGAGAACCGCTGGCTAAGAGGAGACTGATGAGAGGCCTCAGGAGCCATGGAAGGATGGGGCAAACCATGGCAAAGCCTGGGGGTATTGGGTAGCTGTTTGAATCTAAGCAATAGGTGAGTTTTTGTCTTTCTTCCTAAATGAATAACAAACTGTCACTAAATAAGATAAACACTCAAAAGCATATGTTAGGGAATTTCCCTAACATAAGAAATAGTTACATTGTCATATGAGTTTGAGGGAAAACCTTAGCCCCTCTGCCTTAGCCAACGGGCTGAAGGGTGACCTGTGTGTGGTCACTGTCTACACCCTGTGGTTTGAGAACTTGTGATACAGCAGGAAGGCTGTGAGAGAGCTGAGAGGCAGCTGACAATTGGAAATCCCTTATAGCTGCTGAATTTAAACTGGACTTAATTGTCTCCAATAGATTTTATCTGGTCTGTAAACTGCTGATTATTTTCCACAAATCTAACAGCATAGCAAATGTTGTTATATAATTCTTATTCTCTAAGTTAAAACATGAGAAAATACTGACTGATATTAAACTATTGGGAAAGGTTAAGAAAAGGAAATCATGTGGGGTTTTGTTGTTAGTTTTTACTGTTTGTGTTTTGTTTTGTTTTGTTTTGTTTTGTTTTATCTCGTCTTGTCTATCACAAGGTCTTACTGTGTAGCTCAGGCTGAGCTGGAAAAGGCTACCTAGCCCAAGTTGGCTTCACACTAGTCATCCTTCTGCTTCTGCATCTAAGTGCTAAGGTTATAGGTGTGTGTGACCATGACCAGCTGCAGTTATTTTATTAAAAAGTAAGAAGGTGGTATAAAGTTAGGTTGGTACTTCAGATGACTAAAAATTGCATAAAACTATTCAGGCTTATACTTCTCAGTAACTTTATAGCTGTGTATTCTATATATTCTGTATATTCTACAAAGCTAAACAGTGCCAATTATTTTTGCATTTGGGTCCTACCTCTTCTGAAATACATAGTAATATTATATTTATGTATATATTATATATGCATGTATATATTTTATGTGCATATTATATATGTGCACAATATATTCATATTGTATTTATGTATACATGATGTCTACATTTTTATATTTATATATGCATATATGTATATATACATATGTATATATATTTATATTATATTTATGTATATGTTATGTATGCATGTATATATATGTTGTGTGTATGTGTTGTCCCAACACAAAGATAAATTAAAGGGATAGAGTTTGGCTACTTATTTAAGCCTAAGAAGTCTAGATTTTAAGGAATGTTTTCTGTTGAAATTAGAGACAGAGGAAGGTTTTGCAATTGGATCACTTGTCATATACATATACACATACACATACACATAATACATATATTTCCCGATAGAGGAAAAGGCATGACTTACATGTGTGTTCCTACCTTCATGTTTGTATATATTCATCTGTGAGGCATCTGGCTGCATTCCACTGGAACATGGTAAGCGCTTGGATTTCTTGCTCAAAAAAAAAAAAAAAAAAAAAAATATATATATATATATATATATATATATATATATATATATATATATATGCCATCTTTTGAAGACTTTTTCCTCCAACCTCAGGAAGTGTTTGTACACTGCAGTCCTTTGTGACCTCTCGATATGCTGTAGTTTGATAATGTTTAGACTTTATATACTTCACTTGGTAACTCCCATGAGCTCATATGTATCATGTTTCCTTGGCTGTGATATCTTCTGTTTGACAGGAGGCATCTGATCTCATACTTCTCTGTGGCATCACTGTACCCAGATCAGTGCTATGACATAGAAATATAAAGACAATGGTATTGAACCATGGAAGAGTTTTCTACTTAGATTTTTAAAAATGACTACTTGCTCACTTTAAAATTACTAGACAATGGGAACTAAAGTATTTTTAAATTTTTGTTTAGTAAAATTTTAACCAAATAGCTTACTTTGCATCATAAAGACATGTGATAGTGCTATAAAGACTCCGTGTGTGTGTGTGTGTGTGTGTGTGTGTGTGTGTGTGTGTGTGTGTGAGAGAGAGAGAGAGAGAGAGAGAGAGAGAGAGAGAGAGAGAGATGGAACCTAGAGCCTTGAACATTATAGGCATTGGACTACATCCGTAACTCCTAGACACTTTTTAAAATGCCATTGTTGGAGCTGGGGATGTAGGTCACCTCATCAAGAACCCACACAAAATCCAGAATCCAAGTGCCAGCACCGAATAAGACACGGTGTCTCATGCCTCTAATCCCAGCCCTTAGGCGATGGAGACAAGAGGATGAGAAGTTCAGGGTCACTCTTGGCTGCACACAGGGAGCTCAGGGCCATCTTCAGCTACATAACCCCCACCCCCACCCCATCTCAAAAACAAGACAAGCAGCTGGAGCAGTGACTCAAAGTTTAGGGCACTTGTTGATCTTACAGAAGACCCGGCTTTGATATCCAACACCAACATCATGGCTCACAACATCTGTAATTACAAGTCTAGAAAAAGAAGACAGAGGCAGACGGCCATTGTTGCCACTGACTCTATCTGAAAATATTGCCTGCTATGAAACATTACAGTAAGAACTTACAATGATAGTAGTTTCTGCTTAAAATCCAAAGCA
This sequence comes from Rhabdomys pumilio, assembly GCA_030674055.1. Classification (NCBI taxonomy): domain Eukaryota; kingdom Metazoa; phylum Chordata; class Mammalia; order Rodentia; family Muridae; genus Rhabdomys; species Rhabdomys pumilio. The sequence continues at coordinate 130,867,797 of JANHMN010000002.1, read as the reverse complement.
GAATAGATCTTTGACCTTTCATATACAGAAAGTGACTTAAAATTTAGTTCTAAACATGTGGAACCTTGTCTATGACTGCTCTGGCCTAAGGGCTTGATTTTTGTTTCTTTCTTTGTGTAGCTTAAGGTTGTCTTTCCTGTTGGTTTCAAACTCCTGAATACACATACGTGTCTCAGTCACTTTAAACATGTGAATGGTAAATATGTTTATCAAGTGTTGTCCTTAACTTCTAATACTGCCTCCTTTTTTTTTTTTTTTTTAACATAGTGGGCAGCGTTGGTTGTGGATAGGTCTGAATAAAAGAAGCCCTGATTTACATGGGTCCTGGCAGTGGAGTGATCGTACACCAGTAAGTTATAACTTTCATGTTGGAAAAAAAAAAAACATGGGAAAAAATGTTTCTTTCAAATTCGTTGTTAAGTAAAACATTCACATCTAAACTTTGTATGGAACTGTGGAAGACCCTGGTTAGCCAAAGAAGTCTCCACCACAAGAACAACTCTGGGGTGTAATTCCACCAAAGTGTAGCATTCTTTCTGAGAAAGCTACAGACTGTTGCTACTAGCATGCTGAAACAGGATACTGGGACAAATTGAGGAGGGGGAGAGGTTTGTCAAAAGATACAGAATCTTATTTAGATAATAATTTCAAAAGATCTATCGTTATGCCATATAGGACCATAGTTAACAACCGCACACATCGTGGTAGCTGTCTGAGGAAATGCGCATCCTAACTAAATTCAGTGGCTCTAAGTGTGTACTCAGTAAAACGCCATTAGGACACAAGCAGTTTCACCTCAATTAAAAAGACAAAAATCCATCTACAAACCATGACATCCTTAGAATTACTTACACACACATGTGTTGAAATAGAAACAGATTTACCTACAGGGTACGGGAAGAAAGACACAAAGTATTCTTCTGTATTAAGCATAATAATAGTCAAACTTGAATAATACTTGAGTGTTTACCTTATCTAAAGAGAGGTGTTACATGGTATTTCTTGTGTGTGTGTGTGTGTGTGTGTGTGTGTGTGTGTGTGTGTGTGTGATTAACTTATTGGACTTTTACATGTTGTCAAGCTAGCATTACAAAATATCCCTGGATATCAAAGTTCTCACAGGAAAAAATAGGGACAAAATTTAGTATCCTAGGGATAAGGATTTCCTAGCTATTCTTAGAGATTTTCTTTTTGTCTTTTTGGTTTTTATTAATTGAGTTATGTATTTACTTTACATCTTGATCACACCTTTCTCTCCCTCCTCTGCTCCCAGTCCTTCTCCCTTGCCCCGCTCCTTCCATTCTCCCCTTTCTTGGGAGGCCTCCCGTGAATGTCAACCAGCCTTGGCATATGCAGTAAGACTAGACAGTCTTCTGTTGCGGCTAGACAAAGGGACCTAAAGGCAGGCAACAGAATCAAGGACATGATTCTGCTGCTCCCGCTGTTAAGAGTTTCACATTGCAGGACACTTCTAAGGGCCTATTTCCCAGAGACTGTGTTATTTACGTCAGCTCATTCTGTGTTCTTGCTAAATGACAGCGTCCATACTTTTGTTTTCAAATTGAGGGACAGCTGAAATTAGTTAATCAAACATACCACATCTCAAAATACTAAAAAAAAAGGCTCTTTAAGCTGCTGATTCTGGTTCTGGGGATGATTTAACGCCCCACCAACCCCACTTCTGAGACTGTGGCTTCGTGGGTAACTAAGGACACTTCTGCAGTACCTGAGTCCTCTCATAACTCGGCATCCAGATCATTCACAAAGTGAAGTCTGAAAATGTTTTCTTTCTGTGGCCAATGAGCGTGCTTAGACTATTAAAGCTGCCTAAACTGTTTGGAAGTTGCAAATATTGCATCAGCCCACGTCGTTCTCAAGGCTGACTTATCTTCTCAGGTATCTGCTATGATCATGGAGCCCGAGTTTCAACAGGATTATGATATCAGAGACTGTGCTGCTGTCAAGGTTAGTACCAACAGGAAAATCAGTATTAAAAATAAAATCCAAGGACTGCCATTAGAGCTCAGTGACCGAGTTCATGCTTAGCCTGTGTGAAGCCTTGAGCTCGCCCCTCACACCACACCCAAATCTGGCATCATGCAAGGTCAGGCAAAACATCCCTAGAATACCCTTCTGGTCATGCAGTGTGATGCCAACCACGGTGGAAAGCATACCCAAGCAGTCTGACTTACACTTAATTTAAGAAAATAAAATTTATATTCAAAAGCCACAGCTTTATCGTCATTATAGAGTAAGGTACACTTCAAGAGTGGGCTGAAGGTAGCAGAGGAAAAGTCGAAAGGGGAAGTGATCGCTAAGATTTGGCCTTGGTCTCTAAGGGTGGATAGAGTTTCTGCAGGGGCAACAGGGCAAGGCTTGCTAACGAGCAGTAATGCAAGAATACAATGGAAGTTTGATCGACAGTGAGAAGAACAGGATGTATCCAGTTTTATTTGAAATAATACTAAAAACAGTCCTTGGAGGATGGGGAGATGGCACAGTGGTTTAGAGTGCTGGCTGCTCGACCATCGCTGTGGACCTGGGTTTCCACCCGATGGCTCATCACTCCAGTCCAGGAGATGTGTTCTCCTCTTCTGACCCAATGGGTACCAAGCACTCCAGTGATGCAGAAACATGTGCAAGTAGGACCCATATATATATATATATATATATATATATATATATATATATATATATA
>JANHMN010000002.1:130804340-130865089 GCA_030674055.1 Rhabdomys pumilio | reverse complement strand
TATATATATATATATATATATATATATATATATATATATATATATATTCAAATTAATTTTACTAAAGTGTTGGAAAATCAGATTGCTGTCAAGTTAAGGTGCTCGGACTTCTACGGGAGTTTTTCTTTGGTTGGTTCAATTTGGTTTATTTTTGATAGGAACAGAATGTTTTTAAAGCTGAGAAAGGATAAGATGAGCCAAGGTGCTGAATGTGAGCCAAGGATGTGAGGAAGATTTATCTTGAGAGACGTTTCCAAGATGCAGCAGCTAGGACTAGACGACATCACAAGCACATAAAGCATCTTGTACAGAATCCATTAGTTTATCCATTTCATAAGTGATGAGTCTGGGAGGTTCATCAAGGTACTAGAAGGTAACAGTGACTGTGTTTTTCACAAGAGTCCAGCAGAGCAAGAGAGAGACAGTTCAATAAGCTCTGATACCATTGGCTAAGGGCTCCAAGAGGCGAAAGAGAAGGTCTAAGCAATGAGGGGTCATTGTAAGAACGAAAATGATATTGGTCTTACGATGGTAGCTATGGATCCTTTATGAGCCAGGCCCTGGAGTAGGCACTTAAATGTACACAATCTTGTGAAGTCGGTGCAGTCACCGTAATCATCAAGTTGAGACTGAGATTCCAGCTTAGCTGTGTCAGAAGTAAAACTTAAACCCACGCAGGTCCAGGCCCATATTTTACCACTGTGCTATTTCCCCACGTCCTAGCACATCTGTCTCCAGTGCTGGACCTGGCTAAGGTGGTGAAGGAATGAAGAAAAGACAGACACACAGACATGCAGACACACAGACACACATACAGGCTGGGAACAGGAGGGCTGGTGTCTCTGCTGGAGAAATTATGGCACCCTGGGAGTTCACATTGTTTATTATGTAGACTCGGTCTGAGAGGCAGGGTTTTTGCACGTGGCTGAACAAGGAGACAGGCTCAGCTAATCCAGTAGGAACGGCCTCTGGAGGCGAGCAATCAATCCTCAGGCTGTAAATTTCCAAGAGAAAAAGCTATGGCAGACATTTTCTGCAGGATCAACATCTACATCCATATCTCCTGGTGAAGGCTTTAGGATCCTTGGCACAGCTGCCATGTCAACAGCACACATTCTCTCAGGGCTTCACTCCCTCGGGGCTTCCTCTGCCCTCTATTCTGCTGGCAAGTTATTCATTGAAACAGAAGGAAAGCTGGGTGCCATAGTGCATACCTTTCATCCCAGCACTCAGGAGGCAGAGGCAGGCAGATCTCTGTGGGTTCAGGGCCAGCCTAGTCAACAAAGTGAGTTCCAGGACAGCCAGGAGAGTAACACAGAGAAACCCTGTTTCAGAAAAAGAAAGGAAGGAAGAGAGAAAGAGAGAAAGAGAAAAAGAAAGAAAGAAAGAAAGAAAGAAAGAAAGAAAGAAAGAAAGAAAGAAAGAAAGAAAGAAAGAAAGGAAAGGAGGAGGAGAGGGAGGGAGGAAGGAAGGAAGGAAGGAAGGAAGGAAGGAAGGAAGAAAGGAAGCAGGGAGGGAGGGAGGGAAGGAGGGAAGAAAGAGGCAGAAGAAGCAAGGTTTTTCAAAGTGTCCGATATATTATGATTAACTAGTTCAAATGCAGCATAAACATAAGAGTTATGTTAAGTTGAAATCTGTAGAACAGGGTTGAAAGGGGGAAACTGAATGCTTAAAAAAGCAAAAGGCCATGAAGCAGTTTTGAGGAAACCACAGAAAGTAAGAGAAAACAAAGGATGGAGAGATATGTGTGTAGAACCTTCATTCCATAACCCAAGAAAGGATCAGAAATGTGAGGTGGATACAAATGAACATGAAAAGAACACTGTCTGCAGGGTAACTCTTCTCCTGAGCAGCTGTTACCACACTGGTTCACTTTATAGTATTTACAACTCAGCACAGAGAAGTTAACGTGCTGTTCAGAATTGTCTAGAACACAGACACAATAAACTGTAATTAAAAGGTACATAGACCTACACATATGGAGAGATTTTAAATCTACCAAACATAAAACAAGTGAATAGAAGAGGTGCCAACTAGGACCTGGTCTCCTGTCCAGAGATTCATGCCTCTCTCACCACAATACTCATCATAAATTTGGCCTTAAGAGAAAAAGAATCATAGAAGTGATGGAGGCTCCTCCCAGCTTGTGCCTCCAATGTTCCTTTCCCATCCTGATCACACATCTTACAAGTGGAGTAGCAGCACCAAAGCCTGAGCCTGCGCTGCTGGGCCCAGGGGTCACTGGCACTTTCTGATCTGCTCTGTTCTAGTCTGGCTTGGCTTCGACTTTACTTGGATACAAACTTGAGAAGTACAAGATACTCAGCATATAATGTATACTAGCGTAAAACTGTCCTTCCATGATACAGAACAATGAATGCATGCATACAAGGAAGAGGTTTCGTTGTAATTTTTGAAAGAAATGGGAAAAATGTAAAATATAAAGTTTCATGTCAGCAAGAAGAAGACAACAATTAGCATTTTGGACATAAATTCCACCTTCGTTTCCTTTGTCACTTGGAAAACCCTTGCCCAGGCTGTTAAGTTACTTTTTAACGTTCTGTTTCTTCATCTGTTCATTTTGCAAGTGTGGTAGGTGCTGGAACTAAAGAAGAGGTGGAGGCCATGGCTTCCAGCTTTTGGAAAGAAACGCAACCTTTTCAAAATATTCCACCGTTTTTCCCCCCGCCCCTTAGGTACTTGACATACCTTGGCAAAGAATCTGGCATCTCTATGACGACTGGAGGAACCATGCTTATTCGAAGCCTTTTGCTTGTGATGCAAAACTTGAATGGGTGTGCCAGATTCCAAAAGGCAAGTCACTGCTTTTCCAACTTTGAACACTGTAAATGCTGGGCCAGGAGGTATTCTGGGAAGAATGAAGCAGCAGTGAAGAGGTCAGGATCGGGCAGGCCCTTGTAACATTTAGAAGCGATTTTCAGTGAACTCCAAGATGCTAATAGCTGATGTAAATTCAAATTCAAGAAACCGGTTAAAAATGACAGTAGAGCCTGCAATGACAAGAGAGAAGAGAGAGAAGGAGGGAGGGAAAGAAGGATCGGGTGGAGGAAGGAAGTCAGGCATGGTAGTACACACCTGTAGACTAGCACTTAGATTGCCAGACTTGGATTGCCTGGGCTCCATAGAGATACCTTGTCTTTGACAAGATTATAAACAAGAAACCAGGCACAGTTCTGACTGTCTTCCAGCGCTCTTTGTGAAAACTATCCAAAATGAATAGAGCTTTCTCACCGAGAAAAACTAAACACACTTGATGTGTAGGCAGAGTTTTGAGGAAAACCCGATGCTTTGGGTCCCAAGAACACATGAAATTAGGGCCAACAAATTTATCCTATAATTTCTAAGACTAAACAAAGTATGTATTTGTTTGAAATCGGTGTGACTGCAGATGACATGAAGTGGGGTGGGAAGCCACTGGAGTTCTGTGAGGACCATTGCCCAGCCTTTGTGAGTAGAGACTCCCTTTTACAGAGTAGAAACTAGAGGCTCTGGAGTCAGGGATCTGATCTAGAGTATGGCAAAGGCAAGGTGTATGTGGACATCTGACCACCCAATGCCAAAGCCCAGAATTCTACAGAGCATGCCATATTTCCCGTTTCCATCCAGAACTCTTGAGTGACTTTCTCATTTACCTCTCACCTTGGTTTAGTCTTCTTTTAGAAGTCACTGCTACACCATTGCATGTTTCCCAGCCCCATCATGGGAACTGGTGAAAATCCACCCCAGGTGTACAGACCAGATATTCAGGCTCCGTTAGATGCAGTGTTCCTTTGCTGCTCTCCCCTTGGTGTCGGTATGTGAAGGCTACAGAATCTCATTTACTATTTTTGCTTTCCATCTGATGGCCATATTGTGTGTGTGTGTGTGTGTGTGTGTGTGTGTGTGACTTCTTTAATACAAACTAAAAGACAGCTAAAAAGTTGTTCTTTCTGTTCTCATCATGGGGATTGAACCCACGGCCTTACATATTCAAGGCAAGTACTTTACCATTGAACTGCATACCCCAATGCCAGACTACTAGCAATACTTAATTAATATTTAATAAGCCTGCCTTTTTAAAAGGTCAGTACTAAAGCAAGCGTTCGTATAAACCCAGAGAAATCCTACTCAGGTGTTTCCAACTGGAAATGAAACAGTTTGATCCAAAATGAACAAGTCTCCACAATGCTTTGCATCGCTGCCTACTTGTCTTCATTTACAGGATGCATGCTCTGTGATCCTGGACTAACCATAAGCCATTGCTCTCTTCTCACGCAGGTAGCACTCCCCAGATGCCAGACTGGTATAATCCAGGTAAGTTGAGCATCAGAATTCAGCCAACTCAACTTGGATCCTTTTGGATAATGAGTGTAGTTTGTTGTTAGTTGCTTCTTTCTTCTTGTGCTCTCTAGTAAAATGCCCACAGGCAGCAGAGGTGTTATGTGAGTGGGATGGGATGAGGTAGCAGAGACAGCACTTCCTTCTCTGAGCACGGGATAGTTTAGCCACAGGTCCGGAAGTCTTTAGATTGTCACTGTCAGCACTTCAGTGGGCCAGACAGCCAGAGTTCTTAGTGCTCTGCTGTGTTAAATTAACTGAAACAATCACATTTTAAAAGAAAAGACTTTTTGTCTAACAACTTTGAAGTTTCCTCTGGTAGCCTACAGTGTTTTAGCCTGTAGTGATAACAATGCATCCTTAAATGTCTGTAGTGATACAATGTATCCTTTACAAGGAGCCTGTGAGGTAATAAGCCGTTTGCCTCAAGGTGGCTGGACAATGAAAGAGAAAAGGGGGGCACCAGGGTCACAGTCCAGTATAACCAGACTTCCAGTATAACCAGTGTAACTAGGCCCTCCCTGTTAATGGTTCTTCCACCAGCCAATAGAATCTTGGGCAGGGAAGCAGCAGACCTTTGGGGGAAGGTGGATCATTTACCTATGGTAGTGGTTACTGAGTCATTTTGAACACCCCATGCTTAGCCGTTTGTGTTTGATTATCACAGATGTAACTCTGTTTTCTTCTTTAGAGCGCACTGGAATTCATGGGCCCCCAGTTATAATCGAAGGAAGTGAATACTGGTTTGTTGCTGATCCCCACTTAAACTACGAAGAAGCCGTCTTATACTGTGCTAGCAATCACAGTTTTCTTGCCACGATAACATCTTTTACAGGACTAAAAGCTATCAAAAACAAAATAGCAAATGTAATAGAAACAAATGCATTTTGAGATTTTTATTTACTTTTATTGTGTGTGTGTGTGTATATGTATGTATGTATGTATGTATGTATGTATGTATGTATGTATGTTTGCCTAAATTGTGTTCCATGTTCATGCAGTACCTGCAGAGGCCAGAAGAGGGCAACCCCTAGAACTATCCCCTAGAGCTGTAGTCACAGCTGGTTGTGAGCTCCAGTGTGTGGATGCTGGGAATTGATTCCTGATCTTCTGGAAGAATTGCCAGTGCTCTTAATGACTGAGCCATCTCTCCAGCCAAACAAATGCATTTTAATTCCTTATATTTACATTTATTTCACATTTTATTTACATATTTCTAAAGTCTATGAAACCGAAATCTTAGCCATGCATGGTAGTCTATGTCTATAATCTCAGCCCTTGGAAGGCTGGGACAGCAAAATTGTAAATTCAAGGCCAGATCAGCCTGAACTATAGAGCAAGATAGACAGAGAAGAGGTTAGGAGAAGAGGGTAAGGGAGGAGGAAAGGATACAGGGGGAGAGGGAGAGAGATTAAATTCTCATACAAAATACAGTTTGCTTCATAGAATTAAAAAATCATGCTAGAAAGGCTAAAGAGAATTGCTTAATGTACTAAAATACATGTGACTGATATTAAATATCAATTTGATAGATATGTATCAGTAGAGAATATAAATAATCTTTATTCATTATTGTGGGTTTTTTTAAGCTTTTTGACTTTCTGTTTCTATTAGTAGAAAATAAAATTAAATCGCAAAATAGCCTTTGGGTGAGAAACTAGTATTAAGGTTTATAATTAACCATAAGACATTATATGCCCAATTAATATATTGGTCCAAATATATATGTGTGTGTGTGTATATATATATGTATATGTATATATGTATATATATATGTATATATATATGAATATATATATGTATATATATATGAATATATATATGTATATATATATGAATGATTATAGCAGTCATTTTCTGTATCCAAATAGGACCTATGGATATATAGAGTAAGATATTATTTTTGAGGGAAGGTTCCAGTATATATTATTTTTTGAGACCAAGTAATGGAGTGTTTGGAGATTCCTGTGGTTTGTGGTTACAATGAAACAGAATACTTAAATGAAAAGTGACCTAGAGTATCCAGCACGTGTAAGGATGGGTGTGCCGTTTCTTTTCAGATATCTGGCGATGAGCAGAAGTGGTGGGTGAAAACGAGCGAGAATCCAATTGATCATTACTTTCTAGGGTATGTAACACCTTAGATACCAACTCAATGGATCAATTTATCACAAAAGAAGCAATCCTGTTTCCCTGTGTGAGGAGACTACTTCTACAGTTTTAAACATTAGTCCATATGTTTGAGGAACTGAGTTTCTCTACATGTTTGGTAGAGTGGTTTAAAAATGATAATGTTGACACTACGTTGATAATTAAGATGATTTAGAGTAAAGAAGATGAAGAGGACGTGTACTTGCACTGCAAGTTCTCAGATCCCCACTTCCTTTCAGCTCTCGGAGACGCCTGTGGCACCGTTTTCCCATGACGTCTGGAGATGAATGCTTGCAAATGTCAGCCAAGACGTGGCTTCTTGGTAAACTTCATTTTGACTCCCCCATGTTGACCGTGTATCTGTGAACTTCATATTCAATTACTGCCTAAATCTGTCTTCCTTCTGAGTGAACGTTCAGTGGTTTCTTCTTAATTTACCGTTGATGACAGTAGCTCAGATTGCCAAGAGAAGCTCTATCCAATGTGGATCTTCTCAGTTCTTTTATCCTCAAGCTATTACTTTTAGACTAAGCTTAGTGCTTTCATAGTTGATAAGTGGACAGATATGTTTGCAGGAGTGAATAGGCAGTAGCTCTGTATCCTCTTGTTAGATGTCCCTGCCAACTCTCTTCCTGTTTCAGCCCACCTTTCTCTGGCTTAACATATGGTTGCTTTATCAAACATGTAATTTTTACAGGCAATATCACTATTGTATAAACAATATCACTATTGTATAAGCAATATCACTATTGTATAAACTTCTTGACATGAATAATAGTAGAGGCAGAAATAACCAGTAGAGACCAAGAATATATTTTAACTATCAGGAATGACTGCTTTAAAGAGCTTCTCTCAGGGCAGAGGGTAGACTTCAGACCATCCCTAGCCTGTCTTTATTAGCTGTTGTTTTTAAAATGCACTCAATGAAAAAATCTCATCATCACAATCCCAGCTCTCCCTTTTCAGACTTAAGTAAACGAGCAGACTGTAATGACAAGTTGCCCTTCATCTGTGAAAAATATAATGTATCTTCATTAGAGACATATAGTCCAGACCCTGCAGCTAAAGTACAGTGCACTGGGAATTGGATTGCTTTTCAGAATAAGGTAAGAAAAAGATTCGTTGCATTGTGCCAACCATGGTTGTTTTCGGGCTGCTTGGGTGGCCTGTGGTAGAAGGGCAGCCTCTCAGACGCCTCTCTGAGACAGCCGCCCACATGAATGGTCTCTGTTTCCAGAAACACAAGGGGCATCAAACTCACTTCTCAAACTGGGATGCCTACAGGCCTTTGTATTTTATTGTTTCCAACACCAACGTTGCTGCTGTTGACCTGGCGATGGCTTTTGATCCACTGGCTGGTCACTAACCTCCACAGCTTATGGGGAAACTGTCTCCATTGAAGGGCCCTGCTTTCTTTCCCCCTTAAAGGAGAAAAATCAATGTAGCCTCTGTCAATCAGCTCAAGTCAGAGGCTACACAGGTGCTACAAAATACTTAACCTTGATTTTGCCCACATGGGAGATGGATGATGCAGGAGGTTGGGTGAATGGTGAGTTCTGTGCTTGCCTCTGGGATGCATGATCCTTACTGCTGTGTGTGTGTGTGTGTGTGTGTTACAGATTCATTGGGATGCTAGGAAGAAACTGTCACCTAATGTTAACACGTTCGTTCTCTCACTTAGAAGAAGTGTAGAAGGGTATAGTCTAGGCTGGTGTGAAGACTCCACAAAGCCTTCAAGAGCAGCAAGCTTCTTGTTTCTGCCCTACCATATTCAACACAGGGCATCTCTGTTGGGGTGCAGTGGAGTCCTTCTGGGCTGTTTCTGAAAATCACCCAGTGACTTTGTGTGTGGCTCACCTTCCTTTCACCATCCAGTCTATAAGAAGACCAAACACAATTGTAGAATGGTTCAGGGAACACGGTTTGAGACAAGCTATCCCACCCTAACCTGTGTTCCTAATCACAGAGAAAGGAAGAGATGGATTTGCCAGCAAAAGGGCCTGCAGTGAAGCAGGGGCCATTTTGACTTCTAGATTGGGGGAGAGGCAGCAATGTAGCTCTACCACTGAGCTATGTTCTCAGCCATGTTTTGACTTGGAAAAAACAAACACACAGAATAAATTTTTTGATTCTTCCAAGGTGTTGGGACTATGTTGATTTGCATAGTGACATAAACTTGAATTAAAATGTCCTACCCAGAAGAAAAGACATGCATCCGCTATCAGGAGCCGTGACTTTGAGCCTTGACTTTGCTCTCTGATAGAACAGACTCGGATAACCACTTCGACGGTCTGCAGGTGCTTTGCATCTGGGTCAAGTTGCTTGACTTGCCTCAGCTTTCTCATTTGTTCTGAAAGTTAAATGAGACAAAGAGATGGCTGACTGAATACAAGAACTGCAGGGCGAGTAAGAAACACGCGATACGTGTAATAAGTAACATGAGAACGCTTCACCACACGTTTTTATTGGAAGTATAAATTGGAAGTCACATTCCTTTGCACACCTCACATGTTGACAGCAGCGCACTAAAGATGAGGAGATTCTGCTTCTGGGGTTTTCTTGTGTCTGGAGTCTGAGGCTCCCTCTGTGTCTCTGTTTACAGTGCTTTCTAAAGGTCAACTCTGAGCCCGTTACGTTTTCTCAAGCAAGCAGCATTTGTCATTCCTACGGTGGCACCCTTCCTTCTGTGCTGAGCCAGAGTGAACAAGGTACCAGAATCTCTGGGAAATTGTGCTGTTTGTTTGTAATGGGGATAAACTAGGGCCTTAGCATAGCTTGGAAAGTGCTGTATGCTGAAAACCTTGCTATGTTCTGATTTGAGAGCCAAATTAGTTTTGAGAGACTATGGGGAGTTAAAACAAAATTGTACAGTCATACTACTTTCCATTAGAGAAAGCAAAACAATACCTTGATAGACAATCCAAATGCCTTTTTACTTTTTTGCATTTGTGTGTGTGTGTGTGTGTGTGTGTGTGTGTGTGTGTGTGTTTACGTGCACGTATGTGAAGATCAGAGAACAACATGTCCTTCCTTTCTGCCATGTAGGTTCTGAAAATCCAACCCAGGTCCTCATGTCTCTGGCCCTAACTGCTTTCCTAAAAATTTCTTCTTAATAGATTTTATTACATCCTTGCTCCCGGAAATGGAAGCCAGTCTATGGATTGGTCTGCGCTGGAGTGCCTACGAAAGGATAAGCAAATGGACAGATGACAGAGAGCTGGCCTACAGCAACTTTCACCCACTGCTGGCCGGTCGGAGACTGAGCATACCAGCAAATGTGAGTGAGTTGTATGTCAGTCATCTAGTGAGTGCTGAGAAATGCTTGAGTCTCCAAAGGTTACTAGGTACAGAACAGAAGCCTAGGGGCTGGGAATGTGGCTCAACAGAGTACTGTCCAAGCAAGCACAGATACGGGCGGTTATCTCCAGCACCAAGATAAACCAGGCAGCATGGCGCAAGTGTAATCCTGCACTTGGGAGACAGAGCCAGGACAATCAGCAGCTCAGTCACCCTTATCTATATAGTATGTTTGAGACCAATCTGGGATATATGAAACCCTGTCCCAAAACATTTTTTTTTAAATAACAGAAAAGAAATAGCCTAAGGCACAGTTCCATTTATAAGACAGGCTGCAAACAGGTAGATTAAGAAAGCTAAAGTTGGGGACTGGAGAGATGGCTCAGTGGTTAAGAGCTCTGACTGCTCTTCCAGAGGTCCTGAGTTCAATTCCAGGCAACCACATGGAGGCTCACAACCATCTGTAATGGTCTCTGATGCCCTCTTCCAATGTGTCTGAAGACAGCTACAGTGTACTCATATACATAAAATAAGTAAATAAATTGGAAGGAAGGAAGGAAGGAAGGAAGGAAGGAAGGAAGGAAGGAAGGAAGGGGAAAGCTAGAGCTAGGTGTAGTTTCCGAAGGCTGAAGAGTCTGGACAGAGGGTGATGCCTTGGGGTACAAGGCTTCTTTTTAGAAAAGAGCAACTCCTCTAATACTGACTGGGGTGACAGCTGTCCACTCTGCATATACCTCAAAACTCCAGACTGCATATGCTAACGGTGGCTTGCAGCTCAGTAAAGCTCTGAGAAACACAGCCTCCAGGTGGGTGGGCCTGGCTTTCACAGCAGCAGATTCCCTGGCACATCTTCACAACCTTTGAGTGTCCAGAAACCTATATAAATGTTTTACCTGACATGGGGATGTGAGCACTCCACCTCGCTCTCCCAAGACAAAAAGACAAAACAATGATGGGTGATAAGCCAGGCATGGTGGTGGCGCACGCCTTTAATCCCAGCACTCTGGAGGCAGAGGCAGGTGGATCTCTGAGTTCAAGGCCAGCCTGGTTTACAAACTGAGTTTCAGGACAGCCAGGGCTACAGAAAGAAACCCTGTCTAAAACAAACAAACAAACAAACAAACAAAAACCCTACATGTGAAATGGCATAGATTTTATTTCCGGGTGATAGTCTCAATAATAGGGAAATACGGCACTAGGGAGGGGGAAGGGCACTGTATTGAAAGCAGTTATTCAGACATCTTGAGATTGTCACAACAATTAAATTCCTGATGAGATTTTGTCCAAACGTTAGGGAAAATATGACCCTTCTGTCTGTCACCTAGTTTGGAAATGTGGTGTGCAGAATCTCCTCATTCACACTTCTGCCTTTAGGTCACTGTGAAATTTTATGTAATTCTAGCTTCCTCTTGACTGTCTTACTGACACCCGTAAAGCTGCTGCCTGGGGATTTTGTATGATTTTCCTTTTCCCCATAGTCATCAGTATCAGTTACTTTGGGGTCAGGGTAACTGCAGGGTCTGAACTCTTCAGGAGGAAGGTCTATTGTGAACCCTGGTTTCAGGTTTCTGTCCATGGTGGTGGGAGACACTGTAAAGCAGAGAAGTCCACATTGTACTGGGCAGGGGGCTGGGGAGGGGGGGGTTGTTGCTCTTAGGCTTTCTCCCCTCCAAGTTAATTCCTCACCACCCCCTTTTATAAGGTGTGGGCCCTCAAGCATGAAATGATACGGCCCACATTCAGGGTGGGTCTTTCTCCTTAAGGTATTTCTCTATGAAATACCCTCACAGGCAGCCAGAGAGGCACCACACCAGTCCTTTCGTTCTTGTTTTTTGGTTGTTTTGTCTGGTCTGGTCTGGTCTGGTCTGGTCTGGTCTGGTCTTTCTTGTTTTGTTTTGTTTTGTTTTGTTGTTTTGTTTTGTTTTGTTTTGTTTTGTTTTGTTGAGACAGGGTTTCTCTGTGTACCCCTGGCTGTCTTGGAACTTGCTCTGTAGACCAGGCTGGCATCAAATTCCCTGATCTAACTGCCTCTGCCTTTAAGCCCTGGGACTAAAGACATGCACCATCACTGCATAGAGGCTCCACTAGCTTTACTGGTGATTCTGAATCCACTAGTTAACAGTGAAGATTAACCCGCACAACATCCATCTTGGTAAATTTCTCACCACTTCTCTAGATTTTGTAAGTAGGTCTTCTGGGGATTCCTAATTAGGTCATCTCTAATCTACATAAGACAGTGACCCTGTAGCCTCTATAGCCTCTCCTCTCTTCTTTTCTTGTATTTCCCCACACTTGCTAGGACTTCCAGAAATGGAGATACAAAGGGAGTGATCACCACCACCCTGGACTTGATGGTCTGGGGGTTAGTAGACCAACCGCTCTGCAAGCTTTTGTTGGTAACTTTGTGATGACTGTGAGATATAGCATTCTGTTACAGGAGAATTTCCTATTTTCAATCAGGAAGAAGCATTAGATTTTCTAAGCCTTGTTCCTGTCATCTACAAAATATCACTGAGTTTTTCCCATTGGGCTGACTGGCAGATGGCAAAGCACACGAAGAGATTACATTTCAGACACCAGATCTACTTGTTCTGAGTAGATTATTATTTATACCAATTTAGATTTGTTAGCGTTTCATTTGGGAATGCTTGCATCTCTGCTCGTCCAGCTGGGTTTTTTTGTTGTTGGTGGTGGTGGTTTTTTTGGGGGGGTTGTTTGTTTGTTTTTGTTTTGTTTTGTTTTGAGACAGGGTTTCTCCAGTTGATTTTTTTAAAGCTCTGTTACGATGTTTTTCTTCCAGTCACGCTGCCATCACAAAGTGAAGCATGCAGCGTTCTGTCTTGTCCCTGTTCTGGAATCATGACCCCACCAGTGCTAATGAAGGAACTGTGTACACAGTGCTAAACTCCTCCTTAATGATAAGGAGTCAAGGACCCAACCTCAAGGCCTCTGCCCGGGTTCAGGATGCCTTTGGAAGTTTATTTAGATCTTTCTGAGATCAATTTCTCACTCTTAAGTTCCAGTGCTATCATAGGGTCAATATAATAATTGGATAAAAATCATTCATTTTGCGTTTTCCTCCAGTACGCATAAGTATTTTTCAACATCCACCAGTGTCAATTTTCAATTTTCTCCAGGCGTACTGGCACATTTAGGGGTTTGATGTTTCTCTATGAATAAAAGAATCATCTGTACCGCTAACATTCTGAAGTGCATTGAAATAAATATGTGCATGGTTTTGCTTTTTAATCCCCATAACTTAGTGGATGTGCAAAGCAAAATAGGGTACTGTGTAGTTTTAAAAAGAACCCATATAAATCCGACTATTGTGCAGGCATCAGCAGTCATGCCTAGCCCCACCCCCACTCTCCCATCCCCTGTCGCCCCCCCACCATTTCTCAGGTGATCTACCCCCTGTGGCTGGCCCACAGAATGCCAGCTACCTCTCACTCAGCTCCCCCGAGCCCCGTGAAATGAAAACACTAGAGACTTTTAGTATACCATTCAGATTTATAAAGGTAAATTTCCAACCCCAAAATGCCTGTGCAAAGAACACAAAACTCAATTGATATAAATATAAGCTGCACACCTAGATTGGGCAAATATACTCTATTGTCTATGAAATCCCTAGCTACTTACCAATTAAGATTTCACCTGAGCTCACCTGAGTACTTGATCTACTCCTCCTCGGGGCATCCCTTTTTAGAGAGCAGAAAATACAAACAGCAGTCCACAACAAAATAGGATGTATGTCTTTGGTTCTTTGCACTGTCTCCAACATCCGGTCCTTTACCTACAGTGGTCAATACTACATCTATATTTTTTCTATCCTGTTTTTTGTAGAATTATCCAGTCTCTCATGTTGAATTCTTCATTTATTTCCCCTTTTAAAATATATTTAATAATGCATATTTAGTCTATATAAGTTTTGATCCTATCCCCCTTTGATTATTTCTCATTATTTTCTATAACTACTTTATTTCTGTTTTCATTTAACACTTATTTAGTGATTTAATTTTTTAATCTGTCACTCCTGGTCTAAGCTGGTCTTTCTGTGTGTGTTTTTAAATATATGTTTATTTATTTTGTATACATGTGTACATGTTATATTTGCATGTGGGTTCGTGTGTGAGGATATCAGAGGACAACCCGTGTGAGCTGGCTTCCTCTTTCTACCACGTGGAATCCAGGTGTGAAACTCAGGTGGTCAGGCTTGGCTGCAAGCACCTTTACCTACTGAGCCATCTTGCAGCCCCTTTTCTTAGTATTACATGCTGAACAATACTAGTTATAGAACTATATCTCAGTGCTTTTATTTTAATATAAAGGTTCTATAATGAGTAACGTAGGAGATGAACTTCAAGGCAGACTTTCTAGTATGCAGTACAGTTAACTATGATAAAATGTTTATGAAGGGGCTGGAAAAATGTCTCAGGGGGTAAAGGCTCCTTGCCATACAGACAGGAGGACATGAACTGATCCCCGAGCCTACATAAAAGACAGATGTGTAGCATAAAAGATATATGTGTATATCTGGGATATACAAATGTATATCCCAGCACTGAGGAGGCAGACAGAGGGGAAATCCCTGAGTCTTGCTCTCCTGCTAGTCCAGTTGAGTCAGAGAGCAGTGGGTGAGAGACCCTTGTCTCAAAAATTGCTGGAAATGTTTGAGAAAAAAATATCAGCCCACTTACTGTGAATATGCAGCCACACACATGCTCATGAGATTACACCCAAACATGTATACACACACACACACACACACATACATATACACACAGAGTATCCACAGCTATTAAGTGAGTTAATTGTCTTTTGCTTAGTTGGGTTATCAAGACTGACTTCAGGGAATGTAGAATTCCTGTAGTTGTTTTTGTCCTGTTTCTAAGAGGTTTTCTTTATATGTTTAATAAAACTACGTGCATCTGTGCGAACACTTTTTCATTTCTAAAGTTAACTGTCTTTTTCTAGACCTCACATGTTAGTCATGGTTTTGTTTTTGTTCTTTAGAAATTCCATGGTAAGTTCTTTCATGAGTTGTGTTGGTTCTTTCATTATTGTTGTTTTGTTTTGTGTAGTTTTTTGTTTTGTTTTATTTTTTGTTTGTTGGTTGATTGGTTGGTTGGTTGGTTGGTGGGTGGGTGGGTGGGTTGGTTGGTTGGTTTGGATAGGGAAGAAGAAGCATCAACTTAAAATCCAAACTTTTCTTTCAAGGATCTTCAGAGTATCAGTCCCATGACTGCGCTAATGTTTGCCTTCCTTTTTAGTTCTTTGATGATGAGTCTCACTTCCATTGTGCCTTGATTCTTAATCTCAAAAAGTCACCATTTACGGGGACCTGGAATTTTACTTCCTGTTCAGAACGCCACTCTGTGTCTCTCTGTCAGAAGTACTCAGGTATTAACCTCACCCGGCAACAGTAAGATCACTACCACCATTTTTGAATCAAGCTTTATTAAATACTGGCCAGGAAGATGGACACTGGCCAGGTCCATACATAGGATTTCTAGATAATAGCCTCAAAATAAGAATATGTACTTCCTGCCTTTGCCCAACAGGGGGCAAGAACACATCCTGATGTACTTCCTGCCTTATATCACCCACCTACATGTGATTAAGCACGTGCTGCGCAGTTGGTGCTACCAGCCTTGTTTATAAAAGTGAAAATATATGGATTGCTATCTTATATGGACAGCCCTCAGCATTCAGGAAGTTATTTTGGGCAAGTGGGGCTTACAAGCTATTACATGTTAGAGGCATTTTTTTTGTTTTATAAATCTCTTAAGCATGGTAATTAAAACTTAAAACTTAACTTTAGCCTTCACAGTATCATCTGTCACCTAGATATCTACCGTTCTTTATGCTGTTAGATACATGGGATTCCTTTTGCCAAAAGTCTTAACAATGAATTCATATCATTTTATAGTTACGTGGCTTATGTTTTTAGCATAGATAAGTTCATATTGACACAACGAGGCAGATTATCTCATAAAGACTGTGGTTTTTTTCCTCAAGTATTATTGCCACAGTTAAATATAAATATTAAATCTATGGTGGAAGATGTTAATAGTTGCCTAATGAAAGTCGTAGTTCAGTACTCTAATAAGCTAGGGTTCGGTGTTCTTTCCATTAAGACACTGCAGAATTTAGTTTTTATGTGAAGAAACATGCAGTACTGTACAAGCACTGTTGAATTCAGCTGGCAGAGATGATAGCAAAGTCTAGGTATGAAGCAGTCTGCACCTTTCCATAGTCATAAACTATGTGTACTTCAGAAGTAGAAACCACCTACACTGGGTGCACACTCCTTTAGTCCCAGCACTTGGGAGGAAAAGGAAGATGAGTCTGTAAATTCAAGACCAGCCTGATCTACATAGTGAGTTCCAGGACAGCCAGGCTATATAGTAAAAGAAAAAAAATGAAACAGAAACCATCCAGTTTTTTTTTTAAATAATATATTGGCATTAATTTTAATTGACCATGGTAAGGTTTTAATGAGTATTTAAATAAAAGGTTTTATTACATAAGGCACATATGCCATGTACCTTAGCAAAGCTTTTCTTGATAAGTTAATCTTTGCCCTTTATCCCACGTTGTCTAATGACTTCCTTATTCAGATAAGAACCCTAAAGCCATATGTACCTCCTGGGTGGCTTTGTCCTCCTGAAGGAAAGCAACTAACCAAAAGTGTCCTGGTTTCAGAAAGTTCCAAGTCAGGTATTTCACCTAAGCCCTTCAGCAAGATATGTCTAAGTCACTCAGCAAAAAGCTAAAAATAAATAGGCCAGTGATGTCTGGAGTAAACCAGGAAGGGGTGCAATCTGCCAGACCGCCATGCCTTTGCACAGAGTGTGGGAGGAGCTGCTGTTCTTATTTTCTTTTACAAATAGAAACTCAAGACGGACAGCCCTGGAAGAACGCTTCGGAAACTGTGAGGTATCTAAACAACCTGTACAAAATCATCTTGAAGCCCCTGACTTGGCACGGTGCTCTGAAGGAGTGTCTGAAGCAGAGCATGCGGCTGGCGAGCATCACGGACCCTTACCAGCAGGCCTTTCTCGCGGTGCAGGCTGCCCTTCGCAACACCTCTTTCTGGATCGGACTCTCCAGCCAAGATGTACGTTTCCCATCCCTCCTGTTCACTCCTCTCGTAAACTAAATGACAGCGGCATCTTAAAATCTTATGCACTTAACTCCATGAGTGTCTATGTCTTTTGATTCAGGTGAGAGTGACTCCTTGACCACCTCTTTTTACTTTTCTTTGTTGACTGAGCTAGAATCAGAAGTTGTCAGGTCTCTAACACTAGTAGAGTTTGGTGGCATAAAGTGCAGAGAATTTTCCATCGTTTTTCAGAGTTAACAGAAAGAAGTTAAAGCCCGCAGGCAAACAAGAGACCCTGTCTCAGACAAGATCAAAGGTAAAGACTAGCACCTAACATTGCTTAGACCTCCATACCAGAACCATGGCACATGTGTGCCAGTGCATGAACACATACACACACAAACACATGGGCGTCACACACCCAGACATGTGCACATCTCACACATAGAGATACACACACACACAGACATGCACACATCACACACATATCGACATGTGCACATCTCACACATACATACACACACGCACATGCACACCACACAAAAACACATGCACACCACACGCACGCACACGCGCACACACACACACACACACACACACACATGTACATATCACAAAAACACAGGGATATCACAAACACATACATGCACATATCACATACACTGACATGCTCACATCATATACATATACACTTAAAATTGTAAAATATAATAAAGTAAAAAAAAGAAAAATTAAAGTCGCTTGTATTATAGTTACTGTTATCAAGGTGTGGTGACTTCATACTTGTAATGCCAACACTTAGGAGCTGGAAGCAGGATGATTATTGTAAATTCAGTGCCAGCCTGAGCTATAGAACGAGTTCCTGGTGAGCCCAAGCTATAGAGTAAAATTTTCACTGTTTAATGGAAAGTCAGAGTATCAAAGTATCAGAAGTTTACACATGGTTTATTATTTTACTGTGTATTCTTGAGTTACTGTATTAAGGACTTATTATTAAAGCAGTTAGAATCATGTCTCATAATTTTCCTCATTTTCCACTTAATGATAGTAATCTGTTCTTTAGTCTATTTTCTATTATTATTACTATTATTGGTGGTGGTGGTGGTGGTGGTGAGGGTGTGTGTGTGTATGTGTGTGTGCACACGTGGGGGGGCACACATGTGGAGTCTGTTCTCTCCTCCCACCTTTTTGTGGGTTGCTGGGAGGGAACTGAGCAAGCGTTCTTCCCCCTGAGCCATCTTGCTAGCCCCTCTCTCTTGACAAGTGGCTCTCTTTCCCTTCTCCCTTATGTCACATATTCTGTGTGACTGTTGTCTAAATGTCTTCATAAGCTGCCTTAGGTCTTTCCAACATAACAGGACTGTAACATTGTCTATCAAAAACAATTGAAGATTTTTAAACAGAATAGAAAGAATGTAGAAATAAAATTTGAGTACCATGTCACTAGGGAAGTATAGACCAGGAGCATGGAGCCTGGAGTTATGAGGAGTTTTTGTATACATTCATAAGGAAATTGACGTTGGCCTGAAGTAAAGCATACTCACTGTATCTCAAGTATAGCGATTCCAGGCTGCATGAAATCCAGAGCAGGGTCACAGCATGGGTCATTTAAGTATGTAAGATATCTCAAAGTCAGTGATTGGGACAGAGTGATGAAGTATGACTCAGAACACTGTAGTGACTGTCAGGAAGGAGCAGGGGAAACAAGTCCGAGTGTGAGAGACATGTCAGAGAGAGGCAAGGATCCTGGCAGTATGCTTGTATGTAAAAGGACATCAAGGGACATCAAAGGAGATAACACCCACTGCCCCTCCCTACAGCCCTTCAGTTCTAAGAACAGAAGAAGGAACAGGTTTTCCTTATGCAGCTAAAAGCCTGGTATTAGCATGGAAAAGCCAGGTTCGAATCAAGATCAATGAAAGAGCAGATGTTAAAAGCTTAGGTATTTATAGTCTTGATCAGGGGGTTTCACATTTAATACAGAGAGGTGGGACAGGAGGAGTTATCTGTGGTGGAAGGAAGCTCCAAAGGCCATTGCCGGAGGCTGGTGGCAAACGCAGCACAGAGGAAGAATGTAGGACAGTGTCAGCCAAAGTGTAGGGGAAACTATGTTTCCTAGGGGGCAAGATTAAAGCCCCACAGTGGCTTAGGAATTCACTGGTAGAGCAGTTGCCTAGCACCCATGATGCCCTGGATTCAACCACTAGCATTACAAAAATAGTGAAGCATTTGATAGTGCTGGGTTTGGCCGTTTCCTGGTTTGGACCTTCCCTTGGTCCTTGGAAAGACTCAACCCTTTAATGCAATTGGGCCAGCAATGGTTATTAAGGCCTAGTGCCCTGGTGGTACCAGGGGAAAACTTCATAACTATCCTGAAACTCCCATGTCAACTACATAAAGCCATTCTCAAGAGAGATGGGTGATCAGGTCTTGTCAAGGTCTAAAGACAAGTGTTTAGAAGTTTCTAGACTGATCTATAACACTGAAAGGAAAGCTGCCTTGTTCCAAAGACCAGTGTGAGCAGAGGTATAAGATGCATGGGCTTGAAGAGTCAGGACTAAGGAATGAATGTTTCTGTAGCTCTGGGTACCTGCCTGCTCCTGGTTCCACATTTTACACTAGTCTAGTCTTCACAGCCACTTCACAGATGGAGGGCTGGAAAGTTGGAGGGTCAGTTTCACTAATCAAAAGCTTATAAGTGATTGGACCATGGTTGACAACCACACAGGTTCCTTCTTTTCTGTTCTTTCTAGTATGCCACATTGTCTCCAGAGTATTCCATACACAGAGTGGTCCTCACTCCATTTGAGATTTCTGGTTTCCAACAAACAGTTCTGATGTCTGAGAACAGCATTATAGTTAGAACCAGAGTCTAGGGTCTTAACAGCCTGAATGGGGTTCCAGCCACATTCACTCTTAGTGACCTGTGAAAGGGCCATGATACCAAGGCTCTCTCAGACGGTTGTCACAAGGATTCCAACATTTAAGGCAGTGCTTGACACAGTACAAAATGCAATAATAATCATTTGATCTCCTGGGTTAAAATAATATAAAAGAGATAATGTCAATATTGACTCTGAAACAAATTTCTCCACCTCACAGGATGAACTCAACTTTGGTTGGTCAGACGGGAAACGCCTCCAGTTCAGTAACTGGGCTGGAAGCAGTGAGCAACTTGATGACTGTGTGATATTAGACACGGATGGATTCTGGAAAACAGCCGACTGCGATGGTAACCAACCGGGTGCCATTTGCTACTATCCAGGAAGTATGTGAATTGCAGCTGTTTTCACGCCATTATTCATCCCCATAGTAGAATTTTACCTGTTTGGTTTTGAAAAATTAAGGGATTATAAGAAAAGCATTATCATGTCCTTTTTAAAAATGTATTTTTATTATGTGTATGGCGTGCTTGGCATGTATGTGTATGGCATGTCTGTACACCATGTACATGCCTAGTGTCCATCAAACCAGAAAACATCACATCCCTGGAACTGGAGTCACAGATGTTGTGAGCCACCATATAGGTGCTGATCAAACCAGGTCCTCGGGGAGAGCAGACATCTCTTAACCACAGAGCTATCCCCAGTTCCCACCATAGTCATTTTTCCCCAACAGAACTGGTGCAAGAATTTGTACTCAGAATTATTGATTACAGATTGATTTGTCCTTAGTTTGAAGTTTGTCTTTTGAATACCAGCTGACTGTGTTGATTGACATTGATTGACATACACAGTCCCATCTTCTCTTCACCTCAAGACACCTATAGTTATATTTATATATACTTACAAAGCTAACTTATGGGAACTCTTTCTTAATTCTTAACATCAACGACTAACATCTCAAGCCACTGTTAAAATTCCAGGCATGGTGGCACATACCTTTAAGCCCAGCACTCAGGTGGAGTACAAGACCGGCCAAGCTGAGCCCAGCCTGGGGTGCCAGGCAAGCCCCTGTCTCAGAAACAAAGGCTCAGTGGATTATGTGGAGCTGCACACGCTTGAGGCAGCTCCAGTCAAATGGGAATTTAGCACACCACGCTGCAAATAAGGACAGAACTCAACCACCAGGAGATGGACTTCAGACACCCAGGTCTAGGGAGTCTCAGGCAGGGAGTTCTCTATGAGTATGAGGCCAGCCTGGTCTACATGGGAAATTCCAGGCCAGCCAAGGCTACATAGCAAGATGCTGTCTCAAAACACAAAAATAAAACAAACAAAAATCTCCTGACGCCAACAAGAAAACAGAAACAAGATGTGCCCTGTGCCTGTCCTTGTCCTTTCTGTCTCTCTCTACCTCTGCACTCTGCCCCTTGTCAACTTTCTGCTCTCTCTGCGCAGTAGCGGAATGTGACTGCTCCCCAACTCTCTCTTCTGCCTCTCACTGAGGTGAGTGAATGATGTCTGAATCCCACCTTTCCAACTCCAGGATCCAATGGGCTCAGCTAAGTTGAATATGCAATCCCCATCCCAATCGGGGGTCCACATCCCTGTGTTTGTGGTAGAAAGAACACACTATTTCCAAGACAAAGGGATTTGTTGCAAAATGGGAGAAAAATGCCCGATAGTCTCTAAGACATAATGAATCTGTCTGAATTATTTTGAGTTTATCATCCTCTTGAGTATATTACTTTTTCATAGAATTAAAAAAAAATCAGATATTCTAAAGGCCATTTTCTAAATGATACTTCTGTTTAATTTTTTTAAAAGAATAACTGTTTCATTAAAGTTATTTCATTAAAATTAGAGATACCAGTAAGCAGAAATGTGAGAGTGAATCTCACAGTTACCATTAGATACCTGTTGTTAATTAATATGTTTATAAAGTCCCTCTGAGGAGACTCCCGGCCCTTGACATTTAATAAGACAGGAAGACAGAAACTCGTGTAACCTAAAAACACCTCTTTTTTTTTCATATTCCTCCACTCCACAGCAGGAGTAAGAAAATTATGTCAAATAATTTCCTCACCACCGAGAGCCAGCATGCTTCTTGCTACATTCAAGCGTAAACAGAGAGAGGCTGTTACTTCCTCACTTCCTGCGTATTTCCCACAAATCAAGTCTAATGACTGCGAACAGGATTTAACATTTCCATCTGAAATTAGAGTTCTTACCCTTAACTTTTTTTTTCCCCCAGATGAGACTGAGGAGGAGGTCAGACCACTGGACAGCGCTAAATGTCCGTCTCCCGTGCAGAGCACCCCATGGATACCATTCCAGAACTCCTGCTACAATTTCATGATCACAAAGAACAGGCATAAGACGGTCACTCCGGAGGAAGTGCAGTCCATGTGCAAGAAGCTGCGTAAGTAGGCTCTGCTGCCACCGTGCAAGGACACGCTCACTCTTCACATCACCTGGTATGACGAGCCATCCCCGAGTAGCACTGGTGACTAACTCTCCTAATTCTCACACTAGAGAACAGAAAAGTGGTCCTCGAGCTAGACTGACCGAAGACGAACAGTTCACCCCGAGTGGCAGGAAACTCACTTACACCACTCATTGGAGCCATGGTCAAAGAGATTGACCTTGGTCTCGGACCTGGAGGAATTCCCAGTAAAACCCTGAGAGTCTGTCACTTTTGAATAATGGAACAGGAAGAATGAGAGCTGTGTGCACAGGTCCTATGGAAAGTGTTATGTCACTATCCCCCAAAGTGTGCTGCGTCTTAAGAGCACTTGTTTTTAAAATAAAATAAAGATAGGGTAAGGTTTGAGGAACACTAGACTGTATACCCTCTGTATACATCTTGTGTACATCAAGAGTTCTTTAAGAAATGCTGGCATAACATATGAACTCACAGAAACTGAGACAGCAGGCACAGGGCCTGATAGGGTCCTAGAGCTGAAAGAAAAAATGGACACACGCTCCCATCCTTAACCCATGAGTTATCTAATTAATAACCACTTGCAAATGAAAACTTAGTTTCTCCAAGGGAGTCTCACTGGGAAGGCAACTACTCTTTAAGGTAGACTGCATGCCCAGCAGTAGATGACAACAGAAAGTGAACTCAACAGCATCTATGGAGGGTCCTTGTCTCTGAATGTCATGCAGGGATTTTTCTTTTAACTGCTTTTTAATTATTGTTTATTGCATCTTTTTATTTTTATTTACCCTTCAGGTCTTTTGTCTATAGATCATGGCTTCTGGTTTTGTTTTGTTTTTTTATGGGGCTCCTAAACATGAGTGGCATCTGTGTCTCTTTCCTGTGCGTTTTCTTGGGTTCTTATCCTTCTGTTGGTTTTTATTCTGTCTTATTATGTATAATTTTATTACCATCCCTTAGATACCTGTTTGTTTTCTAATAAGAGACAGAAGGGGGTTATATCCAGGTGGGAGGGGAGGTGGGCAGAAACTGGGGAGAGTGGAGGGAGGGGAAACCATAATCAGGATATAGTGTATGAAGAAAAAAAAATCTATTTTCAATAATAAAAAATAAGATAAAAACAACAATAAAAAAAGAAACACTGGCATAAATGAAGCAGCTTAACTTTGTATCTAGTGATTCCAAATGTTTTACCCTTGTGAACTATTTCTGGGAAACCCCTTTGATTTATTTTTTTCTGAGAAAGTCATTTTGGAAAAAATAACTTTTCTTTAACGCTAATGTAGCAGGAATGTCTAAGGAAGAGATAGGCCTGACTTACTATAGCCCATTATGAGGTTTAGAAGGAAATGATGTAATCATATTTAAATTTAAAATTATAATAAAGTTTTTTATTACAGAGTAGTCTCTAACAGCACCCCATTAATAGCATGTGACTTTGTGCCACCGGAAAGTGAGCTTTAAATGAGGGAAACAAAGTGGATGCCTTAAGTTCTCTGCTCAGCTACCAAACTCCCCTGCGCTGTGGGCCAGATACACAGCAGAACGTTTGAACACTGCATAGCCTGTGGTCTGTGTAAGCGCATACTGTGTGTGTGTGTGTGTGTGTGTGTGTGTGTGTGTGTGTGTGTGTTTCTAGTATTCCTATACTATCTAAATTTTAAAGGTATAAAACTGGGGAGTAGAACTTCCTGACTCTTTCAACCAAAACAGTTTTCTGTACAAAACAATTATTAAAACTGGCCTTTTTTATTTTGACAGATTCGAAAGCACACAGTCTGAGTATTCGAGATGAGGAGGAGAACACCTTTGTTGTGGGGCAGCTTCTGTACTTCAATTACATTGCCTCCTGGGTCATGTTAGGAGTAACGTATGGAAGTAAGTGGTAATGCGGGCTATTCGGCCAGCGCTTCATTATAACCTACTTATCACACTGCAAAATACAGCCCTTTAGAGAATACGTTTAATGATGCACCAGCATGTGTTATATATTTAACCCAGCATGTGATAATACCAATAAAGTTTTTGTGTCTCTGCTCCGCCACTGACACAGCCTTAATCCCAATCTTAGATTTATATAGTAAAGAGTAACTTTGCATCTCCACTCTTTTTTCTGGCAACTCAAGACTGATTAAAAATGACCACAGTCTTATATAAATCACCAGTTTGTGTGAGAAGAGCAAACACAGGGTCACATTTCTGTTAATGCTGCCCCTTTGGGTTTATAGTATTACTTTGGGGTATGTGTATGGCAAGCAACAGAAGAATAAGATTCAGAGTCTAACGGTGGGGTGGGACATTTGAAATTAGATTAAATACCATGTTTCCAAAATATCATGGATATGGACAACCCTTTAAATCCTGTGTCTAATAGGGAGTAAATGAGACCAATTTAGAAAGGAAACTAGAGGCATCCTGAAGCTCATGGAGGTGTTGATATTAGCGGGGAAATCAGTCTGTAGGCATGTCATGGAGGGTCTGGCGTTTCTTCGCTTCTCAACCCTAGTAATAGACATAGCTCTTGAGCTCCTGAAAAAGAAAAATCCAAATGGACACAGTAGTAGACCGAGCTGCAGAACTGCATTAGAGCAAAGAAGGAAGCAATACACCCTTTAGAGAAGGAGCAGACCCAGGCCTGGGACGAGCAGGCAATGGCTCCTGGCTCTCCCTGCCCTGTCCTGTGCTTCCCCTAGAGTGGGCACTTGTGAGCTGTGCTTCCCCAAGAAGCTCTTTCCACCAGAGTTCAGTCAGTGTAAGTAGATGTGCAAGATGTGGGACTATGTATAAGAATTTGTGTATTCTTAAAATTGACAAGTTTTCTAGGGTACAGTAAGTGCTCAGTGCTTGTTCCCCTAGAAAGGATTGTACAGAGCAGAAGTGGTCAAACTCAGGTGTAAACACTTGAATTTTACCCTCTGGGAATGGAATGCATATGACACAAAACCAGAAAGGGACTGTCTGTCATATGGAGAAGGAGACCAACAGGAGTGGCGCAGGGGACAGATGGCATGAGGATGACATCAGGAAGCCATTGCCTTCTGTGCTAACTTAGAAACTTAGTGAAATAAATTATATCCTCTTGCATACTTTGCCTTGGTATTATCAGAAACAATTGAAAAATATATTCTCTATGAAAATATCTTCAGATCTGAAGACTCTTATTATATTACCCTAACTTCTTTTATCAAATGCATAACTAACAAATTCTTTTACTAAAATATATGGGCATCTGAGGATTGTATAGAAAGTTCTTTTAAGCAAGTGGAGTTTAAATGTAATTCTTTCTGATCTAATTCATATCTAGGAATCACTATTTTTAGTTATTTCAAAATATGTATAGAATATACAAAGAGTTTGGACTCGTAAAGCCTTTTTTGTTTTGCTGATTTTTTGAGACAGAGTTTCTCTGTGTAACTTTGGCTGTTCTGAACTCATTTATGTTCAGGCTGGCCTTGAACTCAGAGATCTGCCTGCTTCTGCCTCCCGAGTGCTGGGATTAAAGACGAGTGTCACCATGCCTGGCTGTGCCATCTGACTTTCAGTAGTGAAGCCATGAATAGAAGATGGTGATCAGGGAGAAAAAGGAGCAGGATAGTTGGGGCGTGTGGGTGACGGTGACATAATTTTTAATGACAGTTTTTCAGACTCCTTACTAAGAAGCATTCCTTTGTTTACTCCAAGGCCACACTGAAAACCTATGTTTCTTTTATGTGTTCTGTAGTTTTTGCTCTTACATCTACATGTATGGTCTACTTTGAGTTAATTTTTTTATTATGGTAACAGCAAAGAGCTAACATTCATAATTTTGTATGTGAATAGCCAGCTATTCAGCACTGTTTGCTGAGAAGCCTGTTCTATGCATTGAAATGAAATGTGTTAAAAAAAAAAAATCTTTCACGCAATTGTGAAGTATGCACAATTGTGTCCAGAGGAAATAATTTCTTTTATTAATTTTAGAAGAAATGGAAAATTTTTTAAAAATGTTATAGTCATTAACGTTACAGTTAAAAGTATATGTAAGAAAATGAAATTTGATGAAGAATAGCAGGCTATTAAAGACTGGAATTATAGTTAAAATTTTCATATTATAATTTACATTTTCAAGTTAAATGAACACAATTTACTGTTACATTAGAAGATATTTTTTAAAGGTATAGTTAATCACACAACCTTTTAGAAGGTATGGAAAGGAGAAAATAAATCATTGATTTGAAATACTAAAATCGAAACTGAAATTTTGATATAGACCCTTAAGTATAGAAAAACGTGTTTCTTTCCTAGACAATTCTTTGATGTGGTTTGATAAAACTGCATTGTCTTACACACACTGGAGAATGGGAAGACCGACTGTGAAAAATGGCAAATTTTTGGCTGGTCTAAGTACTGATGGCTTCTGGGATATTCAGTCCTTCAATGTTATTGAAGAAACACTTCGTTTTTACCAGCACAGCATTTTCGCTTGTAAAATTGAAATGGGTAAGAGTCTTCGTTACTTTTTTGTTGCTGTGATAAAATACCCTGTATTGTGGGACTTTCGTGACTCCTGACTGAGGTTTTAATTAACACTCGGAGACTTCTCTATAGTTTGTATGCCTTTTGCTGAAGGAGTCTCACAGCTAGCCCATCTAAACTTATCCTAACTTCTCCACCATCCCATCTCCACACGAGGTTCACGCTGCCTGCTTACAGCTCCGTTCTGTCTTCTGCTCTTTCCCAAGGCTCCCTTGGCCTCCCTGAATCTCTTGCATGCTTCTCTGACCGGAAGTCCCACCCCTGTACTTCCTGCCCCAGCTCTGGGCAGTTCTTTATTACATAAAAGCCACATTCAAGTTTCAGCCAGTCAGCAGCAAGACAACACTTGACCCATCTCTTAGGTTGCCTTAAGTCATGGAGGGTTACCTGACCTTCATCTTTTGGGCAGGTGAAAAAGGACAAGCATTTACAAAAAGAAAACCCGTGATGGACCATAGAAATTACAATTCCATCATCCTGCCAGCAGTTAGCTCTCTGCCAGTACAGCGGTCAACAATTGAACAATTGAACACACGGGGACACACCTTCATACAGTATAAGGGAAGGTTACCCCAACAGCACTGACAAAAACAACTTAAGAGAGAAAGGATTTATTTTGGATTATAGTTATAGGGGATGTGGTCAATCACGATGAGGAA
The DNA here is from genome assembly GCA_030674055.1 of Rhabdomys pumilio. Lineage (NCBI taxonomy): Eukaryota > Metazoa > Chordata > Mammalia > Rodentia > Muridae > Rhabdomys > Rhabdomys pumilio. The sequence continues at coordinate 130,837,702 of JANHMN010000002.1, read as the reverse complement.
GACATGGCAGCAGGCAGGGGTGGGGACTGATGTCAGGAGCAGGAGGCTGTCACATGCCTCACACAGAAAGTAAACAGGAAGTACAACAGGACTATACAGCCTCCAGCTCACCCCAGTGACCCACTTTTTCCAAATGAGGCTCTGCCTCCTGAGGGTTCTACAACTTCCCCGAACAGTGTCATCAGCCCAGCGGGGACATTTCATATTCAAACCACAGCAGTAAATATGAGACTGTGTGGTCTCATTCCAGAGGAGGGCGTAAGACCACTAGTTCTGCTAGTGACATACATGTAACAGCATGTATGTCTGCAGAGCTTGCTTTCCATTTAGTCACACACACGTGTGGAACGGCAGAGGTTACAAAGAAACCAAAACCCTGGCCTTTGCAGTCCTGGTCTCAGACTATAGGGAAACATTGCTGGTGAGACAATGTTAACTTTTTTATCCTTTGGAGGCAAGACTTAGATTATTTAGTAAACGTGGCACTCAGTGAGAATTAGGAGGTAGTACTTCATAGATGAGTCTTGAAAGAGGGATATAACTTGAAGAAGGAGGAGGAGGAAGGGGGAGGAGGAGGAAGAAGAGAAGGGGGAGGAGGAGGAGGAGGACGACGACGACGACGAGCGGATAGAATTTTGACATTCCAGGCAAAATGCTTGTCTTACAGTCTTGTCTAATCCTTAAATAAACCTGTTTTGAAATATAAATTATGTAAAGTTCATTATCCGCTTAAAAATTTTATAATGATCAGCCTGCCCTAAGCCCTCTGCTGAGGTGGGGCCCATGGCAGGGACACTCCCGTGGACCCTCTCTGCTCCAGGTGGCCCTCCAGTGTTCTTGTCTAGTCAGTCGCTGTGAGTTCTTATACACTCTTAAGATGTTAGGCACCAGTCTCTCCTCCTAGTGTCTAAGCTTCTCCCACTTTCTCCTTCTTTGTCACTGAACATTTTATCCTCAACTTTGTTGTTCTCTGTCTGTCCAGCTACGAATTGGTAGGTTTGTTTGTTTTCTTCTTGCCAAGATGGTTTCCATCTTTTAATAATACACTTTAATACAATATACATCTTACACTAGATTTAGATTTGCAGAGAAGTCGCACAATTAGAACTGAAGATTCTCACTACCCCACAACCAATTTTCCTGTTGCTGACATCTTTAGTATGTCATTAGTGTGGCACAATTATCACTAATAAACAACATTGATAGTGCATAAGAATTAACCGATTATCACAACTAATAAACAACATTGATAGTGCATAAGAATTAACCAATTATCACAACTAAAAAACAACATTGATAGTGCATAAGAATTAACCAAAGCCTGTCCGTCATCCATATCCTCCCAGTTTGGGGCAGTTTTTTGTTTGTTTGGGTTTGTTGTTGTTGTTGTTGTTGTTGTTGTTGTTGTTGTTTGGTTGGTTTTAGTTTTCGAGACAAGGCTTCTTTGTGTAGTTTTGGCTGTTCTAGAACTTGCTCTGTAGACTAGGCTTGCCTCAAACTCAGATATCCAACCGCCTCTTCTTCCTGAGTGCTGGAATTAAAGGCATGTGCCACCAAGCCTGGCCTGGATCCCCATAGTTTTTGCTTAGTGTTCTTTTCTATTCAGATATTCATTCAGGATACTGTATGAGACTCAGCCGTGTTTCCTCCTGTGAGGACATCTCTTACTTTTAATGACTTGACAGTATTGAGGTTATCTGGTTGTCTTATTTTTCCTGTGATTGAACTGTAATTTTGAGTTTGGGAGAAGGTGTCATTTTTACCATAGCCTATGAATGACAGATCAGCATCACTGCTGATCTCTCAGGTCAAGGCTGTGATGTTAATTTCTCAGTTGTAAGATTACCCTTTGTCTTCTCTCCTTGCTGTACTCTCTGTAGAGATGTCACTAAGCAGAGTCCACAGTGACAGGAGGAGAGTGCTATCCTCCATCTTTGGGGTGGCATAGGCTATCTATCTATGTGATTAGTTGGAACCCTGTACAAGATATTTATCCTCATTTTAAAATGTATTCAGTCTTTTATTTGTACACTAATGAGTGTACAGTAATCACTGTAGCTTTGCTGTTCGGTTACTGGTTTTATTTTTAGAAATGTGAGTGTGTGTGTGTGTGTGTGTGTGTGTGTGTGTGTGTGTATACACCCATGTGTATGCATGACTAGGAAAGGACAACTGTCTGTGTGGGGTTCATTCTCTCCTTCCATGTTTATGTGGGATTGAACTCCAGTTATCAGGCTGACACAGCAAATGCTTTTACACATCGAGCCATCTCGCTAAGCTTAGTCTTTCTTTTTATCCTTTACTTTCCCTCTGTAACTACTGTGGACTCTTAGGAGTTTTATACATTAAAGCCAGTGGTGTCTGTCTCTAATCCCAGCACTTAGGGACAGACAGGGGTTTCAAGAATTCAGGATCAAAAATTCAAGGCTAGCCTCAGCTACATAGTGATTTTTATGGCCAGCCTGAGGCACCTGAAAACTTGTCTTGAAAACAAATAGACAGAAACTGGTACTTAGGATTTTTATCCAAAACATTACACAAATCACTGACATGCACAGAACAGTTCATTCCAGTTTAACCACAAGAAGCTCCTTGGGCTCCAGTGTCCCTGTGGGAATTCCATCATCTCTGTTTTGGTATCGATTTGTTTCTTTTCAACACGTCCTTACTCTGCATATCTTCTTTCTCCTTAGTCTTTATCTCCCCTACACTGCAGACCTGATTTTTTGTCAAGCAATATTTCTGCTCCCCCGCTCCATGCAGGTAACTGTCTCCTTTACAGTCAGCCTCACATGTCCGAGTGGTTAATAACTTTGCCATCATGTCAAGCATTTTTTAAGTCAACAAGACAACTACAGTATTTAAGAGCCTTTCATATGTGCTGTGCAGACAGGGAGAGCCACATTTGCGTCTGACCTCTCTCATGTTATTGTGTTTATGTTTTTGAAACGCTCCATACTTACCAGCCCTTTTATTTTCGATGTTATAGTTGACTACAAGGACGAACACAATAGCACCCTGCCACAGTTCATTCCATATGAGGACAGCATCTATAATGTTATTCAGAAGAAGGTGACGTGGTATGAAGCATTGAAAGCATGCTCTCAAAGCGGGAGACAGCTGGCAAGTGTTCACGACCCAAATGGGAAGCTCTTTCTGGAAGACATTGTGAACCGTGATGGATTCCCTCTCTGGGTTGGACTCTCAAGTCATGACGTAAGTCTCATTTTTCTTCCAGAAATTTCCCAAAACTGTAGCTTTGAAAATTAGAGATTGTTTTTAGCCTAAGATACTAAGTCAAAATATAACAGTGGGTTAATTCTTACTGGTTTCTTGCCTTTTATAGCATGGAATAAATAAAATTATAGAATACAAGTGGCCCAGCCATCTCAGGGGTTCAGTGGGTTAATAACACAACAGTCATTTATGCAGTAGCTGATAGTTAATGAGTTATTTAAACTTTATAATCCTATTTCCTCATCAGCAAAATTCGCTAATGGCATTGTCTTTCATATTTTAACACAAAATAACATATAATCGGCAATGAAAAATTCTTAATATGGTCAGGCCCTATAGGATGAAAAGGTCTTGGATTTGGGAGGGGTGGACACAGGAGGAGTTGGAGAGGGGATGGCAGGGCTGGAAATAATATAAATACAGCATCCGGTTTTGAAATTCTTTAAAAAAAATCAATATGTTGATAACACATTTTTGGTACTTTTATTTGGATTCTCTATTTATATGTATGTACTGCTAATAATATCTAGCATGCCAAAATAGTCATCCATTGAGTGCTGCGGACCTAGTTAAGTAATCTTTAGAAAGAATGGTGAAAAATAAAAGGAAGAAGGGAAGGATAAAGGGAGGGAGGAAAGGAGGGAGGGAAAGAAAAAAGAAAGGAAGGAAAGGAAAGAAAGGAAGGAAGGAAGGAAGGAAGGAAGGAAGGAAGGAAGGAAGGAAGGAAGAAAGAAAGGGTGCCATAAGTTCATAGAGTAAGCAAATATTGAAAGTAGTCTGCTCATGTCCTGCTCCTTGGGGATAGTTGCCCTTTTCAGCCTCTGCTGTGCGATGGCCTCTGTAATGTACCCAGACACAATCCACAAAACTATGGCCCTCAGGAAACAGTCTTCAAGGCCAGGCTACAGCTCGGTAATGATGGTATTTGTCTAACAGGCGAGCCCTAGGTTCAATTCCCAGCACCACAAATAATGAAAAAAGAATAGTGTTTAACAGGATATGATAATGTTTCAGAACAGTGTTTAAGAACAACATGAAGATTTTCAGAACAACAAGGTATTTGAGTTCTAAATCTTTAATTATGCTAAAGGGGTAAATGGAAGCCATTTGTGTGGGTTTCATAAACCCAGCCTTTAAGTAAATCCAGAGACAGAATAGAGTGACTCTGTCTCCAGATGTAAAGTCCTGTTTGTGTTTGGCCCGGTCACATGCCCCAGATTACTATATCAAAAGCAAGCCTCCAACACTGCAGATAGCCCTGTGTTCACAGTATTATGAGCATGTCGTCAGCACTCGGTCCTACCGTGTGTGCACTCTTCTTATGCTCTTTCTCAAGTCGTACATCTGAGCTCAGGGTGTCCACACTGTTCCCAAACAGGGAAGCGAATCAAGCTTCGAATGGTCCGACGGCAGTGCATTTGACTACATCCCATGGAAGAGCCCACAGTCTCCCGGAGACTGTGTTGTCTTATACCCGAAAGGAATTTGGAGACGTGAAAAGTGCCTGTCTGTTAAGGATGGTGCTATTTGTTACAAGCCTACAAAATGTAAGACTTGATTTTGAAGAACTGTGTATTTACTGAAATCTGATGTAATGAATGCACATCGTTATTTAATGAACATGTTTATAGATTTAAATAAGGCGTGTCCACAAATTGTATAAAAACACTTCCTGATTTTTTTGTGATGGGTATACAATCAGTGTATCAAGTCAGGGAATTTGTTCTCAAGAACATTTATTATATCACAAGTTACATTTTACTTCACAATTTGAGGGTTTTTTGTTTTTGTTTGTTTGGTTTGGTTTAGTTTGGTTGTTTTTTTTTTTTTTTTTTTTCAAGACAAGGTTTCTCTGTGTAGCCTTGGATGTTCTGGAACTCCCTCTGTAGGCCAGGTTGGCCTGGAACTCACAGAGATCTACCTGCCTCTGCTTCATGAGACTGGGCTTAAAGGTGTGTGTCGTTGCCAACTGGCAAGTCTGAAGATTCTTGCTTTGCATAGAAATGAATCCCACAGTCTGTGGTGTTCCCTAAATGACCTCATCAGAACCAGCTCCTCAGTTGTTAGGCACAGAAGGAAAGGGAATGTTAAAGAAAAGTGTTGGAACACATTACACACAATAAAGCACACAGAAACAGGAGAATATCCGTTGGGCTCATCAACTACTTTCACAAAGTGGTAAAGGCAAGAACTGTCAGGTACCGGCTCCTTCCTCCAGGATCACCATGAGGAATTCAATGGATGTATTTGGTCAACAGCAGTGGGGAAACTCACCCACCACTACAGCTGTTGAAGTGGCAGGGCCTTGGGGAGGGGGAGCTCAGACAGGTAGCGTGGATTGATCCTGACTAACAGAAGTCAGAAGCAGTAGGAACGAGTCAGCCCAAGGTTCTTGATGGAGGAAATGTCAGAGGCCAATTTTTTTTCTGGAATCACAGAATCGACAAATAAGAAAACTCCCACCCACCTGTGACGTGCAAACAGCACAGGGAGAGGTTTAAAGAATGCACAACAGCTCAAGTCTGGGCTGAGCTCCCAGCTGGGACAAGGCTAGAAATTGGCCTCATATGATCTGTACTTAGTGCTCTTCAGTTCTGTGTTCTCAAAAGGACTTACTCACGAGCCCTAGGAGACCCGGCCTTCACTTCCTAGGGCTTCTAGCCTTACTCAGCTCAAACACAAAACAGAAGAATCTATACGAGCTTTAAAAAGATAGCACCTTTTGATTTGAAAGAGAGTTACAAATTGCCAACTTTGTATTTGCGATTGTGTCTTTAATGTCAGTCTTTATGTATCTAGATAAACGTTGGTTTACATTTTCACAATGAAAAGGAAGCCAAGGGAATGGATTTTAATTATTGGTTCAGAATACTTGCAGGCCTACCAAAGCCTGTATCTGCTTTTTTCCCCAGTCTGTCTACATGTTCTAAGCTGGTTGAATTCCATCCTCACGGGAAAGCACTTCCCCCATCTACCATTGAGGTTTTGAAATGTATTCCAAACATAACTAGAGTGTGTATCTGTAGGGCCCAGACTGTGGCTTTCGATGGTGTGTGGACTGAGCTACAGGCTGCTTCTCCACAAGCACAGATTTCATGTGGGGGCATTTAATGAGATTCGAGGGAAGGATTTACTTTTCTGTGTGCGATATTACAGCCGTGTCTAACATTCTTTTACAGCTAAGGAGCTGTCCTCTCATGCACAATCATCAAAATGTCCAGTGGCAAAGAGGGGAGGTTCCCAGTGGATCCAGTATGGGGGTCACTGTTACTCATCTGACCAGGCACTGCACAGCTTCTCAGAGGCCAAACAGTTGTGTGAAGAACTTGGTAAGTTAAGATTCACTTGTTTTCTTTTGCCCAGATAATTTAACTCTTCACAATTTTTTGCCTTAAGGAAATAATGGGAGAAATTACCATATCTTGGAAAGTGCTTTAAAAGCATTTCTATTTTATAGTAGCATTACCACCTTATTGTCCGATAGTAGGGAAACAGTTAAGTATTTTATGCATAAGATCTCAGTGGAATTTTGCTGTAATCATTTTAAATGATTGGTGGACTGAGGACAGTGCTCAGTTGGTAGAACTATGTTTGTCTAACATCTGGGTCTGATCCCAGGGCCACATATACTGAGCTGCTGGTACATCCCTACAGCTCCAATACTTAGGAGGTTTCGAAGGCAGGAGAGTCAGAAACTAAAGGTCATCCTCAGCAATATAATTTCAGGCTAGCCTGAGCTACATGAGACCAGGATGTTCCCATACGTATAGGTAAAGACTTAAAAATAATAAAAATGAGAGTAAACAGCAAAATAAGAGTAAATATATTGAAGGTAAAAAATGGAAAGAAGTAAAATGCTAAGTGATCTATTAATATTTAAGTATTAATATTAAGTAGAAGCAATAACAAATGAAAAACATTTAGATAAACTTTGAGGCGTTTAGAAAAGGGGGTCAAGAGGCAAAATATAGTTGACTCAGTAGTCCATTACTGAATTTTTAATATTAAGCTAGAACAGAAGAGGATAATTAAATCAACTGATCGTGTCCATCCATTCTGGATAGGATTGCCCCACAGCTTAAGAACCTAAATAAGGGACAAGACTTTAGACTTCAGATGTAGCCATTTCAGAAAAAAAAAAAAAATGCCCCAGTGATTGACTTCCTCCTGTGAGGGACCCAGTCATTGCCTTCAGTCATATTGAAAAATGACCTCTAAGAAAGCCACCAATACTATCTCAAAAATCAAAACTATTTAGTTTCTTCCCTGGGTAACTATGCAGATGGCATTTAACTCATTTATTCTACTAACTATTGTATAGCAGTTGGCTGCTTAGAATGCATTTTAGTTACTGCTTAAGTGCGTACCAGGAGCTGTGTGGGGGAACCTTGGTGTGGTGTCCACGTTTCCACATGATGGGAACTATTAGAAAATATACCTATGTGTTTACATATGTGGTCTGCCTCCTCCGCCTGAGGGAGAAATAAGACCGGCTTTTGTAGATGCAGCGTGTGATCGGTCAGGTAAGACATTTGAGCTGTTGAGGCAGCCGGTCTTGGTTCATTTCCCAGCTCTCACACGCTCTCCTTAAGCGATGCTGTAGAAGGCATAGAATTGTTTCTCTTCTCGGGGAGAGCATTGAGAATGAAAATAGTACCTGAGAGTCCAGAACAGTTGGGAGCAGCGTAGGAATGAATGAAGTGGCATGAAATTCACACTTTGTAGCACAGTGCCCTGAAGATGGTGAACTCAAAACCACTCTTCTTTCAAAGATTTCGGTCGCCTTGTTAAATTCTCTAACTGGCTGGCTCTGTAAGCCTGGGAAAATCACTGCATCTTCTTGACTCTCGGTTTTCCTCTCTGTAAGAGGTGATAATATATCTGGCATTATCTCCTAGGTTACATAATGTTAACCATGTCTTTCCTTTTAGGATGGATTTCCTAGATTACTTATTCTTTATTTCTATTCTATCTGACGTTACTTATAACACCAAGTTCTGTGCGTGTTTAGGAAACATGCTAAGCTTAAAGAATATTAACTGGTTCACTCCTCTGTCATTTTGGGGAACTCAGGCTGGTTATGAGCAGCCACAGTTTTGTGTGAGATACCATGGAAGGAGGGCAGGCGCTCTCTCAGGTCACAAACCAGGCTTCTTTCAATTCCATTTTGAACAGAAGCAAATTTAAACCTAAATTATACAAAACTGCTGTTTTTGAAGCAAATCCTAGAAATATATAGGTGGCATTTTATTTTTGTTTTGTTTTGTTTTTTCATAGGTGGCATTTTATTCATCCGGTCACAAACCCCAGTTGTCACAGACAGCTGCTCAAACACAAAGGCCTTACTGATTTAACACTTCCACGACAAAACTGCCAGATACTTGTTTCTAAATTATAAAACTTCTTTACGCAAAATTTAAATTTAAAAATACCTCTAACTTCTTTGGCGCTTTTTTTGTGGGAGCACGTTTAATTTTTAACATAAATGCCAACAGTTTAAAGATAGTCATTGAATGAAGCTTCAATTTCCCAGTGGTCTGGTTCACAACAGATAGTCATTTTATTTTTGTTTTTTTCCCAAAGGGTCCAGTTCAAAATCAGTCACTCAGAGTTGCTTTCTTTATATGCTTAACTTGGAGATAATCAGGTATCATTTGTTTTCCTCCAACAGATCATTCGGCAACTGTTGTCACCATAGCAGATGAGAATGAGAATAAGTTTGTGAGCAGACTGATGAGGGAGAATTACAACGTTACTATGAGAGTCTGGCTTGGCCTGTCTCAGCATTCACTCGGTACGTGACACGTCTGTGTGCTCAGGGTGCAGAGTTCTGAGGTTGAACGTGGCGCCCCACACCTGTACTCTAACACTCTGAACAGTTTCACTGTAGTTCAAAATTAAGTCTTCCCAGTGATGGTTTTTTCAGACACGCTGAGTTAAATCTAAAGAGAATTTGTGGAAGAACTTTTCGGTAAAGAACAGATGCAGGGTTTGAAAGATGAGGGGGGAATGGATAAAGAGTGAGTTTACATACATAAATTTGATAGTTTGTTCACACTTTATGTAAAATTGAATATTAAATAATTAAATGTCAACTCTAAAATATCAAGTAATTTTCAAAATGGTGCACTCAATATTGGCTGTCTAAATGGACTTATATCACACTGTGAGAAAACAAAAATGGGTTGGGGAGCAGGCCTGAGCCCTCCTAAGCCTCTTCTCCCCCAGTAGCATAGTTTTAATGACACGTTTTCTTAAGGAATGGAGGGATCTCTGCAGATGTAGTTATCCACAATAAATACACAAGCAAGCATCCTGTACCTTTATCAAACACATGTACCACTGTCTAATAGAACGCTCTATCAAGAGGAAAAGGGGGTCTCGAGAAATGGCTGAGTAGCTAAGGTTGCTTGGTGCTCTTACAGGGGATCCCTAGGGCTTTGTTTTGTTTTGTTTTCCCCTGTTCCCACATCAGGTGGCTCACAACTGTCTATACTTCCAGCTCCCATAGGTCTGCGTCCATAGACACCTGCACTGACGTGTACAGAAAGATACACCTACCCATCATTTAAAGTAATAAAAATACATCTTTAAAAAAAATGAAAATATTCTATGTCTCATTGTCCAAGACAGCAGTTTCTAGCCACATTGGGCAGTTTGCCTGTGAGGAGTGCAGCTAATGGCTTAAAGGCTTTTTGCTTATTTTTAATACATTTCACTGTATGTGTACATGTTCTTTTGTGTGTGCATATATGTGCACATGTTTGTGAAGGTCAGAGGTCAATGTTAGGTAGCTGCCTGAATTTCCTCTCCACCTTGTTTATGTGTGCACATGTTCATGTGTACATACATGTACATGTGTGTGTATTTATATATAAGTCAGAGGTCAACAGCAGATATCTTTCTCAGTTATTCTCCACCTTATTGAGATAGAATTTTTCACTGAGCCTAGAGCTCACTGATTCAGCCAGAGTGTCTGGTGAATGAAGCCCAGGGATGCCCTCTCTATACCATACTAGTGCTGGGTTCATAGGCATGTGCCATGGTAGCCGGTTACTTTACATGGGTTTACAGGGGATCAGATTCATGCCCTTGTGCAAGCACTTTACTGAGTGAGCCATCTCTACAGACTGAGGTTTTGTTGATTTTTAAAAATAATAGCATTATATAAAACAGTGGTTCTCAACCTTCTTAATGCTACAACCCTTTAATACAGCTCTTCGTGTTGTGGTGACCCCCAGCCATAAAATTATTTTGTTGCTATGTCGTAACTGTAATGTTACTACTGTTATGAATCATAATGTAAATATATGATATGCAAGATATCTGATATTCAACCCCCAAAACAGTTGTGATTCCAGGGTCGAGAACCACTAATATAAAATAACAACCTTCTAAGAAAGTGGGTTATCTGAACCTCATGGGTTTTTTGGTTTGGTTTTTTTTTTTGGTTTTTTTGTTTGTTTGTTTTTTTGTTTTGTTTGTTTTTGTTTTTGTTTTTGTTTTTTTAGCGCTGTGATTAGTAGCAATAAATATAACTGCTCTTATCATTGTCTTCAGATCAGTCTTGGAGTTGGCTCGATGGATTAGATGTGACATTCGTTAAATGGGAAAATAAAAGTATGGATGGCAATGGGAAATGTAGCGTTTTAATAGCTTCCAATGAAACCTGGAGAAAAGTTGAATGTACACGTGGCTATGCAAGAACTGTCTGCAAAATTCCTCTGAGTAAGTAGGCAACCTGTCCTTATGGTAGCATTGAACAGAACAGGCCGAGAAGTAAATGAAGGAATGTTCTTGTAGCTCACTGGGAAAGCCCAGGCTTAGTGAGCATGGGGCCCGATGTTCAGTCAGTACTTCCAGTAAATAAATAGCGCATCTGTGTGCTTGGTTTTTACCCACGTGATCTTAAGTGTTTATAAAACATATCTCAAATGTTCATTAAATCAGAAATGTTTTAATGAGAGATATATATAATATGTCTAGAATTCCAAAATGAAATTGTTAAAATAGCCAAATTCTGTATAAAGCTCCTCTAAACTAAAAATGGGAGCTGACAGAGAACTGGGGAAGAAATTGCTTTGAGAATGTTCTCACGGTATGTTTTATTTTATGGTTTCCCTGTGTAGAAGTGTGAAGGTCTGTTTCCCCATTGTTGCTTAGGGAAGCAACTTGTGAACAAAGGGCTGCCCTTTGGCTTGAGCAGAGGGACAGAGACCCCTGATGCTGGGGAAGGCATGGCAACGGGCAGGCAGAGCAGCAGCAGCAGGAGCAGGAGGTTGCCTGGTCACATTTCTATCCACACACACAGAAAACAGAGAGCAGGAGTGGAGTAAGGCCACGCCCTCTAAGCACCACCCCCACCCCCAGGCATAGCTCCTCCAGCAAGGCCCCACCTGCAGAAGGTATATAACCTTCCCAAAGGGGCACAGACTAAGACAGGGAGTCCAAATACACGAGCCTTTGGGGAAAATGTCTCATTCAAACCAGCACAGCTAGTTTTTGCTACCTCTTTCTCAGGTCCTATAAAACTTTCATAATCAATTTTGTTTTGTTTTTGTGTTTGTTTTTCCTTTTTTTTTTTCCTGAGGCAGGGTCTCACTGTGTATTTCTGTCCATCCTGAAACCACCACAATGTAGACCAGGCTGGCCCTGAACTCAGAGATTTGCCTGCCTCTGCCTCCCCAGGACTAGGAATAAAGACATGTGCCACTACACCTGGCTATAAAGAATTTTAAAACCACCTAAAACTAGATCTAAAACTATTTAAAATATTCATGGTATCTGTATGAAACTGCAATATGAACTTTAGTTTTTGTCATGAATTGATACATAAAACAACTGTAAAAATATTATTGAGCTTCATTTATGGAGAAAGGCTGTAAACCTTCCACATTAACATTTTGGCAGAAGAAGCCACTGAAACTCAGAGTAGACCAGGTGTCAGGCAGGCAGAGACCCGAATTAGGGCTGCAAACGACGGTCAAGGAGTCCTGGCTCTTTTCCAAGTGGAATGGAAAGCAACTTGCGCATTTGGAGGACAGTGAACAGCAATAGAGTGATAAAAAAAAATTACAGGAAGATCACAGTTCTTGTCTTGGCCGTTTTGAGTTAGAAATAACAGAAATCCACTATGGGAAAGTACAATAATATAGGTTAAGCTGATCTCCTAAGGAAGGTGCTAGAAGGGAAATTCTGTCCTGGCTATGAACAATCTGTAATTTGTACAAGGCTTTGTGTCTTACACATAGTTTACCGAATAGAATCAGAAACAAGGGTAACTGTTGCATTTCTCTTACAACGTCTCAATGTCTGGATTCCAGGCCCGGATTACAGAGGCATAGCCATCCTGTTCGCTGTGCTGAGTGTCTTAGCGCTCATCAGCGGACTGATTTGGTTCCTCTTGCAAAGATCCCATTTCCGCTGGACAGGCTTCTCCTCGGTTCGGTATGAGCATGGAGCCAATGAAGACGAGGTGATGCTCCCTTCATTCCACGACTAGGTTCTTCTGAGTTTGTTCATTGGCACTGGGTATTCCAGAAGCGAGATGAGCCACTTAACATTGTCCTGCAATCAGTGTTTACCATGTTTCTAAGTAGAAGTCTCAGCAAATGCATTCAGTGGGTGAGTTGCCCAGCTGATGCCCTAACCGCCAGCCATGCTAATAAGTCAGTTGCCAGAGCAGAGAGGACTTAAAGCCAAAATGGATGTTCAGATTGTTTACAGAGAGATAAATTTAGCTAATGTGAATTTTCTCTGTAAGAATGCAGTTGCTAAGTAGATATGTACATATTTTAATAGCATTTTAACAGCCTCATAGAAAATTAAAACTGTCAGTACTAGTAGCCTCCACGTCTGCCTTTTATGAGCATCTGACCAAATGCAAAGTTAGTACCTCAGGCAAAAACTCAGCTATAAATAAGATTGATGATGCTTCAAATTAGCACTGGGAAAAATATAAAATAAGGCATATTTTTTACATAGAAAATGGAGTCTCTTGGAAGATGTTTCTTATATTATTTCAAAGGTATTTATACTGGTATTAATTAATTGTTACATTTCTGTTTTTAATTACTTATACTCAGTGGTTTTTTTTCTTAAAGTTAATGTTTCCTAAGTTGGGAACGTTACTGTTAAATTGACTAGGCATGCTGTATCAGCATGTCTGCGTGTGATAATTTTCTTTTTTACAAGGGTCCAATTACAGATGAGACTTAAGCTTTTAAAGTTTATGTATTTCACATAGGAGATCAACTTTTTGTTGGTGGTGGCAGAGTTTTTTTTGTTTTGTTTTGTTTTGTTGGTATTTTGGTTTGGTTTGGTTTTCGAAACATGGTTTCTTTCTGCAACAGAGCCTGGCTGTCCTGGACTGACTTTGTAGACCAGGCTGGCCTCCAATTCAGAGATTCCCCTGCCTCTGCCTCTGCCTCTGCCTCAGGAGTGCTGGGATCAAAGGCTGTGCCACCACCCACAGCAGGCAGTGTATCACCTTTTTTTTTTTTTTTTTTTGGTTTTTCGAGACAGGGTTTCTCTGTGTAGCCCTGGCTGTCCTGGAACTCACTCTGTAGACCAGGCTGGCCTCGAACTCAGAAATCTGCCTGCCTCTGCCTCCCAAGTGCTGGGATTAAAGGCATGCACCACCACCGCCCGGCACGTATCACCTTTTGATGAATGTATTATGCTGTTGCCTTTTTACCTGAGCAAAACATAAAAGTGATCTTTGAAGGACGTTGTTTGCTACTTCTGTATTTGCAAACAATGACCGTTTCTAAGACAGCGAAACTCAGAACTCTGTGATTCACGTGGAAATATTTAAAGCTTAAATGATTAGTGACACATTATTTTGTGGATGCAATTTCCTTTTGAACACCTGGAATATATTTTTACTAGTAGTGTCCAATAAATACGGTGACTGTTTTATTCAGTGTTTCATATTTATACTTTAGAGTATTTTTGCACAAGATCCAGATTTATTTTGCTTGAGGTGTTTATGCTGTCATAAAGTTGTAAATAATTTTCTAAGACGGGTTTAATGTAATCTACAAATTTCCTAAAATATTTTTCTTGAGGCCTCTTTTAAATAATCACTAGGAGTTTCTTCAAAGAACTAAACGAATGCCATGTGACCACAGATGTGATTACAGCTGCTGCCATGGTAAAGTTGCCTTGACTTTTAGAACTGTCAGAGTTGATCCTGGCATGCAAAAGCATCTCTAAATTAGGTTTGATTGTATCCCATATCTAATAGGATGAGAAAGTGTCCAGCTATTGCAAGTTAAGGTATTCTTTAAAGACTTCATGAGCACTTTTTAAAGAATAAATCTTTGTATCTCTAAATGAGTTTAATCTCCTTGGCTCAGTGTTTCTCTTTTATGGGTGGTGTATGTGGTATGTCTGTGTGTGTGTGTGTGTGTGTGTGTGTGTGTGTGTGTGTGTCTGTGTGTGTGTGTGTGTGTCTGTGTGTCTGTGTGCACGCACGTGCAGACACGTGTAGCACATGTACATGAGTGTGGAAGTGACCCAAGGAAGACATCAAGTGTTTTCCTCTATTGCTGTCTGTCTGCTTATATTGCAAACTGGAAGCTTGCCATTTTGTCTAGGCGAGTTAGCTAGCAAGCTCCAAGGACACACTTGTTTCTGCTCAGAAATATTGGGGTCTCAGACATGCAGTCATGTATGTCTCTTCAAATGTGTGCTAGGGATTTGAACTCTGGTCCTCATGCTTGCATACCAAGCACTCTTAAAGAGCCATCCCTCGAGCCCTCAATGTGTCTCTTAGTACCCCTCAGCAGTGATTCCATCTGTGTTATATGAATTTTGCATTCTTTGTGCTCCTCTTAGAGGATCCTGCGC
This sequence comes from Rhabdomys pumilio, assembly GCA_030674055.1. Taxonomy (NCBI): domain Eukaryota; kingdom Metazoa; phylum Chordata; class Mammalia; order Rodentia; family Muridae; genus Rhabdomys; species Rhabdomys pumilio. Next base: position 130,822,612 of record JANHMN010000002.1, on the reverse strand, counting down.
ACAGTTCCAGGGATCCATTAGATGGTGTACTTGAAAGTCCTTCTCAACAAGGCCAGAACTGCCCCCTAGTGGTTCCTTTCCCCATTTCCCAGTTCCAGCTGTCTCAAAAACTTATGACTACCCTACCCGTTCCAGCCTTCCCTGACTAACCCAGTTACTGCATAAGGTCTGGTCAAATTTGTCTCTTAAAGCCAGACCCCTAAAAACGCAAGTCAGTAGAGCCAATAAAAACTCATCAAGAACAATTATCAAAGCGATCCTAACAGTCCCTCACTTCTTCCTCCCTTTCCCCTGCAGTTCCCTCCCCCTTCCTCAGACAGTCTCTGGAAATTCTCCCTAAGTGGTTGCTGGGTTGATGTAGGATTTTGGGTTTTTGCGGGGGTGGGGGGGATTTGTTTTTGTTTTTGTTTTGGCTCCATTTGTGTTTTCATTTGTTTGTTTTAAGACATGATTTCTTAGTGTAGCCCTGGCTGTCCTGAACTCTATAGATTAGGCTAGCCTCAAGATCAGAAATCCACCTACCTCTGTCTCCTGAGTGCTGGGATCAACGACATGCGCCACTATGCCCAGCTAAAGAAAATGAGAAATAAAAACAAAAACAAAAACAATTTTTTGGCTGTTATACTTTTAGTAAGCCCCATGCCTGACTCTTTTGCTGTGATTTCCTAGAGACTGTTGGAGATTCCTAATCCCTCAACTTAGGTTGCTTTTAACACTAAGACCCTCTTGCCGGAGCAGAGACCTCATTGCTATTAGTTAATGCAGTAACTGTAGCCTGCTTAGGAAGAGAAATTTGAATTTGCTCTCAAATGAAAGGCTTTATAAACTAAGTCTTTATGAAAGCACTATGTCATAAACACAGACAAACACATTTGTATCAATGCACAGTGTCAAACTGGATTAAATATTAAATCACAAGGCATAGCAGTTTCAATGGTAACAATTTGCCAGATATTTTCTTCTTCCTTCATAATTCTGTTTGAGGCAAACGTGTTAATATATTGCAATCTCAATTTTTTTAAATTTTTATTTTTATTATGCATATGTGCTGGATTGTGCACATGGATGCAGGTAGCTGCAGAGGCTGGAACAGGGCCTTGGATTCCCTGGGCTTGGCATTACAGGCACTGTGTGCTTTCCAGAAGATGCTGGGAACCAACCTCAGGTCCTCTAAAAGGGTAGCACACAACCCCTAAGCCTTCTCTCCAGCCCCCGAGCTTGGTTTGTTAACACGAACTCTTAAAACATCTGTCACCCATCACATAGCATATCTACATGTATGTATGTATGTATGTATGTATGTATGTATGTGTGTGTGTGTATGTATGTATGTATGTATGTATGTATGTATGTATGTATCTTAGGTTTTCAAGGCTGAGAAGAGACCACAGCAACTCTTATAAAGGATAACATTTAACTGGGGCTGGCTTACAGTTTCAGAGGTTCAGTCCATTATCATCATAGCAGGAGCATGACAGCAAGAAGGCAGACATGGCGCTGGAGAAGCCAAGAGTTCTACATCTGGATCCACAGGCAGGAGGGAGAGATTGTGTGTCACACTGGCCAGACATATATGAAAGTTAAAGCCTCCATCCAACGTGACACACTTTCTCCAACAAGGTCACACCTCCTAGTAGTGCCATTCTATAAGCAAGTATTCAAACACATGAGACTATAGGGGCCACACCTATTCAAACCTCCCCATTCCTCTCCCTGGCCCCCATAGGCTTATAGATAACTATAACATAATGCAGAAACCAGTCCAATTTCAAAAGTCTCCATAGTCTATAACAGTCTCAAACTTGTTTAAAGGTCAAAAGTTCAAGATCTCTTCTGAGATTCATGCTATCTCCTCAATATAACCAACCCCCTGTAAAATAAAAATAAAAAACAGATCACATACTTCCAACATATAATGGCACACAGTATACATTACCATTACATACAGTAGGAGAGGGAGCACAGTGAGGAAATACTGGACCAAAGCTAGACTGAAAATCAGCTGGCCAAACTCCAAACTCTGCATCTCCATGTCTGATGTCAAAGCACTCTTCAGATCTCCAACTCCTTTCACCATTGTTGACTGCGACACACTTCCTTGTTAGCCACTTTCTCAGCAAGTATCCCGGGGCTCTGGCATCTCTAACCTTGTGTAGTCTCTAAGGCAATCCAGGCTTCACCTTCACAGCTTCATACAATGGCCTCTCTGGGCCTCCATGTGGGGACACCCCTGTCACATGCCTGGCCTCTGAGACTTTCCTTAGTCACAGAGGGAGACTCCATAACTCCTTTCTTCTATCCTTGACTCTAAAGCCAGGATCACGTGGCCAAAGCTGCCAAGTTCTGCTGTTTGCTGAGGCTGGAACACAGCCCTCTTGTTCAGTTACATCATCGCCAGCTTCCGGCTTTACACAGTGTAGACTAACTTAGAGGGGGAATCTCAACAGCCCGATCGCAACATGAAACTGTCGATCTGTACACTTGACTACAATTCCCTGAGTATCCGATTAAAACATTCTCATTATATCTCCACGCCCACAAACTGTGTGCTCACACATTTCTTTGTTTCTCCTGAACTAAGCTAATCACAAGTAAAATTTGAGAAGCTCTCCCCACTTTCCCAACGAGTTATATTTATGCTAGTCAATATGAAGTAGGCATCATTTTTGGCTCCAAACTAGAAACCCAGAAGTCACCCTCAAATCCTCTGCAATCGTCGTCTTCCTAGTCCGACAATGTTCTCAGTTTTATCTGGACTTCTGACAAGGCGGGACAATATTGCCCGTCACTGACTGTCTTATTTCAGGTCTTGGTCATTTTTCTCCCTGAATCTAATGTAGATTGAGAATCAGTCCTAGGTCAGGTTGATTTCCCCTGGCCAAGGAGCCTTTTACTAGAACATAGCCTCAAGGTGGTGTTTACGAAGCTCAGACAGGAGAGTGTGGCAATTGGGAAACCATAGGTGAGCCCAGCCAGTAGAAATCCAGCAGCAGAGTGGAGCCAGAGTCCCCAGGGAGTGAGCCAAAAAGAAAGAATTTAGACATGGGAAATGTGAGATTTTGAGAAATACAGTGGAAGTATTCTGAGAAGTATATTCCGAGAAAGTTGTTTGACAAGTCTAGTAGAGATAAGCCATAGAGGGAGAAGGCTGGTCCACAGCAGCTTTGAGGCTTCCTTCCTTCCTTCCTTCCTTCCTTCCTTCCTTCCTTCCTTCCTTCCTTCCTTTCTCCCTCCCTCTCTCCTCCCCTCCCCCCTCCCTCCATCCCTCCCTCTATTCCTTCTTCCCTCCCTCCCTCCCTTCCTCCCGGAAGAGATAGAAAGTAAGGCTTTGTTTCTGCAGTGCTGAGGACAGAATCCTGGGACTTCCTTAAGCATGCTACACAGGTTCCGTCACCACTGAACTACAGCCCCCTGCCCTTGGTTTATTTGGACAGGACTACTGTGGCCAAGGCTTATCCTGTGGCAAACCCCTTATCCTCCTGTTCTTAACTAATTGAATTATAAACATGCAGCACCGGGGCAAGTCCACGGGTTCAGAAGACAAGAGGAGGCTGGGTGATGGTGGCGCACTCCTTTAATCTCAGTACTCAGGAGGCAGAGATTGGTGGATCTCTGAGTTTGAGGCTAGCCTGGTATACAGAGAGAGTTCCAGGACAGCCAGGGCTACACAGAGAAACTCTGTCTGGAAAAACAAAACAAAGCAAAACAACAACAAAAAAGAAAACAGGAGGGGGGGGAAACCAGTCTCATAGAACAATTGATGCAGAGGAGATGAGAATTATCAATGGAAGACACTTTTGGAGAAGATGAGACCAAAGATTTGGTTCTTGGTTTACAAAAAGAGGAACTGGGCTTGCCTAAGATGAGGAAGCACATCTTCCTCTCTGAGGCTACAGAAGTGCAGATATGCATTTGAAGGTGCTTGTCTTTAGCTGGTAATCAGTGGCCTCTGTTTTCTTGCTCAGCAAGATGCAAGACAAAGCTTTAACTCAATGGCAGTAAGAATGTATTTGGGATCTACAATGAGAGGGGTGGGAGAGGAAAATAAGGTAAGAAGAAGAGGATTGCATGGAGACTCCGATGCACGGGTGACAGTTGTTGGGAGAATGGACTTTCTCTTGTGGTCCTTAGTTGTTGCAATATGGGGGTGGAGGGGGAGAGTGAAGACCAAAGAAACTCAGGCTGAGAGCTGGGTGAATGGTGCAGCAGAAGAAAGGGATGGAGGCCAACAGGAATAAAAGAGAAATGAAGAAAATGTGGAAAATAAAGGTGAGAGATGGAGCAAGACCAGGGGGGAGAGAAGGTGCAGAGAAAGAATTAAGGCAGGACTTATAATTAGAGTGGAAGATGCAGAGTGATGGGTTTCAGTAGATGATGCCGTCTCCCACAGAGGCAGTAAGTAATGACGTCTTATGTCTTAGCGTGGAAAGAAAGAGGCAGAGTGTACCAGGGCTACCTAAGGGGAGAACATACCTTTCTCTAGTTTAAATGATAAAGCAAAAACCCCAACTGAAGTAGGTCACAGCTTAAATTAGCTCAACTCATTAGATCATCGATTCTCTCCTATGTTTAAAATGTCTTTGAAAATTAGTTAAACATAAACCAATCCACATGTTTTTGCAGTTCCAATTAATTTCCACTCAAAACAACCCAGCAGCGGCAGAGTGAGTTCCTTGCTACCGCCTCCCCCCACCCCAATATTCTGGGTTCCCGAATGAAAGACACACACACACACACACACACACACACACACACACACACACACACGCAGCCTTATATTTTAAGCCTTATATTTTAATATGTCTTAAACAGCTTAATGGCTGGACTGCTCCCAAACCTCTGAGTAGCTAACACCTCCCCTCTGATATTCCTGAGTTATTACTTACTAAAATATATATTCCACTGTTGTTGCCCTAGACCCAGTCAGGGTTGGGGGCCCAGGAGCCCCTCTTCCCGGGCTCTTACACTATTGCTATGCTCTCTCTTCTGCAACTCTCAGGCCTGGCAGCCACTCCTTTCCTGGCATGGCAGCTCTATTTTCCTCCTCACCCCCCCACACCATGTACTCACCATGTAGAATTGAACTGCTGAGCATTGAACTCAGGACCTCTGGAAGAGCAGTCAGAGCTCTAAACCGCTGAGCCATCTCTCCAGCTCCTTGACTTGATTTTTTTTTAAATATACCAACAATATGAGGCTTACCCAAGAGGCTTGCTTGCTCTAGTTCCTTTTGCCAGTTCCAGAACCCCACCCCATGCTGGGTTAAGTTATAGCTACATCATTTATAAAAGCTTAGTTTAAAGAACTGGCCTGTAGTCCCAGCACTTGGGAAGTACAGGCAAGGGCCATAAGTTTGAGTCCAGGATGGCATGCATAGTCCTTATCACAGCAAACAAAATGGACTTTAGAAAATATTTCATTAGTTCTTTGAGAATTCCATACAAGGTGTTTAGGTTATTATCTAAATTCGGGATTTTATTGCTGTGAAGAGACACCATGACCAAGGCAGCTCTTATAAAGAACAACATTTAATCGAGGCTGGCTTACAGGTTCTGAGATTCAGTCCATTATCATCATGGCAGGAAGCACAACAGTAATCAAACAGGCATGGTGCTTGAGGAACTGAGAGTTCTACATCTTGTTCTGCAGGCAAACAGGAGAATAACTAACTTCCGAGTAGCTAGGAGGAGGGTTTCAAAGCCCACTCCCACAGTGACACACTTCTTCCTCCAACAAGGCCACGCCTCCTCCAACAAGGCCACGCCTCCTCGCAGTGCTACTCCTTGGACCAAGCATATTCAAACCACCACAGTTCTATTCACTTCCCTGTCCCAGTTTCTCTTACACCCATCCACTCTCCACCCTTTCCACCTAACTTGTAGCTTGCTTTATTTCATCCTCTCCATCAAAGCCCAACTGGAGTTGCCCTACTACTCTTTGGAATGAAGCCTGACATAGATTGTGGTCAACCAACTAGGGTCAACCAACCGCATCTTTAAAGGAAACTAACTTTCCCTTTCTCTGCACTATCAAATGCCAGTAGCTCCTCATCTTGTGAGAGTCTGTGCCCAGCTGGCCCCCCTGTGGTGGGAGTTTGTCTGGGTTGAGCTTTCATACATCTTATGCATGCCGTCACAATCTCTGCGAGGTTACATGTGCGTCTGCCGGGTTGTGTCTGGATCCTTGATGCGATCCACCAGCTCTGATGATTATTATCTTTCTGACCTTTCTTCCTCAAAGATTCCTAAGCCTTGAGGGGATGGGTGTGATATGCAAATCCCACTTAGGGTCAAGTCCTGCACGGTTACTTATTTTCTGCACAATGACCAGAGGGAGGTCTCTATTAATTTCGGTCTACCGTAAGGAGAAGCTTCTCTGATAAGGGTTGAGAGATACACTTATCTATGGGCAAAGCAGTGTCTAGGAGTTACTTTAATACTGTGCTCATTTAGCAGAATGATAGCATTGTATTCCCCCTTGGAGACTGTGATCTAGTTAACCACAGGCTAGCTCCAATCATAAGTGGTTACTTCTATAGCATTCATCCCACTACCACAGCAATAAGCATATTTTGTTGAGCCCGTCGTTGCTGTAGCTTCCGAGGTTGATATTTGGATGAGCTAGAGGTGTTTGCTGTATACACGGAGGAAGAAAAAGAAATATTTCCTCCTGCATTCGTGTGTACAGCAAGGACTTCCCAGGGCTAACTGGTAGAGACGAAGCTTCCAAGTTATCTTACTCAGCTATGTGGTGCCTTCAGCAACAGGGGCTTGCCAACAAGTTCTGAAGATAGCCAAGACAATAACCTGTGATTCTTGGGGCTTTATGAGATTCCATTGGCAGCAACTGAAGAAGTACCCGTTCATGGTACTAGGGTTTTATTTGCTAGATTGAGGTGTCTATCCTCTTTCCCTCTTGTAAGGCAACTCTATTAAAATTTTCCTCTCTCCAACCCTTCCTCTTTCCCTCTCTCCTTTCCTCCCTCTTCCCCTTCCTCTCCCTCCTTCTCTCCCTCCCCTTCTCTCCCTTCCTCTCTTCCTCTGTCCTTCCCTCTTTCCCTCTTTCCCTCCTTGCCTCTCTCCGTCCCTTCCTCCCTTCCTCCCTTCTCCCTTCCCCCACCATAGCACCCCCCCCCCCCCCCCCCCCCCCCCCCCCGCGCGCGCCTGTGGCTTTTTCAAAAGGCACTGCTAGCTGTCCCACCCTGTAGTCCTTCCTTTAACTTGCGCTTCCATGCCCTGTCCCAGTCAAACCTTCCAGTTATTCTTCTTTACTCTTGATATAGTAACTAGTTGCAGAGAGCTATTTTCTGAGAGACATAGTCCACTGGGAGGGGATTGTAAAACGGGAGATTATGGTTGCTGACACCAGCTTCACCAAATAATCAAAGTCCATCAATTTTTGTCCCTTCTGTGTGACTCTTGCCAAAAGGGCACAAACAATTCTACCGAGAAGAAACACCAGACGAACCCAAATGTGCTTGTTCCTGGATTGGATCCTAGAACAGAGATAGTTGTCAAATGCCACAAGACCTGTGGATTAGTCAACAGTGCTCCACCAATGCTTGTTCCTGGTTCTGATCCTTGCACTGATATTATGTAAGATGCTAACATTTAGAGAAGCTGCCCCCAAGGATTACGGGAAATTCTATTTTTGCAACATTTTAGAAAGTCTGAGATTATTTCAGTTCAAATGGGAAGTTTATCTTTAACGAAGAGAAGTTGGAGTCTGCGGTGTGCCAGCCCGTTGGGGATCTGAGCCTCCCAATAGTGCGACCCTGGGCTCCACTCCCCCGCCTCGAGTGGGAGGCGTCGCGGCTGAGCTGGGAGCTCCGCGCGCCCGACAAGCACCGCCCCCGGTCGGCTCTCCCCGCCGCGCAGTCATGCCCCACGCAGCGCTGTCCCTGCTCGTGCTGCTGAGCCTCGCCACTGCCATCGTCGCCGGTAAGCCGCCCCTGCCGCGCCCCGCGAGAGCGCAGAGTCCACTCTCCCACCGCAGCTCTCACGCCTTGCCCTCAGACCATCCCGCACCCATCTCTCCGGCTAGGTGGCTTCCGAATGCCAGACCCGGGGCAAAGGCCAAAGCCGAGAGGACCCCATTTCCACAGTGTCTGCATCCTCAGCTCAGACCCCCTAGCCGGTTAGCTAGCTAGAGGGCAAAGGAACTTAGAGTCCTGCACTGGGTGGCAGCAGGAAAGGGGTGAGGCCTGGGGGCGGAGGGAGGAAACAGGCCTTGTCCCATGGCTAGTGGGCAAGTTGTTAAAACAGGAAAAGAGTTCAGCCAAGTAACCCCTGCCTCAAGAGGGAGGAGAAACCAGGCTTGGATCCCACTACAAGCACTGCGGTTTAGAGTAACCTTTGGTCAACTGATATGCATTGACATCTGAAAAATTAGACGTAATTAGTCACTTGCAAAATGACCTAACCCCCACCCCACCCTCCACCCCCGAGGAACACAGACAATTCCTCCGAGCTTGTGTTTTTCTTTAAACAAGCTTTCTGTGGAGGCACGTCAAAATTATGTTAATGGGGAAACCCTGGGGGAGATTTCCTTCCAAAGAACACTACCAATCGAACCTTTCCGAGAATGAAAGAGCAAAGTAAACAACAACTAAGTGGATGCTTGTGTGGGCTTCGGGAACAGGATTACGCAAGAGATTTTTTTGCCTCCTGGATTTCGCTGCATTTTAAAGTAAATTCCTGTATGAAGCCTGCTGACAGCGGGGGATATTTTAAAGGCCCTGGGTGTTGAAGACCTAGCACAAGGAGCTGCTCAGAGCTTGCAAAGCTCTTTCTTTCCCTGGGTTCCTGCAGAGCAGCACGGATGACCAGTTAGGTTGTCCTCTGCCTCTCCAAGGAGCAGAAGCAAGATGTGCGATTTCACACCGTTCCGATTCGTACTTTAATTTTGTCTAAGGCTGGACTAGAGCTTCTGCGAAGTCTGGACCAACTCTCAACTCTCCTTAGGCTCCCCCTCGTTATCTGGGACACTCGAACTCCCTCTTAGCTCTCTTTCTCTATCATGCCAGACTATATTTTAAAAAATACCTATTGTTGTTGCACCGGTTAGATGGTGCAGTGGGTAAATACGCTTGTTTTGCAAGCCCGGTGACCTTCGTTCATTCAATCCCTGTAACCATGTAAATATAGGAAAGAAAAGATGCCACAAAGTTATCTCCATAGGTACACTGCGCGCGCGCGCGAACACACACACACACACACACACACACACACACACACTCGCAAAAGCACACCCACACAATAATAGCCAGTTAAAAAGAAGAAAAATACATTCCTAGCCAATTTGGAAAGAGAATGGGTTTCTAGGTTTTGGTATCATCTGTAAGGTTATTCTGGACACTGAGAGAGGACAAGCTTCATAAGGTTCACTCTTTTGTAAGTCTGCTCTGGATTCACTCTGATTGAATCTCTCCCGTCCGGAGACTTTAAAGATTACAGTAAAAATGACCCAGCTCTTCCCACACTAGTTAGCCACCTCTCTGCCCTCCGGTGACGTGGAGACGGTACTTCAGAGGGCTGTTGTGAGTATCAAGCAAGAACTCCATCTCTCATAGCTATTACAAGCCGGGAAATCCTGCTCTCCTTCCCTTTGCTCTTATTGTAAAACATGAAAGGTTTCAACAGAAAACGTCCTGAGCATACCATTCGACTGGCTGTCCTTACTGAGCACATTTGCACTCATGATGGAGAGAGCTTATCAAGAATTAGAGTTAGCTGAATGGCAAGGTCTCAACACAAAAAGAACCTCAGTAATCTAGCACAAAACACATTTAATGCTGAAGTGGAAGTCGCTCTTGTTTTTTTCTATTACGTTGGAGTATGTCAGTAAAAGTGAGCATGTTGGTTTTGTGCTTTGCTCAACATTCACAATGGCTATAACATCATTAAACTTCAAAGGGATCCTTGGCAGACTTGTATGGAGCTTTTTTGGTTTGGATTGGTTTGTTGTGGGTGCTGTTTGGGGATCTAAGCACAGATCCTCGTGCTGGTTCCCACTGGGCCACCTCTCCAGATCTAGAGCCTCTCTGTAACAGAGCCTGGGACTACTGGATCAGTGACTCCGCCTGAGTGCAATGGGTAGAGTGAATATATGTTCTTCTGTGCTCATCCTGTGGAGCAGCATCTAGGCCTTGGATTTTGAATGGCTGGTACCTGCAAGTGATGTTTTCGGGGCCTCTGCCTTCTTTCTGATGTTAACCCTGCTGTTAACTGAGTTTCTCCACTCTGGCCTTGTAGGAACCCCAACCTTCTGTTTCTTCGACGCAGGCTGCTTACCTACTTGTTGTTGGTGTGGTTATCCTTGCCCTAGCATTTAGATCATCAGTAGCATGTGATAACCCAAGGCCTTCCCCAGACACCTACACTCTTGGTTACAGCTCAGTGTTCTATCTTCAGGGTCTATATTCTCACCCATCTCTCATCTTCCCAGGAAGAGGCTCTTTAACCGCAGAACTCTTGCTGTCTTGAAGAGCTCTGTTTTATTTCGATGTGTCGTTAGATTTTATTTTATGATAAAATGATGAAGAATGGGATGGTTTTAAAAGTAGAGGGGTCAGCTGCATTGTGATTTTTTTTTCCCAATTGCATCTTGGAACTTATAACTGAATTCAAAACATTTGCAACTTCTAAATCCATCAAGGTCACTTTTTCCTGCCATTGTAAATGGAACTATTTCAGGGGACAGTATCTCAAATTAGATGTAAGAAGGTTTTTACACGAACAGGTGAATTCACAAATAGTTATCATTTTGGGATTGCTTTCATTGTTGAGAAGCTTTTAAGAATTTGCTGCTGTGTTGAAAAAAATCAATGCTGCCACTAAAGCAATATGTTCCACTCTGCATGGCAGTGTAAAGGTACAGACCAAACCCACATACCTAATAAACGCATATGGCTAAAAACGCCTACGGATGGTTTTCAGCATGCTACAATCCATCTGGACAATAGGAGTTGTATTTGGCTTAAAACAAGGTCAAGAAGAACATTGTCCTCTTGCATCATCTGCATCTGTGTTAGGTACATGATTGCTTTCATGAGTTATTTTAGATTTTAAGGAGAAATCAGGAGATTTGATAAAAAAAAAAAAAAAAAAAAAGGCCGATGGTGCCCAATGAGAAAGGGACAGATAGTATCAATGGATAACTATCTTTGAGGCAAAACCTAGAAGTTGAGGCTAGGAAGAGTGATGTAGAAAAAGGACCAGGTGTCGGAGCAGCTTACATCCCCTGGGACTCGGTAGATCTTGAAAGCTGTGTACAGCCATAGAACCTATGGTTGGCTGAGCATTTGGGCCAGCTTCTCCCTCCTGGATTCATTACACATGTAGTAAAATAAACAGCCCCATTGCCCTCTTGTTTTGCCATGGTTGGTCTATGAAGTTGGAGAGTGAGTGCTAGCCAGGGAGCAGAGAGTATTACCAAACCTGGGTTAGTAATAGAAAATTACCATAGAAAATAGGCACGTGATTGTGTTCACATGGGGATGCTTTTCATTCATCTTAGCATGTGATACATTTATCACAGTACATAATCTGTTTGGAAACTTTTGGATACACGCTGACCTGTATCATCAAGGAAAGGTTTCCTTTTTACCAGAGGTACAGCTAATGCTGAAAGGAGCCCAAGGAGAGGGTGGCTAGAAGTTCTGGGTGTGTCAACACTGTATGTGTCACTTGTAGACTCTTTTCTCTTTTCTTTGTTTTGATCTTGTCTTCCATCACAGAAGCCCTGGGTTTCCTATTTGCTCTATCTGACCTCAATCTCAAGTCTTTTACACTTTGAAGTACCTGTGATTGACAGCCTCAGAGACGTTCCTGGAGCTTCTTACCACTTGGTGTTCACTTGCTTGCATTCACTCCCACACTACATAGGGATGGCCTACTTAATTGTGCTGGTTGGTTTTGTGTATCAAATTGAGTGCGCTGCAAACGGATGCTCAAACAGCTGATAAAACACTATTTCTGGATTGCATTAGCATTTGCGAATGTCTCCACTGAACCACTAAATGCTGAGATTAGCGTTTCTGTCTGGAAGGCTTAGTGAAGGACGTCTCCCCTTTTCAGCCTGGGCTGGCATCATCGAGTCCCTTGAGATAGAACAGGAAGACTGGGGAAGGTCGAATTCCTCTCCTGCTTGAGCTGAGGCATCCATTACCTTCTGCCTTGACTTGCTAGAGGCACACGTGGCTCTCAGGCTTTGGGCTCAGGTAAGGATTTATACCATTGTGCCCCCTCCCTGACCCCATCCTCAGACTTTCAGACTAGGATTGAATAACGGCATCACATGTTCTCCAGCCTGCTGATGATAGATCAGGAGTTGGTTTGTTTGTTTGTTTTTGCTTTCATAACTGTGTGAGCTAGATGGGTAGATGGGTAGGCAGGTAGGACAATGGATATATAGATGATGGATGGACGGACAGACGGACAGATGAATGGATGGATGGATGGATGGATCAATAAATAAATAGATGATGGATGGATAGATAGATAGACAGACAGATGGCATATATTTCTTATATTAGTGCTGTTTCCCTGAAAAATTCCAATACTGTAGCTAAAAGGATGTTTCAGAAATGACTGACAACCAAGACTGGATTCTGTAAAGCTGGCTTTTCTCTCTTGCCTTGTACCACAAATTCCTAACAAGACCTAAGTACCTAACAAGAGTAACTTAGTGAAGCATGCATTTTGGCTCACAGTTTGAGAGCCATTATGTGGCAGGAATCTGTGGCCATGGTGACAGGAGTTTGATGTTGCTGCCTCTCATATCTCGGCAGATCAGAAAGCAGAGAAAAGACAGAAAGTAAGACCTAGTCATAACCCTCAAGCCACTTCCTCTGGCTAGGCACCACCTTCCAAAAGTCTCACAATGCTCCAAAACAGAGCCACAGCTGGGGCTGAGTCTTGAAATACATATGCTCAAGCCAGGACATTCATACTTGGTTTCCATGGGCCCGGCCATCTCATAATACCAAGTCCACTGAGCAACTTGTAGCATCCTTATAGAATTAACAATCCCAACGAGGTTATAAAGAGAAACTACCGGCTGCAAGTCCCTGTAATAGTTTTCAGTGTACTGAGGCACAATGTAATTCTCGTTCCTAAAAGGAAAGTAGCAAGGAAATACTGGACCAAAGCAAGACTGAAACTTGACAAGGTCAATACCAAACCTGCAGCTCCATGTCTAGCAGCTGGAATGCCAACATTATGGCATCATCTGGGCTCCAACAGGCTTGGCTAGCACTGTCCATCCAGCCCACAGCACAGATGACTGTTCCCTTGGATTAGTTGTACTCAATGCTTTCAGCTTTTGTTGGTAGATGGTCTGTGTTTCTGGCATCTCACGTATCCTAAGATCTCTAGTGCATCCTAGGTTTCACCCTCGTAGCTATATACACCAAGCTCCAAGCAAGGAGTCTGAGCCTGTCACACACTGCCTGGCTCTGGCAGCTTTGTGGAACAGCGGCTCAATCCCCCCACAGTGTTTGCCCTTGTGCTTGCATCTTTTGTGTCTACAGAAACAGCACCACATAGACAATGGCGAGTTCCACTGCCAGATGATAACCTGGCCCTCTTGCACCACATTCTACAGTAACCTTCCTCTATCCCTGCCCTGCTGAACACAAAACACTTCCAGCTGCCCAGAATGCTTTTTGTTCAGGAGCACTATTTCAAGTTTTCAAGTGAAAGTTTTTTTTTTTTTAATCTAGTCTTTATTTTGATACTGTCTCCCCCAAATCAACAGTTTAATTTGTGAAGACCGCTGCAGACCAACAGCAGAGCAGGAACACTTGCCACTAGCCCCAAGGACGTCGCCTATGATTTAGAGGAGGTCGCTCTTGTTTGATACTTATCTGATTTTCATTGCTGCTTGGAGTCAAACAATGTGAATAATGAGTAATTATTCCTTTCTCTCAATTTTCCTTAATTTTATTAAATCATCACTGGGAAATCACATAATTGTGCTAGCGTTGGGTAAATGTGGCCAAAGCAGCCACCTCTGGGCCAGCTGTAGGCTTGAGTTACAAGATACCGGTTCCTTTTAGTTACAGTAACAAAAGCAGTCGTTAAATTGAGATTTAGACATCTCCTGTAAATAATCAGATCTGCTAAAGTGGGAGAGAGTCCAGGTGACATACTGCTAGGGTAAAAACACTGCTGGCATTCAACAGGAAGTTCATGCAAAAAAAAAATTTTTTTTTTAAAGGTAGGGTCTCACTTTGTAGTGCTGGCTGACCTGGAAATTGCTATGTAGACCAGGCTGCCTCCTGGGTGCTGGAATAAAAGGCAGACCACTACCCTGGCAGTCCAGGTGAATCTTTAAGTGACACACTTGCACTGACTCATCACTACAGTATGGCCTTGGCTTGAACACATGTCATTCTCTTCTTGATCTGAATGCCTGTCAGTCGTTACCAGCAGTAGCAGCCACCACTTGGTAAAACTTCGCCACGAAATCTGGCTCACTGACCTCCAGCTGCCTGACAAATTCATTACACTCCTGCTCACCCCAACCTCGAAACCACTGATCCCAAAGACGTAGCTGACACTCAAAGACACAAGGCGGTTGGTTTGCCGCAGATACACGGAGCTGTTTCAGACCATCCAGCAGTGGCTGTAGCTTTCTCAACACTGCCTTAGCTACCAGGTCTTGTAGAAAATGTTCCCGCTGGGGACCTGACCAACTGGAAGCTAGTGAAGAATACACTTCATCTCCTGGGAAGTGATGTAAGACGTTGGAGGAGGGGAAGAGCAGGCAATGTCATCAGGCACTGCAGGTAACACAGAAGGGAAGCGGAGTGGCACTGATGTGGAAGACGATTCCAGTGACATCCTCCCTTTTCCCCTCAGAGGGCTCCCAGACATCACAACAGTCCTTCAGCTCCTGCTCCAACTCCCCCAGTCTCTTCCATGTTTCCTAAAAACCCTTTCAAGTGAAAGTTCTTAAAACCTGGTTTGCATTGTTATACCCTAGTGCTGGGGGGGTGGGGGCAGAGTCTTGTTTTTACAGCATCTTTCTTACTGTCTTTGTGGAGTGTGTGTATAGGAGGCAGGGCTCTTGGATCACAGGAATCTCATGACCCATTAAGGACACTACATCCACACCTGCCTTAATCTCAACTTCCAGCATCTTCCCTCCCTCCCTCTTTTCATTACCAAACGGCACGCACTGCACGTTTTCATAGTATCGGGCTTTACTTCCTGCTCACTCTCACTGGAAATCTGGCCAAGAGCAATCAGCAGTACAGCCATGCCACAGAACAAACCAGCCCCGTTAGGGTTTAATTCCCCCATACAGGCTTTCAGGACAAAGGCAAACTGAAGTCAGTTTCTTTGCCAGACTTCTTTACAAGACTGGTCCCTGAAACCTCATGATCACAGCCTTCCTGGCTGTACATCTTTCTTCCCCAGTCCTACTGGGCTCATCCCTTAAGTTCGGCTTACAGCCTTCTAGGGCTTCTCTAGCCCCCAGCTTCAAATTCTTCCTTCTAAAAACCTATGAAATATAGTCAGGTTTCTCCCAGCAGTAACAATGACCCTAATTCTCAGGATTAATTTGGTGAGTTACTTTTCTCACTGCT
Source organism: Rhabdomys pumilio (assembly GCA_030674055.1). Classification (NCBI taxonomy): domain Eukaryota; kingdom Metazoa; phylum Chordata; class Mammalia; order Rodentia; family Muridae; genus Rhabdomys; species Rhabdomys pumilio. The sequence continues at coordinate 130,807,017 of JANHMN010000002.1, read as the reverse complement.
GTGACAAAATAAATACCTGATCAGAACAACCTAGGGGGAGATTTGGTTCAGTTTGAGAGTGTAGGCCAGCATGGTGGGAAAGGCATGATGGTAAGTAAGGATGACTCATGACTGATATCGGGAGCGTATGGATGCTTGCTCATTTCTGTGGGCCAGAAAGCATAGAGGGGACAGGAAAGGACCCACACAAAACAATGCCACTTGCTTGAGAATTAAATGGTCAAGCCCATAAGTCAATAAAGGACATTTCACTATCAAATCAAGACTTATAGGGACTCTCCAGGGTTACTGTGGTGGTCACCAGCCACACCAACTTACTCTTAGGTATACCTCCCAATAGTTCAACTGTAGTTGAGTGACTGCAGCCCTAGCCAGCACATTGACTGCATGTGCATGGCAAAACCCCAGTCAAACAACCCAAGAAAGTGCTGCTTCCAGTTCTTCACTGGAGACACTAGAAGAGGCGGCGTTTCCTGCTTTAAGATGCTCACTTGTTACATAGCAGTAGATTGCTAATACTACTCCATCTTAGATGGGTAGCCTCAATTTGACAGAATCTAGAATTACCTGGAACACAATCCTTTGGGGATTATCTTGACTGCATTGATTGAGGTAGGAAGACTTAATACCTATTGTGGGTGGTCCTGTTGCTTTTTTTTTTACTGGGATCCTGGGCTGAGTAAGTAAAGAAAGGTCTGAGAAGTAGCATGGATGCATGGCCCTCTGCCTTCTGACTGGGATGCAGTGTGACGAGCTGCTTCCAGCTCCTGCTGCCTTGAGTTGATTTCGTCAGAGTGAATGTTTTATCTCAGCAACAGAAAAGGAAACTAAGACACCATTAATCTGTTCTTCAACTTCTGTCGCTTTTGTGTGTCTGTCCCCACTAAATTATATGCCGTAAGAAGACAGGGTTCTTCCAGCCCTTTTGCTCACTGCGGACTGCCCGAGCACCTAGGCTGGCCCTGTTTTCATCCCTGTTCTTCAGTCAAGCTAAACTGGAGTAGAGAAAGGCGTAAGTAGTAACCCTGAGATCACGTTGGGAGTCAGACTTTCCTTTCCAGGCAGAGGGACTTTGGTTAAAGTTGCTAGCCCAGAGCCATGTGTCACCTCACTCCTAATGTGTGTTTCTCTGGTTTGTGTTCCAGATAGCAGAGTAGCTGTTACTAATGTTATAATCACATTAAGACCTGCTGACTTGCTGTTAACAATCAAACTGTAGAAATAGGTAACTACAATATAAAACCATACCGAATGTGTCAGATAGTAAAGATAGCCTCTTTTGAACGAGAATGTTCGGCTATGGGTCTTTGTTGTTTGAGACAAACTCTTTTTAAGTAGCCCTCGCAGGCCTGGGGCTCACCTGACTCTTTTTTTTTTTTTGGTTTTTTCTAGACAGGGTTTCTCTGTGTATCCCTGACTGTCTGACTGTCCTGGAACTCACTCTGTAGACCAGGCTGGCCTCGAACTCAGAAATACGCCTGCTTCTGCCTCCCAAGTGCTGGGATTAAAAGCGTGCGCCACCACCACCCGGCTGACTCTTGTATCTTATAGGATCTTAACTCTTAATACTGTTGAAACAGCAATAAAATTTCAACTAATTTCAGCATGAATTGTGGGAGTAGACATTAGAACCTTAGCATTCTCCAGTTCAGCTCTTTCTAGTGTGAACCATGCAGGGAAGGCTCAGCGAGACATTGCCTGTCATTGCTCTTAGGCTGGAGACTAGAGGATGTCCACATGTTCACCGACGAAGTGATGGCTAAATGCATATATTATATAGAAATGAGAAATAATAACCCACAGGTACAAACAACAAAACAAGGGAATCTCATAAAAGTAATATTTATCAAAAGAAGCGAGGCACAAGAGTTCTGATTTAACTACTGTAAAATCCAAAACAAGAAAAGCTAATCTCTGGTACTCCTAGTTAGGGAAATGACTTCATTTTTGGAAGGGGCGATGACCAAAAAAAGGTTAATATTCTATTTTTTCATTTTGCTGATGATTTGAATTCACCAAGCTCTATAGTTATGGCTTGTGCTTTTTGTGTACGCTGTGTTCCATGACAAGTGTACGTTTTAAAAAGTGTACTAGCGAGGTGTTAGCACTGGCAGTAAGGTCAATTTAGTTAAACTTGGAGATAACGAGAAACTAGTGTGTTTCCGAAAGGAACAGATGAACTCAAGGCAAAGCATTTGAAGATGATGGAAATAAATTGGCATATGAAAGTGAAGAAGAGGTTTATTCACTTAGCCAAGTATTTGAAATCCTTTGTGTAGGTCCCTGTCCAGGGGAGGAATGCAGGAAGAGCGATTGTGGTTGATAATAGCTACATATTCTGGGAATCTTGCTTCATATTAGAAGTTGTGCTGTGTGCTTGACAGGCCTTATCTATCTAATGTTAACAGCAATGATCCAACTGTCTTAGTTAAGATTTATATTACTGTGAAGAGACACCATGACTATACCAACTCTTATAAATGATATCATTTAATTGGGGCTGGCCTACAGTTCAGGAGTTTACTCCATTGTGATCACGGCAGGAAGCATGAGGGCATGCAAGCAGACATGGTGCTGGGGAAGGAGCTGAGAATTCTACATCCAGATCAGCAGACAGCAAGGAGGGGGAGGAGAGAGAGAGAGAGAGAGAGAGAGAGAGAGAGAGAGAGAGAGAGAG
>JANHMN010000002.1:130779249-130804330 GCA_030674055.1 Rhabdomys pumilio | reverse complement strand
GAGAGAGAGAGAGAGAGAGAGAGAGAGAGAGAGAGAGAGAGAGAGAGAGAGAGAGAGAGACTGGGCTTTGCCTGAGCATCTGAAACCTCAAAGCCCACCCCCAGTGACACACTTCCCCCAAGGCCACACCTACTCCAACAAGGCCACACCTACTCCAACATGGACACACCTACTCCAACAAGGCCACACCTACTCCCAACATGGCCATACCCCACGCCACTCGATATGAGCCTAGGGGGTGCATTTTCATCCAAACCACCACACACACCAAATAGACATTCATCCCTTTCTCCCCAAGGAAACACAGGAAACAAGATAAGCTGTCCAAGATGAAATTCTTTCTGTTCTAACGTCTAATGCTTGCTCTCCCTGCTCTTTACATTGTCAATGGATGGTGGCTTATAAGAGAAAGATCTGTGTGGTACGATTGCAGGTGAAAGCTAGAATAGACTCCAGTGCTGATATGGGAGGGGGTCAGGGAACTGATACAGAAAAAGGCTCTGGTCTTTCCAGGATGAAAAGATAAAGAAAATATTCATGGCCTAGAAGTAGATTTAAAGACATAAAAGTCTTTATTTTATTTTAACTTTAAAATTTTTTCCCCTGGTCTTTCAAGACAGGGTTTCTCAGTATAACAAGCCCTAACTAAACTGGACTCGTTTTGTAGATCAAGCTGGCCTCAAACTCACAGAGATTTGCCTGCCTCTGCCTCCCGAGTGCTGGGATTAAAGCTGTGTGCCATCACTACCCTACAAAACTCTTTTTTAAAAGGCCAGGCATTCATAGGAGGAGCAGAGATGAAGGGTAAAGTGAAGGTGGCTGTGTGCTTCTTCTTGGGAGGAGAAGGCTCCTGACTGCTCTGGTTCAAGCCTCCCATTAACTGCCTTGTTTTCAAGCCCACTCAGCTTTCCTCCTGTACAGATCTGTCATCCCTAGCCCCTCAGTCTTTCTGGATGTTATTGCTTTGTAAATCTTAGGATCATGCCGCCAGGTTGTCACAATGTGTAATAAAAGTGTTTATAGAACAGTAGAAATGGGGCTGGCAAGATGAGATCAGTGCACAAAGGTGCCTGCCACCGAGCCTGAAGACTCGGCCTGAAACCGTGGACCTCCATGGTGGAAGGAAAAAGCTGAATCCTTCAAGTTGTCCTCTGATCTCCACTTGTACGTAGGTGTTGGCATTCATCGTCACACACACACGCACACAGATAAAAATATAGTTTTATGTATATATAGGCAGCAGCAGGAGACTATATTCCACAACGGCAGGGCTTGAGCATACATATGAGACCTAAAAGCCCCATCTACATAGTGACACACTTCCTCTAACAAGGCCACACCTCCTAATAGTGCCACTTCCCGTGGGCCAAGCATATTCAAATCACCACACATGATATGAGAAACACTTTCCTTTCTTGACTGACTTCTGCTCACCCTTCATCTTCCAGAGAACTGGGAAATAATCTATTTTGGTGGCAGTGTTCTCTCTGCTGTCAGAGGTCAAAGTTAAGTACTAGTGATAAGTTATGTCATATCTGAGCTCAGTAAAATTAAGAATGTTGAATTAATTGAGATTAATGTAGCTGATTACTCAGCTCTGATCTTTATAGGAGTGTTTGCTTCTATCCCTTTATATTAAATTATACCACATACATTTGAAAGTAAAACGATATAGGTAAGATCTTGCTGATTTTATGTCCACTGAAATTAATAAATCCCCTTTTGTTCCTCCAACTTGTTTCCATGAAATCAAGTTCTTACAGACTTCTTTTTGCATAGAATGCTAACTGATGATATTCTGGGTGTTGGCTTAAAAGTTTTGTCTTTATAATGAACAAAGAAATCAAGGTAGAGACAGAGATGTCTTTCCAAAATAGCAGGAGCAGAAAAGATAAGGCTCAGCTTCATAGACTTACAGAATCTCTATTAATAAGATGTTAAATTAAGGTCATACAGGGCTTAAAAAATATAGCTTAGTAGGAAAGCAGTGCCAAGTATACATGAATCCCTAAATTCAAATCCTAACCATCCCCCCAACACATACACACACACACACACACACACACACACACACACACACACACTACTACAAAGAAAAAAAGAAAGAAGACATGAACATTTAGTCTTGTTTACTTGTGTAACCTGAATATTCATATTCTAGATATGAGTTCTTGCAAGGAGAATCTGAACAAAAAGATTTTGCAAAATTTGTAAGGCTTTTAAAATTATTATTATATATTACAAAGATAGCCTTCAGAGGTTTATTATATAATTTACATAATATTTTATTATATTTATATATAGATTACTATAATTTCTTTTAACTGTGTTCCAAGAATTGATGGCACAAGCTTTTAACTCTGACTAGTTCATTTTCTTGCTAGCTGGTTGGCTTGCTGATGATGTTAATTTGTGTGTCTGAATTGCTAAACATTCGAGAGACAGACTTATCACCACACTATGAAGTCAGAAGTGAATCACTGGCACATTTTTTTCCTACATGTAAAGATGGAGAAAAATTAATTCCTTTTACACTGATTGATCTGCTGTTTAACACAGAAAATGACTTGTGTGTATGCATGGACTTTTAATATTCAGTACCCTTAGCATCAGGAACCCTTAGCATCAGGAACTCATATTAATAGTATTTTTTTACCCAAATAGACTGCCCTTCATCCATCTGGGTCCAGTTCCAAGGCAGCTGTTACACTTTTCTTCAAGTAACCATCAATGTGGAAAACATAGAGGATGTCAGAAAACAGTGCACTGACCACGGTAAGGAGCTTTAAAAATAATGTTCCTAACATCTTTTAACTGTGTCCCAAGAATTGATGTCAGACAGTGGAAATGGACATATACTTTCTTTCTGCTTGGAAGACAGTTGTTAGACGGCACCTCCCCCCCCCCAAATCGGAGTGACAGAACCATAAAGCACACCAGGACTGTGTGTGCCATGACAGTGTCACCTGAGGGACACTGACTGAGGTGGCTGATAACCTAGAACGATGGTTCTCAACCTCCCAATGCTGTGACCCCTTAATACAGTTCCTCGTGTTGTGTTGACCTCAATCATAAAATTATTTTTATTACTACTTCATAACTGTAATTTTGCTACTGTTAGGAATCATAATGTGAATAAATACCTGTGTTTTCTGATGGTCTTAGGCAACCGTGTGAAACAGTCAGTTGGTGCCAGAAGGAGTCTTGACCCACTGGCTGAGAACCGATAACCTAGAGTGAATCTGGTCTCATCTGTTCACTTCTCTCCAACAGAGGACAGTCCTCAGGATTTCTTGCATAGGATGTCAAGTGTGGAATGGGAAGGAATGAGGAACTTTTTCCTAAAGAATCTTTTACCCAAGTTTCCCAAATTGCCTTTTTAATTCTACTGACCCAGAGTAACATACACCACCTTAAACAGACGTTACTGACCTACGTCTCCATGTGTTGCTCACAACATGGACTGTGTGGGTGTTGAATCGCTTTCAACTGTAGCTTTTTTCATCAATATTAGAACTAAGTGTGCAATCTCTCTCTCTCTCTCTCTCTCTCTCTCTCTCTCTCTCTCTCTCTCTCTCTCTTTTTTTTCCCCTCCCCTCCCCTCCCCTCCCCTCCCCTCCCCTCCCCTGCCCCAGTCAGGAGACATAGGGAAGAATGTTTAAAATCAGAACTATCCATTCAACTTAGCTCGTAAAACCTTGAGGACATGGAGAGTCCAAGGCATAACAAGATTGATTATACTTTCTTAAAACATTTATTTTATGTGGGTTTTTTGGTTTGTTTTTTTTTTTTTGGTTGGATGCTTGCTTGCTTGGTTTTGAGGGGACAGAGTTTCTCTGCATAACCCTGACTGTCCAAGAATTCGATCTGAAGACCAGGGTGCCCTCAACCTGCCTGCCTCTGCCTCTCTAGTACTGGGATTAAAGGTGTGTGCCACCACTGCCCAGTTCTCTTTTATGTGTATTAATGTTTTGCCTGTGTGTATGCATGTACACCACATGTGTGCCTAATGTGTGACAAGGTCAGCATCAGGTGTCGGGTCTCCAGGAGCTGGAGTTACATATGGTAGGAACTGGAGTTACATATGGTTGTGAGTCACCATATAGGTGCTGGGAATCAAACCCCATTGCTCCACTGTGTTCTTACATGAAAGTTAAATTTAAACAAGCTGAGTACTCAGTATGTAAATGGCCTGATTACATGAATTCAAACAACCTTAAAGCATATAATTAACTTGGTTACGATGCTAGGTAAAAGTTCAGTTAGTGAGCATCAACAAGTATTTTCTGCAAAATCCATTCCCACCGTATACCAAGTCTTAAGCACTTCATAGTTCACATGGCTTTCATAACAAACCTATAGCTATCATAATCATAACCAACCTCTTGAGCTGTTTATTTTGTCTTCTTTATTAAAATTAAATTCAGGTGTTTGTTCCAGATGACACAGATGAATAATAACAGAAGCCAAGATTTGGACCCAGGTCTGCGCTTGCATTTGCTTGTGTGTGCTGACTTGTCCTTGAACTGTCTCTGGCTCCGTCCCTCCCCCTCCCCTCCCCTCTTTCTCCCCTCCCCCTCCTCCTCCCCCTCTCTTTCCTTCAGGATGGCCTCTCTTACAGTCTTCAAAGATGACTAGCAACAAACTTCCTAACCACTTACTTACATCTTACAGTCTATTTGCCCTCCTCATGATTCTAGGCTGGCCTTAGTGCCTTGCTTGCTCAATTTTATGTAACTTCCGGAGGACATCTGAGGTCTAGGCCTTAAGAAGACTAGTACATTTTTTGGAAACCAAGAGAAGAAATTGATTCAAGGAAGAGGAAGTAATTAGCTGTGAGGAATGCTGCTACCAGCTCAGGGGGGGTAGGGGTCAGGAACTCATCCTTGGATGCCCTAATGTGGATGTCATTTATGATTTACAGAGAACTCCCTATGCAGCCCAGAGCAAATTCCTAACTGAAACACATTCAAAAAAAAAAAAAAAAAAAAGCAGCAGGAAGAAAGGTTGGGAAAATGAGTATAGATAACTCATCTCTTGCTGAAAAATCCAAAGGCATCAGGGCAGCAATCACAGAGGACCAGTGTGCAGCAGGAATGAATTTTAAGGGACAGGAAATAGCATCAGCTTGTCTTAAGCTTTAACACGGTTCTTACCTACGACTTACTGACAATATCCACTTACCGTAAAACAAACAAACAATCCCTTCCGCGGGATTCCTAAAAGCATAGTCGATGCTTGTTATATATCTTGGCAAATTATTCTCTTTGCATTCCAATTTCATAATATGTAACAAGTTTAAATAATTTTATAGAATAACAAGCAAACAGAAAGCCCCATAAAAGCCACAGCCAGCTTTTGTTGTTCATGTCTGTGCCGTGCTGAATACGGAGGAGAGTGTCCCGTGGGTCCTCGCCTTCCGCCTAGCTCCACCGGGTCTCTTGTCATTCACTGCTTCATAGGCCAGGCTAGCTGGCTGTGGGCTTCTGGAGGGTTCTGTCTCTAACTCCCGTCTAGCCCCTGGAATACTGTGGTTTCATACATGGTCTGTGGCATCAGTGTTAGTGAGTTCGGGGCATCTGAACTCAGTCCTGATGTTTGTGTGGCAAGCATTTCACCCACCACACCATCTCCTCGGCTCTATAGTTCAAATTTAACAAGCAACATTTAAGACAGGCTCTCTTGCTATTTACACAGGCAGGTAGGTGTCAGCCTTCCAGTAGCTGGGACTACAGACATAATCTCACACTGTCGGCAAAATGTATTAAAAAAAAAAAAAAGAAAGACTGATTAAAAAAAAAAAAAGACTGATTTTCATTTTTTCATTATGTGCATTATCCAGACTGGCCTTAAACTCTTTTCTCAGTTTCCTGGGTAGATAGGATTGCAAGCATTTGTCATAGGACCTCGACAAAATTTCTGTTGTTTTGAGTGTGCCCCCCAACTCCCGTCGCAGCCTGCCCCTGCTGCCCTGGGTGTCCTGGAATTCACGCTGTAGGCCCAAGTCCCCACATATGCATGTGCTCCACCAGTGTACTGCTTAACTGTCCTTTGTTAAAGGTGTGCTTGGAGTAGAGACAGCTTATGTGTCTGGCTGTGTCCCAAAAGACAAGCTTCTGTTACCCTATCATTGTTTTGACATTCCTTAGCTAAATCTAAAACACCGGACCTCAGGGTGAAATATGAGCTGATGGGACTGGCCTTTAGTTCCTTAAAGGGGCTTTTACTTCTGTGGTAGAACTAAGAATCCATTTGATCACCACCCTCTTTCCAAACTCCCAACTCCCTTACTTAGAAAGTCCCTCCCTGCCTTTGATCCCCTCACTTGGGAGGCAAAGGCTGGCAGATCTCTGTAAACTCCAGGCTAGCCTGGGGTGGTGATGCCCAGCTATAATCCCAGCATTTAGGAAGCAGAAGCAGTATGGTTGGGGTTTCAAACCAGCTGGGCCATCATGGTGAAACCCTGCCTCCAAAAGAAAAAAATAAGGGCTAGGGGCATATTTCAGCATTGAACTCAGTTTAGTCCCCAGGGTCACTGGGGGAAAAAGTGAAAACAGAAACAAAAGCCCACCGTGATGGCTGGTTTCAGTCATCAACTTGGCTGGATTGAGGGATGCCTAGGATATTTGGTAAATGACTTCTAAGGGTGTTCATGAGAGTGTCCGCAGGGGAGAAAGGCCTACGGAACCACAAACTAAGCAAGCGCCCACCCTGGGAGTGAGTAGGTATTATCTAGTCAGCTGGAACACGTAAGTTGAAAGGACAAAGGGACAAATGCCCTCCCCCTCTTGTTCTTCTTTCAAAAACAGATATGGTTGCTGTATCCCTTGGACCTGATTCCAGCCTCTTCTGCCTTTGACTTTGGATCTCACATTATTGTTAGGAGTATGAATGTCCTTCAGCCCCAAATGTAGGACCTGTCCCTAAGGCATCTTCTCCTGTTATGAGGCAACTTGTACTAAGCCAGTATTAGCTTCCCTTGGCTCTCCAGTTTGCAAATGGCCGTTATAGAATTTCAATCCCTTTGGTCATGTAAACCAATATAATAAATCCTCTCACTAAAAAATTAAATAAGAGACACAATTTCCAAAAAAAAATCACAAGTAAAACATTTTGAAAGACTATAACATTTTCTACCTATATTTAATTAAAATCATATTCATTATAGAAAGGAATAAATGGACGTATAGCTTTATTGATTCCATTGAACTAGCACATAGCTAGGTGTGATTTTGACAGGCTTTCATTGTGTACATAGGTTGGTCTGGAGTGCTTGATCCTCTTGCTTCAGCCTCTTGAGACCTGGGATTAAAAGTGTATACCAAGGGGCTGGAGAAATGGCTTAGTGGTTAAGAGCACTGGCTGCTCTTCCAGAGGACCCAGGTTTAATTCCCAGTACCCACATGGCAACTCACAACTGTCTGTAACTCCAGTTCCAGGGGACCCAGCACCCTCACACAGACATATATGCAGTCAGATGCACATAAAATAAAAATAAATAATTTTTTTTAAAAAAAGTGTATACCAAGACCACCTGGCCACATTGTACATAAACGTATTTATTTCTCCTGGAAAAGTTGGTAGCTATTAAATGGTGTTGGCATGTTGGCTTTTAGTGAGGGGGTGGGGGGAAGACACAGTTTCCATTATACCAAGTTTATTTCAAGGAAAGTGAGCAGAATAGCAATTTTGCTAGTCTTAAGAGATTTTTTTTAAATGAGCTGTCCTCAAAAACCATTTGTAGTCTCTACAACTGTTTCAAAACAAGGTCACATTTAGTCTGGAAAGCCCGGGCTGGCCTCCAGCTCCCCTCTGACTCATGACCCTCCTGCCTGTACCTCCCAAGTGCTGGGCTTATAGGGGCACACAGCCATGCCTGCCTGCTACCGTCCTCTTTCTCAACAATTTACAGTAGTGATATAGACATAAACACAGACCCCAGTAACATAAACTATACTGGAGGTTGCAAGCCGTGAAAAGCATGATCCTGTGTTAGCTCATTGTCAAAACTTCTTGACCCTTTTATTAAAAAATACAACCTATCTATTTATCAGATAAGCAACTGTTTATTTTACAATGGCACCTGACTGGCTTCCTGTATGACTCAAATGTATTTTAGCAAATTAGGTAAAAATGGATTTTAAAACACTGGACAGTTCTGCAGCCTGACTTTTGTTACTTGTTTCGAAGTCTGTGAACTCCTGTTGGGCTTCTTGTTGAAGCAGGGACCCTATTTAGGAATTTTTAAATCGGTCTTGTGTTTAAATGAGGTCTTTTTCTGAGTTAAAAGTGGACTGTCTCCAGGGCTGGGGAAATAGCTCAATGGCAGAGCTGCAGCCTCCGATGAGCAAGGTCTTAGGTTTAATCCCAGCACCCACCCCACCCCAAAACATAAAATCTTACTGATTTGATTTTTTTAAAAAGCTCCTCATACATTTTTAATAATCCTACCTTTTTTTTTTTAATAATCTCACTGACTTTCACTCTACAAATTCCCATTTAATTGGTGACTTAGAAACTTAGCAATATTAGTATTCTTACTTTGGTCCACATAGTGTCTCGTTTAGACTCATGGGTCACTAGGCTTTCTGTTTTCTCTGCTATGTATGAACAAAGGGCATAAAGAACGCTAGAATACTTAATCTGGAAAAAAAATACAATCACACAAAAGTCCTATCTTAAACCTGTCATTGGGGAGGTTGCAGAGAACTGTAGTCACCATTTTCCTAAGGCTTTGTGCTAACTGACTCTATTTTGGCTAGTATTATTCATTTAGTAAAATAACCGAATAGAAATGGTAAGGTCTGATGAGATGGGTAAACAGGAAAACGTACTTGCTCGTCATGCAGGCCTGGCAACCAGAAGGCTGTCCCCAGAAATCATGGTCCTCACAGTGGAAGGAGAGAACCAGTCCCAGAGTTGTTCCCTGTGTCCTACCTCCACATATGTGCTATAACACATGTGCACATACTTGTACACAGGTCTCTCTCTCTCTCTCTCTCTCTCTCTCTCTCTCTCTCTCACACACACACACACACACACACACACACACACACACACACACACAAAATTTTAAAATATAAAGCAATTCAAACTAAGCTGAAGTCTGCTCCATACACATCTATGTTTGGTTACATTCACTTTTCGATTTACATTTTGTGAGAAAAGGGGCTATTGCATTAATCATAATGAGAAGCAAGCTATCAGATTAAATCTCATTAGGTGGTATTACTTAATAATGTGTTGTTAAGAAAAATATTTTGCCTGAGTACATATATTCCTTGGGGAGTCAACTATCATTTTAAGAAAAGTGTGTCTTACTTGCCACATACAATAATTTAAGTCTCTATAGAATTTAATTGGATTATAGTGCTTAAAATATTAAAGTTCCATTGGCTGCAGAAAGATCAAAGAAAAGGAAGGGGAAAGACTCCTTTCTGGATACCGAAGAATCCTTCTGCCTCCATTTTAGGCTTAAAAGCCATCTTCTAGTAATGACAAACTGGGTCCATTCATGTTTGAGATTAACCCTTTGTTTCTCAAGGATTAGGCAATGGCCCACCTGTAACTTTAACTTTACAGTCAGATTTAGGAATGGAAATCATGTCTGTGTCTCAAGAAGTTGCTTGTAACCATCTTGCAACCCTACCTTTGTTTCCAAAACTTCCACGATGACCTGTTGCTATGACTACCTGGTTTTGCCCACCTTGCAACCATGTCTTTGTGGCAGAAGTGACTAGCTTGTTAAGATGTCCTGTTCCTGTAACCCCACCTATGTTGTCTTCCAACCCCCCCATTTGGAAAACCCCTACCTCCAAGCTATTAAAATCTTAGTCTTTCTTACAGCCAATGCAGACCTCTCAAACCCCACCTTAGGGAGAGGCAGCCCACATACACAAATAAAAAAAGCTTGCTTTAGTTAATTTGCTCCCTTTAATTAATTTGGCCACGATGATTTGGGTTGGGTTTTCTCCTCCCATGCATTGGGATTAACAATGCCTCTGTACTGACTGGTTTGTTTGTTTGTTTGTTTTGTCAACTTGACACAATCTAGAGTCACAAGAGAGGAGGGAGCCTCAATTGAGAAAATGTCTCCGTAAGATCCAGCTGTAAGGCATTTTCTTAATTAGTGATCAGTGCGGGAGGGCCCAGCCTATTGTGAGTGGGGCCATCCCTGGGCTGGTGGTCCTGGGTCTATAAGAAAGCAGACTGAACAAGCCTTGAGGAACAAGCCAGTAAGCAGCATCCTTCCCGTAGCCTCAGCATCAGCTCCTGCCTCCAGGTTCCTGCCTCGACTTCCCTCAGTGATGAACAGTGACATGGAAATGTAAGCTAAATAAGCACTTTCCTCCCCAACTTGCTGTTTGGTCTTGTTTCATTGCAGCAATAGAGACCCTAAGTAAGACAACTGTATATGTTAAATATTTCTCCTGAGGATTTTTCTAGAGTAGCACTTTGGTTATACTTTACCAGTAAGTACTAGAGTAGATAGTTATAAGTACATATGGCACTTACTAGACAGGAAGTGGTATCAGCTGGCCCTGATTAAAAACAAACAAACAAACAAACAAACAAAAACAAAAAATAAAAAAAAAACCAAGGGGCTGGAGAGACAGCTGAATGGCTAAGAGCACTGGCTGCTCTTCTGCAGACTTGGGTTCAATTCCCAGCCCCAACATGGGAGCTCACAACTATCTCTGACACCCTCATTCAAACATACATGCAGGTAAAACACTGATGTACATAAATAAAAATAAATTTTAAAAACTATATTTTTTGTAGGTTGCTATTATAACATTTATTTAAAATATTGCTATAGGTTAATAGAAATAGTAAAGAATCAAAGAATTAAAATGCAAGCTATGTATGTAAAATCCCAATTAAAATTCACAATCACTAGCTAAGAGCTAGTTTTGATTTCATATCAAAATATGAAAAAAAATTTTCATATTTTGTATCCCTTTATCAATAAAGACAAAACTTCTTGAATGTTCTATTACATATGAAATAAGAAATAAATATACATTATAAACTTGTAACAATAGCTGAAAATGTAATACGTGTTTCTCAGTAGGCAATCGGTGGGATACTGTGGTGTTTTGATAAGAATGGTCCTCATAGGCTCATATTTGAATGTCTGCTTCCCAGTTAGAAAGTATTAGGTGTAGCCCTGTTGTCACTGGGGATGGACTTTGAGGTTTCAAAAGCCCATGCCATTCTCAGTCAGCTTTCTCTGTCTCTTGCTTGTGGATCAAGAGGAAAGCTTTTAACTACTTCTGCAGCAAATACCTGCCTGCCTGCTGCCACTTCCCCCCATTGATGGTCATAGACTCTAACCCTCTGGAACCACAAGCTCCAAATTATACGCTGTTTTTTATAAGTTGGCCTGGTTATGGTGTTTTGTCAACATAATAGAAAAGTAAGGAAGACATTAGTTGGCACCAGAGAGTGGACTATCATTGCGACAGGCCTGACCATGTGGGTTATTTTGGAAGAATATAGACGTTGGAACTTTGGACTAAGAAAGCAGTTGGATGCTAAGAGGAACTTAAGAGGTCATCCTAGTATGCCCTGGAAGACACTTGTACTAAGAGCAGTGTAGACTGTGGAAGTCTGCCTTAAGAGATTTCGGAGATGAATAATATTAGCAACAATGAGCTAGATGTCTTGTGACAATTTGGCAAAGAATGTGGCTTCTTTCTCTCTTGTCCTAAGAATATGCCAGAAGCTAAATTAGAAAGTTTAACACCAGTTTCATTAGCAGAGGAGATTTCAAGGCAGTCTAACACTGACCTGGTCACAGGTTTATTAGTAATCGCTCTTATGCAAGTCTACAATGAAAAGAAGCAAGCAGGGCAAAATATATATAGTCAAGATGTAAGCTCTCAGCAACTGTTCCAGCACCATGGCTGGCTGCCTGCTGCCACACTTCCTCTCACTGATAGCCATAGAAGCTAACCCTCTGGAATCACGAGCCCCAAATTAATTGCTTTATTTTATAAGTTGCCTTGATACAGTTTGAAGAGGAAAAGAAAAACACCACCAGGAAATTCAATATTGGAGACAAGAATTGTGCTGAAAGAGCTAAAGAGAGGTTCGATGTGAACCAGAATGGAGAGAGTGGTTCTCTAAGGGTGAGAACAGACCCAGCTAACCCTCAACTTGGAGAGCGAAGGCCTGAGGGATTTTCTTATCCTAAAGAGCAACAATCAAAGCTTATGTGCGTGTAGTTCAAGGAGAGGACCAGGCCCCATCCCAATCGAGTAGCCAAGTTGGCAGCATTTGCTGTGTGGTTCTGACTTGAGTCATGAAAGATACACAAGTTTGTAATTTTCCTCCACTCCACAGCTAAGGAGGGCTGCTGAGGCCAAGTGAGTTGCAGGAGAGTCCCTGCACAGAGGCCCTTAGAGGTCATTGCTTGAAGCTGTAAAATGAAGCCTGGATTGCATCGGAGACTCTGGGACGTAGGCGGTGCCAGGGTTGTGGGAAGTCTGCCAAGGAGAACTGCATGCAGGGAGTAGAGCCAGCTCAAGAGAGAGGCGTGTGTTGCAGTCAGCAAGGCTGGAAAGGGCAGAGCCTCTCAGCCCTTTGGAATCAGACACAAAAATATAGGATTTGGAGTGTGCCCTGCTTGGTTTTGGTCTTACTTCGGTCCACTATTTCCTCACTATGCCCCATTCCTTCCTTTTGGAATGATGTATATTCTGTGCCATTGTAAGATGGAAGTATGAAATTTGCCTTTTGATTTTACAGAGCATGCAATTAAGAGATTTCCTTGAGTTTCAGAGGAGACTTTGGACTTTGAGACCATGCTGAAACTGTGACAAACTTTGGACACTTTTGAAGTTGGACTAAGTGTATTTTGCATTATGATATGACAAGCCTATGGCAATCAGGGAGTGGTAACTTCTTAGTAGCTTTTTGATTTCTGTGACAAAACACCATGGACAAGTTAACTCATAAAAGAAAGCATTTCATTTGGGGTCTATGGTTCCAGAGGGATAGTCTAAGACCATTATCGGGGGAATACGGCAGCCGGCAAGCAGGCATAGCACAGCAGCGGTAACCGAGAGCTTACATCTTAATCCACAGGCAACAGGCAGAGAGTTAACAGGGGATGGCATAGTCTTTTGAAACCTCAAAGCCCATCAAGTGATACTCTTCTAACAAGGCCACACCTACTAATCCTTCTCAAACAGTTCCACCAGCTGGGGACCAAGAATTCAAATATATAAGCCTATGCGGGGAGGGGCTTCTCAGTCTAACCACCACAGCTATGGACATACAAAGCATGAAATGCCTGAGAGATTAAGGTGGATTTAAAGAGCCTTGTTGCATTCTGACTTTAGAGGTGCGACTTCATTTTTAAAAGCTCTTTCATAGTCACACAATAATTGTTATAGAGTATTTAGAAATACATATGAAAATAATTTTTAAAAAGCAATAAAACCTAAATTGGACCACCCTGAGATAATCTTTAATATTTTGGTAACTATGATCACAATCTTTTTTTTTTTTTTTTTTTTTTTTGGTTTTTGGTTTTTTCTGGAACTCACTCTGTAGACCAGGCTGGCCTCAAACTCAGAAATCTGCCTGCCTCTGCCTCCCAAGTGCTGGGATTAAAGGCGTGCACCACCACTGCCCAGCGGTCCCAATCTTTCAATATCCTGAAGAAGCTGTAGTGATTTTGCCTGAGAAAAGCAGTGTGTGTCCAGTACAATGTGTGACCCATCATTGTGCCTATTTGGAGTGGCAGCCAATGATTAACACAGAATATGCTATGAAGGATTGCTCAAAGAGTATGTGCTTTAGGTCTTATATATATCACCAAAATTTTTCCCAACAAGTTGTTCTAATTTTTCTGATTGCCCGTATTAATGAGTTCTTAGTTTTCTATACCGAATGCTAAATTGGCTAGTCTGCATATCTGAAAGTTTCACAAAAGTTTCATCTTTCACAAAACTGTTACTTTTATGTTTTATGTGGATGTATGTTTTATGTGGATGTACGTTTTATGTGGATGTACGTTTTATGTGGATGTACGTTTTATGTGGATGTACGTTTTATGTGGATGTATGTTTTATGTGGATGTATGTTTTATGTGGATGTATGTTTTATGTGGATGTATGTTTTATGTGGATGTATGTTTATGTGGATGTATGTTTATGTGGATGTATGTTTTATGTGGATGTATGTTTTATGTGGATGTATGTTTATGGGAGCAAATCCACCATGTGCACACCTGTGTTCAGAGGACCTTTGGGAGTCGGTTCTTGCCTTCTGCTTCACAGAGGTAGGGGCTGTATGATTTCTGCTGCTGTACTTCATACTCCAGGCTAGCAGGCCCACATACTGCCAATCAGTTCTCCGGTGTGCACCTCCCATTTCTATGTAGGTATGCAGGGATTACAGATGTTACCACATCTGACTTTGGATGAGGGTTGATGGGATTGACCTCAAGTTGCCAGGCTTGCAGGGCTAACTAATACTAGCTGAGACACCTCCCAGCTCCTAAATTTTCATTTTCATACATTTCTTGTGTTATATTTTTTGTGATAAATTGACTTTTTAAACACTATTTCTCTCTTTCTCTCCCTCTCCGTTTTTTCAAGACAGGATTTCTCTGTGTAGCCCTGGCTGTCCTAGAACTTGCTCTGTAGACCAGGCTGGCCTCAAATTCAGAAGTCTGCCTGACTCCACCTCCCAAGCACTAGGTTTAAAGGCATGCACCACCACCACCTCACTTAATACTCTATTTTTTCTAAAGTGTTTGCTTTTATCTTATAAGAGTCTGCTCAGTTTCTGATTCTCCTCTTTGATAATATTGTTTTAGTCAGCATTTTTTTGCTGGGAAGGAACACCATGACCACAGGAACTCTTAGAAAGGAAACCATATAATTAGGGCTGGCTTATAGGTCAGAGGTTTAGTCCAGTATCATCATGGTAGGAAGCATGGTAGGTAGCACACAAGCAGACATGGTGCTGGAGAAGTAGCTGAGCGTTCTAATGGAGATCTGCAGGGCACAGGGAGAGAAGAGACACTGGGCCTAGCTTGGACTTTTGAAGCTTCAAAGGCCACCTCCAGTGACAGACTTCCTCCAACAAGGCCACGCCCCTAACCCTTCTCAAGTAGTGCCACACACTGATGACTTAGCACTTGATCAAACATAGGAGCCTATGGAGGCCATTCTTAATCAAACCACCACAAGTATGTTTTAAGAAACCATTCCCGCATATGCATGATGTATGAGAGTCCAGGTCTACATAAGCCACATGTATGGAGGTCAGAGGACAACTTGTAAGAGTCAGTTCTCTCCTTCCAGCATGTGGGTGCTGGAGATGGAACCCAACAAGGCTTGGCAGCAGTTGCTTTCACCCTGCTGAGCCATCTAAGTTGGTCTACGATGTACTTTGATTTTTTGGATGACAGACTTTTTCTCTTCTGTAGTTACCCACCCACGTTCCTGCCTACTTAAAAACATGTGAAAGGAAAATATAATTCACAGTTTTTATATACTTCATGATTTCAATTGATTCTTGAAGTTGCTTTTCTTTTAACATTATTTCAGGGGCAGATATGGTAAGTATACACAACGAAGAAGAGAACACATTTATACTGGACACTTTACAAAAGCGATGGAAAGGCCCAGATGATCTCCTGCTTGGCATGTTCTATGACACTGATGGTAAGTGGTGTTTGCCCTGTGAGGCATGACTGGTTTGTTTTAATGTTAGTAAGACATAAGATGTTTGGTTCTTTAATTCCCTAGACCAGTGGTCCTCAACCTCCCTAATGCTGTGGCCCTTTAATACAGCTCCTCGTTGCGGGGATGACCAGCCATAAAATATTTATTGCACAACTGTAATTTAGCTACTGTTAGGCTGGCCTTGAACTCAAGAGATTGGCCTGCCTCTGCCTCCCAAGTTCTGAGATTAAAGGAGTGCACCACACCACCTGGCTATAAATTTTGTTACTATACAAAACTATAAAGCATATCTATTTTATAGTGTCTATATAATTTATATAGTAGTATAATATATAATCATAATAACTGTGTATGTACACACAGACATAGATATTAGTTTCATTTTTTAAATGTATATGACAAGTGGACTGTAGCTATCTTCAGACATACCAGAGGAGGGCATCAGATTCCATTACAGATGGTTGTGAGCCACCATGTGGTTGCTGGGAATTGAATTCGGGACCTTTGGAAGAGCAGTCAGTACTCTTAACTACTGAGCCATCTCTCCAGCCCTAGTTTCATTTTTTAAAAGTCGTGAAGGTTACTGATATTTAACTATTTTATGTTATTTCACCAAAATGTTTTTCTTCACAGAAAGGTACCTTTCCCATAATCCTCTTAAAATCAATACCCTTTGATGATTATATATAACACGATACAGTGTTCCTTCTACAACATTTAATCCGACAACCAAAAAATAGACCATTAAATATGTTATTAAGGTCACACCTTTAATGAAAATATCTTCCTTTGGGTCTTAACACCTTTGAAAACTGTCATCATGTTCCTTAATTGACAGATGCAACTTTCAAGTGGTTTGATCATTCAAATATGACGTTCGACAAGTGGGCAGATCAAGACGGTGAGGACCTGGTTGACACCTGTGGTTTTCTGTATGCCAAGACAGGTGAATGGAGAAAAGGAAATTGTGAAATTTCTTCTGTGGCAGGAACACTTTGCAAAGCAGCAAGTAAGTCTGACTGTCTTTTCTCCATCTAGGAGGAATGGGGAACACAGGGTTAGTTTTGGATACATTTCTTAGGCATACTATGTCTCATAAATAAAGGGATTAAAACCTCATAACATAGCATGGATGTGTGCTAGTCTCTTGAAAGTCAAGTAATTCTTTTACATTTCAAAGGAGGAGTCAAATCATGTGAAACAGATATAATTTAATTCTATGTGCCTAGTCCTAGGAGTTCCTAGGAGCTCATAAATTTCTTCTGTTTTTCAAAAGAATTTCCATATTTTTTTTGCCTGTAATCTGAGAAGCAGTAAAGAATAATAATGCATAATCTTAATACTTACATACATTACTTTACAAAATGTATGTATGTTTGTTTATATAAACAAAATGGTATTAAAGGTACATCATACTTCATGATGTATTCTATATTAAAATATATTTACCTGATTTATTAAAGTTTATTTTAACAAAATTAACAAGCTCTACAATTTCATGTTATTTGTTAAACCTTGAATGTAATTTGTTCTAACATTCTAAGTAACCATTTTCTCAGTAAGCAAATGTAAATACTTAAAACATGACTCAACTGGTCCCCAACTCAGAGTAGTTTCATAGAAGTGGCATCCCAACTTTAAACGTTTCTGTTTTCTTTTATTTATGTGTACTAGTGTTGTGACCTGGGGCTGCAGAGATGGCTCAGTGCTTAAGATCTCTGCTACTCTTCCAGAGGACCCTGGCTTAATTCCCAGCACCCACATAGCAGCTCCCAACTGTCTGTAACTCCAATCTTGGGGAATCTAATGCTCTCTTCTGGCCTCCAAGGGCATCTGTGAAGAGATGTGCATACAGGCACAACAACCATATATAAAAATAAAAATCTAAAAGACATTGTCTTCTGACCTCTACACTGTGACAGGCAGATGCTCACCCCCACAATTACCCTCATACACACACATGCAAACTGGCTCTTTTCGTTTACTGTGTTTGAGAGCACCATGATATGAAACAAATACTAGTTCAAGAATACCAGAAACAGAGGCTGGAGAGACGCCTCAGAGGCTTTAAGAGCACTTGTTGCTTTTGCAGAGGACCTGGATTTGGTTCCCAGCACAGACACAGCCAGTCCCAGGCGTTCTGGATACGTCTTCTAACCTCTACGGGCACTGGGTATGCAATGTATTGCATGTGCACCCACACAAAACACTCAAACACATATATGAACTCTCAAACTATTAAAAACAAAACAAACCACTGAGCAATTCCACTGGTGTCTAATTTTACATGTTTTCTGCAGACCCACAGCCAGAACTTTTTCTCTCGTTTATTACTATATTTTGTGACGCACCATTATTTTTTTCTGGTAACCAAGCCAATGCCTTTGTCAGGCCTAGATATCTGATTTTTAAAAAGTAAATTTGAAACAGGTAAGAAAGAGACTTGATGATGCACTAAAGGTGGGGATATTAACCTCATAGAGTATCCATTTTAAAGAACTGTATATAAAGTAAATCTTATAAGACATCCTTCAAATTTTTAACTTCGATTTTTCTTTTGCATTTTAGTTCCATATGACAAGAAGTATTTATCAGGTAAGTAACATTCAAATCTTAAAATTTCCAGACATTAAAATACATATTTAAGGGCTGGAGAGATGGGTCAGCAGTTAAGAGCACTGACTGCTCTTCCATAGGTCCTGAGTTCAAATCCCAGCAACCACATGGTAGCTTGCAACTATCTGTAATGGGATCTGATGCCTTCTTTTGGTGTGTCTGAAGAGAGTGATGGTGTATTTACATAAAATAAATATATAAACCTTTAAAAATGTTAGTTAAAAAATCCTGTAACACTAAACACACACATTATATAGTAATATAAAATATATAATTCTGACATGTTAAGATACAACTGTAGACCCACGTAAAAATATTATATAACATAAAGAACTTTTATCATAGTATAGAAAATTCTCTTAAAGTAAGATATCACATTAGAGGCTGGCAAGATATCATATTAGAGAAATGGCTCAGAGGTGAAGGACACTGGCTGCTCTTCCAGAGGACCCAGGTTCAATTCCCAGTACCGCATGATTATCCACAACCTTCTGTGACTCCAGTTCCAGGGAATTTGATGAGGTCTTCTGGCCTCTATAGACATCAGTCATGTGCACAGTTCATAAACATACATGCAATCAAAACACCCATACACATAAAATAAAAAGTTAAATGTAAAAGACATGACATTTAAAGTAAATTATGCATGTAATGACTGCTTTTAAATAATGTCTTTTTCTGTGCAATTAATGTTTTTGTGGGAAAAGACTATATACTGTTTAAAGGTTTCACCTCATAGTTGTAAGTACAGTTCATAAAGAATATATCTATGTCAGCCTTTAAATGCATTCTTAAGACTCAAACCTGAGTTTGGGTTTTTTTGTTTGTTTTCAAGAAAGAGTTTATCTGTGTAGCCCTGGCTGTCTTGGAACTCACTCTGTAGACCAGACTGGCCTAGAACTCAGAGATCCATCTGCCTCTGCCTCCCAAGTGCTAGGACTAAAGGCGTGCGCCACCACCTCCTGATTTAAATGCAGTTTTAAAGAGGAGCATGATTTGAATTTCAAACCATATATGGCAAACATGGCTCCCATCTGCCTTTCTGTATCCTACCCTAATTGGCCACCATTCTGTGCAATTTCTTCTTTAACTTTTTTAAGCTGGAGAATGCGGGGTATGCAAGAAGTTGAAACGTGACTTACTTTGCCTCTCTTATTCATGAATAGCTTAGTGACTTTTTTCAACTCAGTATCTATATATAAATTAGTTGGCCTGGGCTCCCTGCCAGTACTTAGATATATATTAACCAGCATGAAACTTCCACTTGGTTGTTTCCATATGTTTACTATTATAGACAATGCTTCAATAACTCAGTCACCTTGCACAAGTACATGTTAATCTAGAGGATGCAACATTGAAAATGGAATCTGTAAATTTGATATATTGGTCTTGGTATAGAGTTTTGCATTCCTGGTAGCAATGAGTTGTGAAAGTTTCTGAATTCCATCAATTAGTAATTTTTAACCTTTATATCACTAGGTATAATTAATAAGGCAACATGCACTCTTGAATGCCATTTGATTCAGTTCACCAGTAGAGCCTGTCAGTCAAATTGAGATAGTTGATACACCCAGCAGCACATTCTCATCCTTCTCTCTGAAGGTCTATTTCACCACTCAGACACTGGAGTCTATGTTGTTAACTTATCAGTTGTACAGTTTTGTTGCAACGTCATTTCTAATACATGTTCATTGCTCATCGATCACAAATACTTGGCCTTTATACCCTCCTCTAGGCACCTCTGATTAGTCACTGTTCTATGACCCCCATGAATGCAATTTTTCTGGCTAACTTCACTGGACACTTCCTCCCTACTCTAATGCCTAACACCAGAGTTCGTGAACTTCACTGAAGTCTGTATTCTGTGGATTTGTGTTTGTTTGCTGATTCTTTGTCTCACTGTGTAGTCCTGGAATTTTATGCAGATCAAACTGGTCACGAGCCAACACTGACTTACCTGCCTTTGCCCCTCCACTCCCAGTTACATCATGTATTTTTCTGGTTTTCATCCTGGAACTTTATGTTGATCTGTCTACATACACCCCTCCCCCCACTTACTTAGCTATGTTTTATAGACATTTGCCCCGGCTTTCTAATGTTTAATTTCTACTTTGGAATGAACATGAATAGAACTATCCATAAACATTCTTGTCTTGACCAACATTCTTAAAGTATATGCCCCAAAATGCTCTTATGTCTTCTAACAGTTCTGTTTAGTTAGAAACCATATACATTTTCAGTGGCAAAACGGTCACACCACCATTAGTGAGGCACTGGAGTTCAGTGTGCTTTATACTCACAGGATGGTAGAGTCCGTTTCCCTGCCTTCTGTCATTCATGTAGGTGTATTTCTTATTTTTCTGATGTTAAGTATTTCTATATTTTCTTTTGTGAAATGTTTGGTCAAATCTTTTGACAATTCCACTAGGTTGTTCCTACTGATGGGTAATTTTTAAATGAATTTTATATAAAAGCCTTTTATATATAAAACTTCCTTCGTGCTCAGTTTCTATTAGTTTGCTATAATACAACTATGTGAATTATCAAAAACTGTGAGTCACACCCTCAGTTTCCTGTAGAAAAACAAAGGATGGCATTATTGTAAAAAAAAACCACATCACCCTAATTATCTGGTTATTAACAGAGAAACAAAGACACAGTGGCTACGGTTAGCAGTGATGTGCAGAAATTACATTTGTGTACTAACATGGAATATAAAGATGGCACAGCCATAGTAAAGGCAGACATGTACCTACCCAAGAAAGGCTGAGACTCCACACACCTGTATTCATAAGATTATATTCATAATTGCAAAAAGATGGAAGTAACTTGTGTGCATCTACAGATGGATGAGTAAAATCTAATAAATATTATTCAAACCCAATGGGAAATTCTGACACATGCTAGACACATGTCTAGCGAACACAAGATTATTGCAAAGCATTCACAAAAAGGCAAATGTGTCCTTACATATGGTACTCAGAATAGTTAACTTCATAGACAAATCTGGAATGATTATATGTGTTTTTATGATGTCAGGAGCTAGAGGAATGGCAGTGACAGTCAACTTGACTGTACTTACTTAAAAAACAAAGCTAAAGGTTAAGCATGTTTGGAAACATGACAACTAACTAGCATTTAATTTTGAGTTAGGGATTGAGTTGTGATATAGAAGCAGTATTTTTTTTCTCAAAACCTTGTTAGTCAGGGTTTATTTCAGTGGCTTATGGGCTGTGGTCCCGCTGGCCCAATAACGGCTGTCTACCAACGAGAAGTCCAGGAATCCAGTAGTTCAGTCCACAAAGCTGGACGCCCCCATTGGTCCTTAGTATACACTGGAATTCCAGAGGTAGGCTCTATTGCCACTGAAGGAACAAACTTGTCAGCAAGAGTGCAAAAGCAAAAGCTTCTTCCACATCCTTTATATAGGTGGCCACCAGAGTGTGGCCCAGATTAAAGCTGGTTCTTCCTGCTTCAAATCATTTAGTTAAGAGAAAGTCCTTGACAGGTGTGCCCAGTCCCTTTGCTTGTTTTCAGATTTACTACAACTGTGTAGCTGTTGCTTCACTGTGTAGATATATATTTTCAACAAAGGAAAAGGATCATGTTGTTGACACTTTTGGAGAAAGAGAGCAGACGGGTCTATCACAGATCTCAAAACCGTGCAAAGGACAATGGGAAAGTCTGCACATATGGTTTTAGCATAATGCTGTAGCAAAGCAGAAAGATTTGCAGGAAAAATGTCTGATGCATCGACAGACTTTAGGAACAGAGTTGAAGCGAGGAAAACAGAATTGGAACAGCAGTTTTAGTGAACAAGGAGTTCTCTGTGCAAACAGAAGGCCTTCTTGAGGATGTTGTGAGGAGATTGTGAGCCACAGGGGGATGCACTTAGTGTGGTAAGCACACCACCACGTTAGCCTACCAGGTGATTCATAAAAGGTCACTATAGATAAACCAGGATAGCTAGATCTCAAAGGATTACGGTATATTACACAGGAGAGAAAGGCTATCCGGATGAGTACAGCATCAAACAAAGGGTTGGAGCTTTTGTTGTTGCTTATTAAATCAATTTGGGCAATGTGCTTAAATCGTGCCTAGAATCAAACTCTGCAGAGAAGACAATAAATAACTTGAAACTGAAGACTTTTAAATGACGAGTTGTAGTTCACAACTTTGGAGAAAAATAAAAAAAAAACAAAAAACACCTGTTTTTAAAGTACTAGTCAACAAAAAGCCTTGTAACTCACTCACAGGCCACTTGCAGAATGTGAAAATATAGACATATATACTGTGTCCCATCTAAATGCTTACACTTACACTAAAAAGTCCTTTAATTTTGGTTAAACATGTGACTATATACCTATTACAATCCTAAATTACCTTGTTCTTTCAGCCTAAAAATGTACTGTTTCTCAAACTACTGTGATCATGTCACCATGTCACCAAAATATACCTGATTATGTTACTGTACATCAACAGCCTCAGTGTCCACATGGGAAGTCAAATGTTAAGTAACATGTTAAGGCAGTGTGAAATTCACATAACTATGCAAACTACTATTTGAACTAACGTTTCATTAGTCTTGTCTTGAGACACACACTTGGTAACTGAAGATGTCCTTTCTGGTTTTATACTACTGTTTTTCTTTCCTTTACAAGACATGTGGCCAGGTGTACCCCACCTATCCCTAACCATTTTAGGTTCCACTTTAAGAAGCACCAATTGAAATATTTAATATTATATATAAATAAAATCCATCTGCACTGATGTTGTGAATCATTTGAACCCTTAATAACAGATGGTTTATCTACTATCCCAATTGCTAATTTGTTAAACTGCATTTCTATAGAAAGACCCTATGAGTGTTGAGTGGGCAAGAACTGAAAGGCTGCACACATTTGTAAACTTCAGAAACCCACAAATACAGTGCGACTTTAAGAGAAACAATGCGAGCTACTGCACCTCTTAGTGCCACTTCTGTGAAGCAAATCACTAATATCAAAGCCAGATGGACCATCAGGCCCCATCTGATGGTCGGAAAGGGGGAAAAAAAAGGTATAAGACCACAGAAAATGAGACTCAGTAGAACACAGAACTGAAATGTTTTAATTGAAAGTTTCAAGTATGGCTATTTTTCTCACAAATGTGAATTAAAAAAAAAAAACAAAACTGTATACCATAGCATGCACATGGAGGTCAGAGGACAACTTGCAGGGGTCAGATCTCTCCCCTCCACCACATGGACCTATCAGGGTTGGCAAGAACTTTTACCCACAGAATCATTGTGCCTACCCAGGAGGTTCAGTTATGTGTAACGGTTTCTCATCAGTTGGGTAATTCTACATATAAGCTAACATGTATACCAATTTCCTGAATTTTTTTTCTAGATAACCACATTTTAATATCGACTCTGGTGATCGCTAGCACAGTAATTCTGGCAGTTTTGGGATCGATCATTTGGTTCCTCTATAGAAGAAACACTCGCTCTGGCTTCACCTCGTTTTCACCTGCACCACAATCACCTTATAGTGATGGCTGTGCTCTGGTGCTTGCAGAAGAAGATGAATACGCTGTTCAGCTGGACTGAAAGTTTGGTAATATCAGACCAGCATATTGAATACCTTGACAATAATTTCCTGTGCAAGATTTTCATATCAAAAAGTTGCCACAGAGAACTGAAGCTTTTATGATATTCCTTATAACAACATTTTCATGTATTAAATGTGACAAAACATTAACCCGATTAAAAGAAAACAAATTTGGTTTCCGAAAAGGAGCAACCATGGATTTAACTTACAAGTTTTCTTAAGTAGTTTTCCTTTGAGTAAAAGACAGCTCCAAGTACAATAAAGCTGGGAAACCGCTGCTCACTGCCTGGTCCTCTGTGTTACATTGTATCCTTTAGCAACCTCCTTACTGAGACCACCCCCATCAAGCTGGACAGAGCTTGGGCATAGAAGGAGCTAGCTGTCTTAATGGCTACAGTGATTTCTTTGGTTTTTTCCCTGTTAGAGGAAGACATTTTACAGATTTTGATACTCCACACTTGCTCATAGTTTCATCCCTTGTATAGACCATTTGGGACAAGTAGTAGTTAGTTATAATCAAATATGTTACAGATTCTTTATAAAGGAAAGACTGCAGCTCTAGCTAAGAAGTCATGGAGATGATGGCCAGCCAGGTTAACCTGTGTGTCCCTTGAGCAAAAGTTTCCTAGACCACCCTTATATCTTTTCCTATACAAGGTAGACTCATCTGACTACGATGGAAATTGCATCTTTTGATGGCACAAAACCACGGGTGCCAAAACTGAGGGAGACCAAGTACAACTCTAGAAATGATGTTCGTGGTTTCTTTTGGCACCTAACACTTTTCAAGAGTAAAACTCATGAAAGCATAAAAATGGAAGAAAGCTCAACTCTCATCTCCTTCGCAAGTTTTATATATCAAAAACAGCCCTGGAAAATACTTGTGTTGACCACATCAGAAATAGCCCTAATCACAATTATCGACACTAGTTATTTCAATACATGTTTTTGAGACAGTCTTTGTAGCACAGGGTAGCTTCAAATTTGCATCCCACCTGCTGAAATTACAGGCATGATAGGTCATGGTATCTAATGGCACCAACCACAAACTGGTGCTAACCTACCAAGAGACGTGAGACACTAAAATAAGAAATGTTGCACTAGTTTACCCTAGCTGTGAGCATTCTGTGAGAGGTCTGACTGACTGGTATTCAGAGTGCTATCAGG
>JANHMN010000002.1:130769216-130779239 GCA_030674055.1 Rhabdomys pumilio | reverse complement strand
GCATTCTGTGAGAGGTCTGACTGACTGGTATTCAGAGTGCTATCAGGGAGTAGTGGCTGGCCAGTCCTCAAACCTATTAACTCCCCAAAACTGATTCATGTGGCTATTTAAGTTAAAATTAAATGTATCCACTCAATTATATTAGCTGCATTTTAAGGGCTCAAATCAGTTTGTTATTACCATATTTAGCAGCATATATTGCAAAACATTCCATCAAAGTATCACCGAGCAGTGCACTACAGAGTCATCCTTTAGACAAGTACTACTACTACATGGTATTCTAGAAATTCACTTTAATTGATGTGTGATTTCATTTTTCAACTGGTATAGAGGAACCTGGTAGTAAATGCTAAATCTTAAATTATCTGTATGTTCAGGTATGCTGGCGTAACATTAAGTGTGCAAGGCAAGGGGAACAACCTTGATGTCATTCTTCAGATTGTTGGGTTTTGTTTTTTGAGACGTGGATCTGTTGCTAAGTGAATTCTAGATAGAGACCTGCCTATCTCTGACCCCCATAGCACTGAATTAAAAGCACATACCGTGTGCCACAAAGATGACAAAGCAAATGGGCTGAGGGTCATGCTGTACTGACTGAGCAATCTCCCTGACCCCTCTCTTTAGACACGGAGATACTTACCATACATAGGTAGAGACAGATGAGCCTCTGGAGCCATTATTTACTCTGCTTATTAGCCATAACCAGATAGCCTTACTCAGTGTGTTCAGAATGAAGAAACTGCTATTTTCTCCACACTGTTGCTAACCATCAATGGCAGTAAGACGAGGGAAGAGGTATGGAGGCCAGGTCCTGGTACATGAAAGGCAACACCACCATGGTTGAGCTATATCACAAGTCCTGACAATGTATTTATTTCTGGGTAGATATGCATATACAGAGTAACATTTGAAGCTATGTTTTTGTTGTTTAGTCTCGTTTAACTTACAACCACCAATGACTTCTCTTTATTCCCATTTATCCTTTCTTTGGTGTGTGGTGTATAAACATGGGTGTGCAGGTACATGTGCAGAGGTCAGAGCAGCACAGATATGGTCACACTCTCTCAACTGAACCACCACCCCAGTATTCTTCCCAGCTTCACTTCTCCACAGCACTGAGGCTTTACAGGTACACAAGGCCAGCACCTGGCTTTTACATGGGAGCCAGAGACTGAACTCACAGCAAGCATACTCTCCATGGACAGCACTGCTTCTCCCAGCCCCACTACCCATCCTTAGATGGTCACATTTTAGCACCTATCAATCAGGGGCTAATAGCAAATCATGTATGAATAAACTGTAGAACATTTTTTTTACCATGTCAGCATTTTATAGATTAAGACCATTTTCATAATGAATTTTATAAAAATACTTAATATTTCAAACTCAGTTCCTAAGGACAGAAAATATAAATTATTCTTAAATTTTGTGCTTTTGCTTAAGATAATGCACAGATAACAAATGTTGAAAGCATGTTCAGCAGCTGAAGAGATGGCTCAGGGTTCCTTTACAAACACTTTTAACATGTCAGCTCCCAACCATATCTAGCGACAGTTCCAGGACATCCAAAGCCTTCTCTAGCCTCCAAAGACTATGGGCGTGGGCATGGCTCAGAGTCATATATGCAGGCAAAACACTCAGATATACAATAAACTTGAGAAAATACTTCAGAACCATTGTATGAAATAAAAGTTGAAATTTTAATTAAATTCTTTCCTAAAGGGTTTAGAATTTCTCATTGAGGACCAGTTTAAAAGGAAAAAGTTCAAACTAAAATAAATCAATCAGTATCACTTTATTTCAAGCCAAGGTTTTACATTAACACCAACAAACTAAATGTAGGCAAACTGTTCATTCACATTTGACAAAGTACATGGTTTCTACTTAGGTTTTGAAAGTTGTTTGCTGCCACAGTATTGGACTGATCTGAAACCACCCGCAAGTGTAAATGTCTGTCCTAAGGGTGCTGACGGTGGAGATCATTATGCAAGTTTACACTGCTCAAGACCATAGTGCAAACTCATTGATGTTGAATAAGTAATTTGTTTTGCAAAGGTAGTGAAAAATATTAACAATCATCAAATAAATGCTCAGAATTATCAAGGAACACCTAAAAATGACCAGGATCCAAATAGGTTATTTATATTATATTTCTCTATAAAGAAGTGACAACACTAGAAACACATTGAAAACCAGTGTTTTAAACTTTGAATGTGGGCTTTAAAAAAATATTCTGTTAACTTGAGATTTTCAGTAATTTTTAACCAAGTATCATTTGACTGGCAATTCTGATATAATTTACAGCTGTAATATTCCTGAAAGGAATACCTACATACCATGGCCTATCAAATATAATCTGCATTTTTGCAAATCAATACAAAAGTTATCCATCATTACTACATCTTTTACATACTTTTTTCTTAAAAATTAGGTTTTATTGCTAAGTGGATTTAGAATTCAAATTAAATCTGGAAACCTAATGTAATAATGCTCTTCAAACTTCCCATTCTTTTTAAAAAAAATTTTAAACACTGGAAGTAAATGATTATCAAAATGTGGCTGTAACTTAAGGCATTTAAAGAGGAAAACTAATTAGGTGCCACTGGCATTTTATTTCAAAAGTACATTTTACCTGACCTTTTTTTTTTTTACTAGCAAGAGACTAATACACAAACATTTTTCCATAAATATGACTACAGTAATTCTAACACAGAAAAAAGTTGATGAGCATTGTCTAGATATTTAAAACAAGGGTAATGCTTTCCCACTCACCCAAAGAAAAAATGCTTTTGATTACATATTATAAACAGATTTGCTGGCCAGTGTTAAAAGGTCCAGCTCAAGAATTTCAGTTCAGCAATACTTGAGAATGAATATATATTTACATTTATACATGAATATATATTCATTTTATGTATAGTCAATCTATTAGACATTACCCCATGAAATTATTCATACGTAATTGCCAGTTTTAATAAACATGTTCACAGATCATCAATTTGTCTTAAATGAAGTTAGGCAATATCAAGCATTCTGTTATGGTCTCCATCTTCTTCAGAATTCATCCTCTGAAGCTGTTGAGAGAAAAACAGGATGATCAAGAATGATTTTTAAAGGGGATGATAATGACTTGTAAACATGAAGCCAGAACAGCAATGACTTGTAAAACAAAAATCCCAATTTAGTATACTGTTTGGTCAAAATGGTAAGTTATCATGATAGTGTTAGGGTGGTCTGATTGTGGGTGATACCCATTCACAATGTCCCCACCCCCCACTTCTTTTTGGATGTTATATAGTTTCCATACAATGAAAATGCTTAAAAATGTGGTTTAAGAGCATCTTTTAAAAAACGTTTTCTGAGACCAGCTTGTGTTCACAATAGCTAATGATATGTATATAAACATACACCAGAGGAAAAGTGAATTTAAGGCAAGTGCTCTCACACACCTGAGTAGAATCTGGCTTATTACCGCTGCATGTTTGATGCATCCGATGAGAATGAAAAAAAATGTACATAGAATAACAGGTTATGGATGTTCTTGCAAGTTACATCAAAGCTATGTCTATACAATGCCATGAAAAAAGCTCTATTGAATAAGTAAAGCTTTATATAGACACAGCCTAACTTAAAATAATCGGATTCAGAAAAAAAACAAAGCAAAACCAACAACAAAAAACCTGCTGTTGAGATCATCCCCATGTCTCCAAACTCTCAGAAACATCACTTTTATAACATTTCTGACCTCAATTTATTCAATGGCCATTAGTGAAACAAGCCCAGGTAATAAGCTATTCGTTATATAATCTGCTTTATATGTTAGAAAAAAATCTAACTTCTTTCAAATAAATATCTAACTAATCTTTTCACTATTATCAAGGGCAGATAAGCTTAATGTAAATCTTATGAAGGTTATAAAGTTAAAAAAAAAAAAAAGCAAAAACAAAAAACACAGTGAATAGTAATTCCAACTGGCTTCTTTACTCTAGGATACTGGATCAACCCAGATAAAGAGCAGAAAAAAACATGTTAACATTATAACTGACATAAACCCCGGTGTTAAATCAACATCACAGGATCACACTGAAGGGACTGATTCTACAGGACAATACAAATTCGGCTAGTTTTCAGAATATAGAAATACTCTAGTAATCTGAGATCCATTCGAGGCACTGCTACCATCCATTGTTAGCTTGTGTAATTTTACCTCCATATTTCTTTTCTCTGACATATAAGGGAAAAGACCATGCTAAGTTTAGGAAATTATATTTTAAATGGGAATATTTTTAAGTGAGAAATCTTAGGGAAAAGATAATGAAACAAATGACCACAATATCTACCAAAACAGAAATTATAAATTTTAGAAACAAAAGATAAAACTTTTGTATTAGCTAATGAAGTGTTTTAGGTTTTGTTTGGTTGGTTTGGTTTTTTCCAGACAGGGTTTTTCTATATAGCCCTGGTTGTCCTGGAACTCGCTTTGTAGACCAGGCTGGCCTCTCAAGCACTAGAATTAACGGTATGTGCCACCATGCCCAGCTCCAACCAAGTATTTTTATGAAGGTTATGAAGTTAAAAAAAAAAAAAAAAAGCAAAAACAAAAACCATAGTGAATAGTAATTACAACTGTCTTCTTTACTTTCACAGATGATAATAAAAAAAACCCTGAAAATGTGCTGTCCGAATTTATTTCAAATCCCGTTAAAGCCTAAAATTAGCACAGGTGTTCTAAAAGGCCAGGTCTTAAAATATCTAAGTAAAGGTTTTGATGAGAACTGAACCCTTCTCAAACTATCTTCAAAGTATGCCAGCCTTCTCAAGGTAATAATCTTAGTCATCTTCTAGACAACAGGTATCCTGCAGACAGCAAGCGCGTGATCAACATGAAAATCCGCATTTAAAGCGTGCAAGACTACACTGGCATGGAGACTTGTTGCTCTGATGAAGAGTGAAGAGTAAATAGGTACGGATCAGATGAGTTTAATCTTTCCCAGAAATTGTTCTAAGCCCATTCCGTCCTTGCCTGGCATGAAGCCTGCAGATGCGCTGTAATGCATTATAGACAACAGGCTGCAGCAACACCTGTGACTTGGGCTTATGTGTCTTCACTTAAAAGAGCCTGACAATGTGCTCCTAAGAAACCTCAGCTGCCAATGTGTTGAAGGTTCACACAGAACTTCAACAATAAATGAAGAACAAACAAAACCCTTTTCTGATGAGCTCTGGCCTCTCTTCCTTATTTTCCTGGTACCAAACACAAGACTAAAGAAAATCTTTCATGATCTGAAAACTAAATAAAAAGTAAAAATTTTTCATATATTAAAAATACAAGGCCTTAATGGATATGATTTAGTAACTGTTTTCCTTTTAATCATAAATAAAAATCAGTGGTTTATTTAAAATACTAGGTTAAAATTACCTGCTTCCACACCTTAAACATAATTAAAAAAACAAAAATTTAAAAAACTTAATTCTACAGTCCAACTCTTATCCAAATCAATAATCCTAGTAATATCAGCCTAAAGCCAAAGTTCAATTTGGTAGAAAAGAATACACTTAAAAGTTTTTGTTCTGTGGGTTTAATTTGCAAAAGTACATTCAACAAGTCTGGGGAGGGAAAATTCCACCTACTTTCAAGATCTTCCATATGTGCCTGAAGAGTTCTTGCAAGGTTAATAAACTAGAAACAATGCAGAAAGAAATACAGTAGTTTAAATGTTGCAAATGGATCTAAAGAGAATCAGTATAGGAGATTTAATCTACATAAGTCAAACACCATTTTAATTCTTTAAACAATGGTCTTCCCCAACAACAAAAATTAAAACATTAAGGGTATATTCTATTGTGCTCTATATAATCATTATTAATCATGGGGAAACCAGACCAGTATCACGAAATTGGGAGAAAATAAAAACAAATAATTGTATCCAACAATACTGTCTTCCTAACAATTTCAAAAAAAATTATTATAATCAAGGAGTATGGGGAAGAAACAAAACTTTGTTTTCTAGGCCCAAATAAACTGATGTTTGCCTGCCTAAACTTGACAGTTGTACAGATATATAACTCAAGGCTTGTATAATACTAAGTATGACTTCTACTATAGCTTTAGAATTTTTTTTTTTAATTCAATAGCTTTACTTATATGCTTTATATGGTTTCTTCATTCAAAAAAGTTAACACACCATTTTAGACATCATTTTATATTAACTCGATAGCAGTATGACTTCTGAAGTACTTAAAAACTAACAGAAAATTTAAGAGCATTCATAATTACAGCACGTAAGTTTTTTTAAATTCTTAATGTAAGTAATTATCAGTTGGGTCATTTAAATATCCATATAATAACGAAGTGTAAAAAAATAGTAACTTGTATTTTAAATTTTGAATTTACTTTCATATATGGTAATAAAAAAACTGAAAATGTGCTATCTGAATTTATTTCCAATCCTGTTAAATCCTAAAATGAGCACAGGTGCAACAACACTTCTAATGTCTATTAGCATTATTGAGAATAGCAACATGCATTTTGTGTTATACTTTTTATCATATTAAGATGAAGACATTTCATATTAACATGAATTCTAAGCTTTATATACTTAAGAATTATACAAATGGTTAAATTTCACACATTTTACCATATTATGAACACATTTCAAGATAGGAAGTGTTCAGAATGTTGTAATAAGACAGCGATACACAAACAACAGTGTAAAAGCTTCTTTGGATTCACTGAGCAGTGATTACAAATACTTAACAAAAAGCTAGCTTAAAGGTACGGTTACTATTAAAACATTATTTACAGCAATGAGTTCTTTTCTTAGTTGGTAATATCATTAGTGTAAGGGTAGCCCTCTACGGGATAACAAAGAAACACTCACTCTCCCATATTCTTTTGGCCTCTGGCACAACTTCATGTTTCTAAGATGTGATGCTAAGGGTTTCTTTCTATACATTAAAAATAATGCATTTTCTTGGTATTTCTAATTCTGACAGTTTCTCCTTGAAATATTTCACTTTCAAGAGCTGTAAAACAGCTTCTTTCTATAAACAGACTATGACAAGATTAGGGCATTTGTCATAGAAGACAGCACTTTCCTTAAATATAGACTACATGTTTGAAAGTAAGGCCTCCTCTAAAGGAATGGGGGTTGGGGGAATAAGATATGAACACATAAAACAACTATATGGTACCCTCCCATCTTTCCCCAATGCCAATACTACTTACTCGGACACGTGTGCTTGGTTCAATTGTATTTCCCATCATATCAGAAAAGCTTTGTTCACACAAGTGTAGTAAGACAACTAGGTAGAGACCAGAGCTGATAAACTCATACTCAGCCTTAAATGGGGAAGCAAAGAGAAGAAACAGAGAATGAAATTAGGATTGTGACTGCTAGTCAGTGTTTACTGATAAACTTAAAAAAAATTGTGTTCAGACACAGCTCCTAGAAAGGTAGTCATCTATCAAAATATCAGGCTGCCTTATACAGGTTGTATCTTTCATCAGTCTATCTTCCTCTAATCATTTATATAACTTTGTCTTTTAAATCTTTTGGTGTGATAACTTATTTTAGTTTTCTATATAAAGCTCCGAACAGATTTTCTTTTACAAATGACAAATAATTGTTTCAGTTTAATTTTAAAAATTACTATTGAACCTAATTCTGTAATGTGCACTATAATGTAGATATATTGTTTCTTGTAATCCAATTAATTAAAAGGTAACAACAGATGCAAACACACACTGATATTAGCATCCTCTTTTTCTTTTTTGGTCACGTTGGGAATAGAAGACTCAGAAATTCTAAATAGTTCCAAACCTGTTAAGTATCCTCCTCCTCATCATCATTTTGTCTTCTTGCCTTTTTTGGTGGTCCAGGAAAATGAACTTAGGCTCCTAGGAATACTAGGCTAGCACTTTACCAATATAAACACAGCTCTGAACACAAATTAAAATAGAGATTTAAAAACTCCAATCGGTTCCTTTAATTTTTACAATGAAGAGGTCAATTGTACCTGCTTTGAATAATAAACACATTTGAAATTTAGAATTGCATGCTAATATTAATTCTAGAAACTGTTCATCAAATTCTTGAAATTAAATCTTTAAATATTTAATCATTTTGACATTTTAACTAAAAAGGAAATCATGTATCAGGAAAAGATGTATTTTAGGGTCTTTTTGGGTTTTGTTTTGTTTTTTTTTTAATTTACATGGTTATACTGAGCATAATGGCACAGACCTTTAATTCCAGAACTTGGGGGAGTGAGGGTGTGACAGGTGGATCTGAATTTAAGACTATCCTGGTTTCCATAGCAAGTTCCAAGTCAGCCAAGGTTATGCTATGAGACCATCTCAAAACAATTCAACAACAAAAACTTTTCATGGTTATTATCTTGCAAAAGATAAAATTTAAAAAGGAATAAAATTATATTAGTTACTTAAAATTAGGATTAACTCTAGCCACTAGAATCCATGATTCATATACAATAAGATAAAACTAAGACTATCACTGCTTTACAATGACTATACCTAGTTGTATAATACATCTCCATTATGGAAAAATGCAGTCATTAAAATAATTAAATAAAAAATACTTTAAAGAAAAAACGTGTGACAAGAAGTGGCCACAGAAAGTAGCTTTCTGACGTCTCCTGGTCTAAGACAACAAAACATTTATCTGTATCATTCCACCTTTCCCTATTCTTTAAAATACCAACATTCAGGGGCCTACACAGATGCCTTAATAATTAGGACATCATTGTATTGAGTGAGTTTTGTTGGCACAACTACCTCATTAGGGAATGAAACATTCCAAATGGCAATATATAATACTTATATCAACTAAAGTTTCATTCTTCTGAACAGTGATTCTTAAACCTGAACCTAAGCAATTACTTTCAGGTATTAGTGCATACTAAATTACATTACATATAGAATTTATATTTGTATGCAGGAAGTCCAAGGATTTTATCAGATTTTCAAACAGTCTGTTTATCTCACATTATGTTTTCAGAAGACTTATTTTATTTATATGTACGTAAATTTGTAAGTGGATAGATGTGCACATGCGTGTGAGTGTCCTCAGATATCAGAGTGGTGAGCCACCCAACAGCAACATTAGGAAGAGAACTCAGGTCTTCAAAAAGCTGTTCACAAAAGTACCTTATATTGTATGATTTCATCAACATGAATTATCCCAAGCTGGCAAATCTATAAAATACAACAGACAGGCAGTAATACCAGTGCTTAGGAGGCAGAGGCAGGCGGATCTCTTGAGTTCAAGGCCAGCCTTGTCTACAGAGTGAGTTCTAGGACCACTCAAGGTTGCAAGGAGAGAAACCTTGTCTTGAAAATTCACCTAACCAAGAGAAAACCTAACCCACCAACCGAACAGCACTGGCAAGGAGATACCAGGAACTGAGAAGCAAGCAAGGAAAGGTTGAGTAGTGGATTTGTTTTTGTTTGGATGAAATCCTCTTCATACTCTCCCTTGCTTCTCTCAGAATTCCTTCACCAAGGAAAAAAACCGAGGTTGTTTCTTCTGACTAGATCACTTAACCAATACAGGAGGGGTAAGGCTGGCAATGCCTACTTTGAGCTCAATTTTCTAAACTTTTATTAATTTTTATGTTTATTTATGAAGCCTGACACTTAATCTTAATTTAATCTTTTATTTAAAGGGAATTTTCTAATGAAATTATAAACTTCTCATCTCATGAATTATAGTAAACATATTATTAACTTAGGTTTTCTGACCATGACTTAATCTTTTCTTCAAGAGCCGTCCTTTAATCACACAACAGACACTTACCAAATTAGGCAAAATATACTAACTTGTTCATTTGCATGAGCTCTATGTAGTTCATGAATATCAAAATCCTCCAGGTTAAGTTGCAACTTCTCTTTACAGAGTTCACAGGTAGTTACAGCCTCTAAGGAAGAACCTAACAAAAATCAAATTGCAAATAGTCAAGCTTTTCTGTCCTAAGCTCAAGGTTTAAAATACAGGGGGTCAG
>JANHMN010000002.1:130720208-130769206 GCA_030674055.1 Rhabdomys pumilio | reverse complement strand
ATCCTGTAATTCTGGGAAGCTGACAATGAGGCAAGGGAATGTCACCTGTACGTCCTACCTCCTCCTGAAGTATGTGGACATGGTTTGAAAGCTATGTTTAATGACCGAGCATGTCAAACCCTATTTACACACTCAGACTAGTATTTTTGGTATCAGCATACATATATGGGTTCCGTTTGTGATCTAAACAAAGTACCTGCTCTGATGACTAAAAGAGGAAAAAAGGAATCCACCTTTGTCCAGATAAAAGTAGCTTATTTCAACAAGTAGCAGAATTAAGTCCTCATACATTTTACAACATAGCTCAACACAAGATATGGTAGTAAAAATATAAAAAAACGAACATTTTACTATTTCATTTATATGACCCTACCAAAATATGCAAATCTAAAAAGGCCAACAGACCAAGGTTATCAAAATATCAGGTACTGAGAAGAGGGAGAGGAGCAGAGAATTAAAAGTCTACTGACTAGAAACTTTCTATCTTGGGTGATGAAAAAGTTTTGAAGTAACCACTGAAAATTACACTGTACAAAGGTCAAAGTGGTTAACTCTCTCTCATACACACAGTAATTTTATCATAATTTTTTTGGGGAGAAAAAAAACAAAAAATTCTGTTCTGTCACACTCAACACTTGCTTACCACAGGCCAGTAGCTCCACATTAGTAGGTACTCAGATGTAGACTTTCCTACTATTTGGGAATTATTAGATACCAAATGAAATCTGCCCTAAAGTAAGTTTCATGAGTAGCAGTGAAGAGAGGTTTAAATTCAACTCCACTCACAGTCTCTAAATGAACTTGCACAAATCTACAACCAGAGACTTTGGAGATTGAGAAAAATAAGAGCAAAGGTGGAGGAGATCACAGCACAGAAACTTAGGCAACCATAGGCATATGTCATTAGAGAGCTGTGTATTCCTTCTGCCATAGGTAAGGGCAATGGCTCCTTCTGGCAGACAGGAACTGGTTTCACAAGTTCCTTAGGAATGCTGGCTTCTATCTATCAGCCATAGTTCAGGTTGAGCTCATCTTTGCCTTTTGGAGTTTGGGAATGGGGAGTTTCCTTTGCACCTCACAGAAAAAGAACCAAGCTGAGAAACTATGCTGTCCATTTGCCTGAGCTGTATGTGAAGTCATGATATTTTTATCAGATTGTCACAGACTAGTCAGTCACCATAATGCTCCCAGAAGAACACAATGGAACTGACAGCTTCCTAGTCTCCAGCATATTTTAACACTTACTCCCTTCCTGATAAAATTCCCACGATCAAAATTATCTTGTACTTATCTTTAATTCTATTCATTAGCAAAGGAGCACAATGTGTTACAATCTAGATCTGTCTCAAAGAACCAGTAAACCACTCTTTAAAAACGCATGTGTTTCATTTCAATAATTTTGGCAGGGTTGAGCATTAAAATTCAGGACCTTACAAATTAGAGACAGGTACTCTGCCACTAAGCCACTTCCCCCATCTCTAAAATTATATGGACACTAATGTTACATAACAGCCTTAATTACCCATCCCAAAATGTTATTTTCCCAGCATCTAAAGACCTGCTAACCCATTCCTCAATTAAAGATCTCCTCTAAGAAAATGGAAACACTTATACACAGGCTGTACATTTTTTACCAAAGCACAGATAACACATGTACCTACACTAGCTTACTGGACATGAAACAGCTCTCCTCCTATCTTGTGCTCCAGATGCCTTCTTTTGATCCTTTTCGTGGCTTTCCCCCCTCTACAACCCAACAGCTTCTCAAAAACATGCTCAAATGTTTCCCTACCTCAAAATAAATATGTCTTTCTCTGATCCCATATAATACTCTAACTTGCTACCTTGTATCTCAGCTTGTGTGGGGGCAGGGGCACTATGAGGTAATCTCTTTAACATACATATTATCAATCTTATCTTTTCACTTATAAAATCTGTGTGTATGTATTATATGTATGTTCATGTGTATGCACATGGAAGCCAGAGACTAACACTGGGTGTCTTCCTCTATCACTACCTACCTTTTTTTTTTTTTTCTTTTTTTAAAGGATTTATTTATTATATATACAGCAGGCCAGAAGAGGGCATCAGATCCTATTGCAGATGGCTGTGAGCCACACCATGTGGCTGCTGGGAATTGAACTCAGGACCTCTGGAAGAGCAGCCAATGCTCTTAACCTCTAAGTTATTTCTCCAGGCCCTACCCTTATTTTTGAGACTGTGCTGTGTCTGTTACTGAATCAGAAACTCTTCAATTTAGCTAGACTAGCTGAAATTCCAGTGCTGTGACTGGGGCCATACTAGGCTTTTACATGGGTGCTAGGGATCTGAACTCAGGTCCTCAAGTTTGCACAGCAAGCACTTTATCCTGTTAAACCACATCCTTAGCTCATTATGTGGGTATCATCTTAAGATTCCTCAATCCTTATGGATGAAGAGTTAATCATACCCACTTTTATACAATTATTTTGGCTTATTCAAAATAATGTTTTCTTACCTTCCTGCCACCAGACTGACTGGAAGC
Source organism: Rhabdomys pumilio (assembly GCA_030674055.1). Taxonomy (NCBI): domain Eukaryota; kingdom Metazoa; phylum Chordata; class Mammalia; order Rodentia; family Muridae; genus Rhabdomys; species Rhabdomys pumilio. Next base: position 130,766,682 of record JANHMN010000002.1, on the reverse strand, counting down.
TATTCCTCAAATTAAATCATCTTGGGTGCCCCGGGGATTTGTCTTAGCTTACTTCATTGATACCTTGTCTTCTCTTTATCTTTAACCTCAAAGCTTCCAGCATTACTTATGGTACTACTGTGATACTGGAAACTAATTTTTGAGTGCTCCTGAAATGAGGAGGCTTGTCTAGCTAACAGCCTATCTGATGTTTCTGTGTAGTTACCTAAAACGAATTGCAAATATAGCACACACACAAAATATAACTGAGTTACCCTGTCTCAATCTAAGTTTATTTCCAGCATTCTTACTTCAGTAAAAGGTCTAGTCTCCCAAGGTAAATGTTCCCTAGTCTTTGTCCCTCTTCCTGTTACATATAATTTCCTGACAAATTTCAAAAAATTTACCTCTAAAACAAACCTATACATTCCTATTTCTATGAAAACTACCAGCAATACCACGTGGTAATTATCAATCACCAACTCCAGCAAGTATTTTAAGAATAGATTATGCTTGGTTTCCAAGCTACAGGTCTGAAATCTATTCTCCAGAGCAGACAATCAAAATGAAATCATTTCAGCCAGGTGGTGGTGGTGTACAACTTTAGTCCCAGCACCTGGGAGGCAGAAACAGCCTGATCTCTATGAGTTTGAAGTCAGCCTGGTCTACAAAGAATTCCAGGACAGCCAGAGAGAGAGTTAACTCTATCTTGAAAAATCATAAAACAAACAAAAAGATTATTTCAATTTTGCTTCCTTCAGTGGCTTCCTATTATACCTAGATATTTTTCAAAGTCTTTCATGAGCTAGCCTCTGCTACTACTCTTATCTGTATAACTTACTCTTATACAACTGTATCAACCAAACGGATATTCAACTATTAATTCAATGCCAGCTATACCATAACCACTCAATTCCTTAAATACACCTAAGTCTTCTTCAGTAGCTGCTCTCCCTGCTAAAATGCTCTTTTCTCTCTGAAAGCCAGTTCCTAATTATTAAGGTCTAAAATTAAAAGGTGTACCCTAAGAAAGATGCTCCCTTTACAACCAATACCACGAGAACAGGTACAACAAAAGAATTCCCTGACAACCTGATAAATGATATACAATCTTTCTCCAAATACATAGCTGCTAAGCGGTGAATGTGCCTAACTCATCATTTAACATGGTATAAGATAGTATATGTCATAATCACTGGTTAAATTATAATTATGTATAGTATACAAATATAAATAAATTTAATAATAAACTATAGAAGATTTGTTAGCTGAAATACTTAAAATGTGTATCTCTTTGGAAAAAAAATCTGAAAACAAATGATCTAAAAGGTGAATCTTACCAGAATTAATTTTGGCCTGTAACCACTTTTTCATGCACTCTTGATGGACATACTGCAGGCTCCCTGTGCATTTGCACGGCTCTATCAATAAATTGGATGATGATGCTGCTGCCATCTGACAAATTCTACATAAATCTCCTTCTTCTTCTTCATCAGAGTCCTCTAGAAGGAGGCTGAAAGAGAAGGCACGTAATTCAGAACTATCTTAACTCCTCCTAGATAGCCAGTTCATCATACAGAATTTCAGTCTTTCATTCTACTTATACTGAGTAGGGCAAGCAACAACAGGAGTGACCTCCAGGTCCCTGCCACTGTGAAGACAACGTTGGCTGAGTAAGCCCAGCTGCATTGCTACTTCGGCACATGCTTCTCCTTCTGTTTTGAGCAGTGCAACTTAAGTTCATCTTTTTCAAAATCACTAAGACTTTAACTATTGAGGTGCTTGTTTTAGTTTACTGAAAATCCTATAGTAAAAGTATTTTGTCAACTGCGAAAAAATTTTAAGGTCACTTCACAACAATCTTACTAAATCTTTCTGGTATCTATAAAGGAAGGATTTTAAAACACACATTTTCTATTATCCTCTATTTAACAGGCTAACATATACCATTTATATTTGAATTCACTTTTAACAAGTAAATTTCCTGTTAACATTCGTATTTTGTTGGTGTACTGATGGCACATCAAAGAGGCACAAAGGAAGCTGACAGTGTTAAATGATGAACTGCTACTGAAACACAGCCTGGACACTGCGAGTCAGCTTAGCAAGACATTTACAGAAAGGGACACACAGACTGTAAGGTGACTTTCTGCCTTAGTTTAATCAGAAACATGACATTAAGCACAAACTATTCTGAAAAGCTAAACATTTTGTTTTGGATTTAACATTTTTCCCTTCATGTTTAGGTATATTTTACTAAGTAGATCCAAAATTTTTCTATGTGTTTATTAATCAGTCAAATTTTGAAATTGAAATCCTCATATATGAAGCAAAATACAATAAACAGGCAAAAATACACACTATAAACTGTCAAGATAAATGCTCTTTTAAAACTATATTATCTAGGACATGGTATGGTGGTCTTTAATACATGTGGGAGACAGAAGCAGGTAGATTTCTACTGGTTCCAGGTCAATAGGGTTACATAATGAGACCCTATCTCAAAAACAAAAGAAAGCAAAAACAACCAACCAAACAAAACCAAAACCTATCTAATTAGACAGAGTGGTACATCTTTGTAAACCAGTCAAGATCAATAAAGCCATCTTTGAAGGTAAGAAATCTAAGCTACATTTTTCAGATAGCTTACAATCAGAGGGAATTGTTACAATGAACAAGTATTAAAGCTAGTATTACTAGGGGAGAGTAAATGTTTGTTTAAAATAAAAATGTGGAAAGTTTAAAATTAGAAAAACAGCACATATTCAAATGTATCTTTAAAATGAAAAATTGAAAAATAAAAAAATAAGTGGTAAACTAATTAATTTATTAAAGGCTAATACAGATTGGTAATTTGCTACCATTTGGTTCTTTTTCCTAATTAAATTCCATTTAGCAGTACTCTATCCATAGAAAAAGAAATTAATTTACATTTGTATGTATCAAGATAAATTAAGGCATGTTATATCATTTCTTGATAAAATTCATGCCCCAAATTTTACCTTATGGTTACATTACCATTTGTCTGTAAAAAAAACTTTAGATAACAGGAGCTATTTTAAATCTTTAATCTGATCTAGTTTACAATGCATACTGAATATTCAACTTACCTTTCTTTGATTTTCTGCAGTTTTTCTGGGTCTCTTGAAGGTGCACTTTTAGCTTTATCACTTTTCCCATCAGTTGAATTCCAACCTGAAGGAATAATATCTACAGTAATCATGACATTGTCAGTCAGATTACTGCCAAGTGTTGGCGGGACTGCAAATCGGAATAAGGAGCCCGGAAGAATCCCCGTTATTCCTGGATTTCTTCCACCCTGAGGCAAATCTGGTGTGGAGCCACCTGCGGAAGCACTGCTTGCCGCTCCTGATGCTTGTGGTCTGCTGGCAGCAGCCCCAAGGGCGTCACCCTGTGATTCAAGATGGACTACTTCATTAGACTCTCGTCTAAAAACATGAGATCTAGGCGGCACATCTGACGTAGATATTCTAGAAGACTCATCTCTTCCCTCTCGTCTCCTTCTAGAGAACAAAGGTGTGCATCTATTTCTAAGTGAGGAAGACAACCATGGTCCTGTATTTCTACTTTCTGACTCTTGGTTAAAATGTTCTGCATCTGGTTCAGAGCTATGATTTTGGCTGAGAGAAGACAAACCCCATCTTCGCCTGAGGAATCTAAATCCCTGAGATGTTTCAGATGCCCTGCCATCATTAACTTCAGAAGATGATGTTCCGTTATTCCGAGACTGTGAAGTCAGCGTTCTTGGAGAAATATAATTTTCAGAACTCAGTGATCTTGTATTCAAGGAATCTTGACTAGATCTTCGTGAAAAAAAAGTAGATGACATGCTAGAAGCTATCCGTGACAGCAACCTCCTAGTTGTACGCCTACCTTCGTTGTCAGAAGGTTCTTGAAATGGTCTCTGGGATGAACCAACCCTTTCCGAATTGCTTATAGTTGGCGTTTCATTTCTACTCGAAAGATATGAAAACGCAGGGTGGGAACTGTTGCGAAAAGATGCTGATTGTCTTGGAGAAAAATGGGATCTGAAAGAACTTCTACCAGAGTCCCTAGAACTTGGTACTGTCTGATGGTCAGAAGGCAATTGGTGATTGGTGGATGATGAATTCAACTGTAAAGTGCTCACTGCATTCTCTTTTGGTCTTGCTCCCTGTGAATATGAAGAAGGAACTCTTTCTTGAACATCTATTTTTGAAAGAAGGGAAGGTAACCAATTATGAAATAATTTAAACATTATTGAATGCATTTATTGACTCCTGCCAAACTGAAAGACTAGGGTTTGAAATGAATCCTATTTTATAACTAACTGTTTTAACTATTATAGGAAAAAATTTACTTCTGAAATACTCCTGAGTACAAACTCAAAACAGAGTACTACAAATTCAAAACCAAGGTATGAAAGCTTATACAACAAAGCTGATGAGGCAAGTTAAATGCATTAATGGGAAATGGATACTGACATACAACTTTAGGCCAAGTAATACAGTATAATGATAAAAAAACAAATTCCAGGAAAGCAGTTCTAAGATTCTTCTTATTCTATGCAATAAATATGAAGATTATCTTACATAAATATTACTGCCCATATAATTTCATGATACGCCTTGCTAACAGGTAAGAATGTCTAGCCCTTTAACACTGGCTTGGAACTGTGCTCATTACAGGCCTCTGCTAATCTGCAGTTTCAAAAGCAGGGCAGGGAAAAGAAACACTGTCAGCACTTGGGTGGCAGAGGAAGCAGGAGCACAGGCTCCTCTGGGTTACAGGATGGCCTTGGCTCAAGGTCAGTAAGATAAAAACAGACCTCCTTAACTGGGTTTTTCAACCTGACTGGAGATAAGAAACAGTATTACTCTTTTATGAAAAACACTTTCTAGATACCCTGTGTAAGAGGTACATTTAGTACTACTAATCTATGGAGACCAACAGAAGAATAAACTATCAACAGGCTGAGTCTATACCTGCTCTGGCCTCTGATTAAAAGAAGCACAAGCCCCACTCCTACATGAAACTGTTAACTCTGAGCAGTACTCTTCTCTGTTAGTTACTTAAATGTGATCACTTTTGAAAAGCCTAAGTACAGAGAAAAACCATACATTTCAAAATGTAATTAAAACCAAAACAAACCAACAGCTCCACATTATCCTTAAGACGATGAGTTCAGGGGCTAGAGTGACGGCTTAGTAGTTAAGAGCACTAGCTTTTTCAGAGGACATGGGTTCTATTCCCTGCACCCACACGGTGGCTCACAGCCATCTGTAACTCAAATCTAGATGATACGTCACAGTATTGTCCTCCCTGGGCACTAGGCACACAAGTAGTGCATAGCCATACATGTAGGTAAATACATTCATACACATAAAATAGTTAAAAACAGTGCAATCAGCATACAGTTATTCCATAATTCAGCTAGAAGTATACACTAAAACTGTTATAGACAAGTCACGCTAATATAGATTTACTAGCTAATATAGAAGAATTAGCTAGTAAAACTTTATTAACATGTATAAATTTTTTTAAAGCAGACAGAATCCGAACAATCAAGAACATGTTTTAGACTGTTAATATATTTTAAACAAAGACACTAAAAAGCATTAGACAGTTCTAATATCTCCTCCATTGGAGTCATATTAATGACACAGGGAGCATTTGTAGTAACACGTAAACTATACATAACAATATGGTTTGTACATACATGATGAAGTTGTGAAATCACCACTTCGGTGATTATAATCCATAAGACTGCTGATGGAGGAATCTCTTCTCCTCTCCAAATCTCTCCTTTCTCTCATCAAGTCTGTTCCAAATGAACCAAGTACCACTGATGAAGATCTGGGAACCTGACTATGCCTCCAAGAAGGATCTTAAAGTAATGGAAGAAGTTTTATATGAGAGGTTTTCAAGGTTTTCGAGGCTCAAAAATCTTCAGCAATACAATAAAAGTAGGAATTATCATTATAGCTATTTCCAGTTATACAGCTATAATCACAAGTCAAGTTTAGCAAAACAAAATAATTTACTAATAAACTATTCATCTCCTAATTATCTTCCTGCTCAAACATTCTTCCTTTAGGTTTTGAGAACCTAACCCAGGATCTCAGATATGGTAAATCTATGTATGTTAAACATTAACACTATAAGCCTATCCTTACACATAAGCTAAATGTCTCACTCTATTCCGTCTGCCCATGTACAGTGTAATATTATGTTAAATATAGATTAAAAATGCAAACTTGCCAAGGTACAGAACACTTCATATAAGAGATGCCATAAACCACCAAAACCAGTCAGGCACGGTGGCCTTGATCCCCATACTAGAAGTGAAAAGTAGAATCAGGCAGACAGATTTCTTTGAGTTCAAGGCCAGCTTGATATATACAGTGAAGTCTAAGCCAGCCAGGGCTGCATAATAAGACTGTGCCTCAAATAAAAATTAAAACAAAGCCAAAGCTATTTTTAATGATAATTAAATTACAGGACAAACAAATTTTATCACAAAAAAGGTTTTTCTCCATGCTGGAAACTGGATTTTAGTGCTTGCAAATTCTAAGCATATGTTGTGTGACCTTCAGAAATATTTTTACTGCCACATTTCACTCATTCTTTATTCTAAGAATTAATCTATTTTTGCAACGATATTCTGAATTTTATTAGATATGATTTTACTTAGAAGTAAACTAAAATTAATTCTCAAATATACTGTCTACTCACTATTTACCTTGAAATTTTGTTTCTTCCTTTTCTAGCTTGAGACTCTTTCCGAGCAGTTTTTCCAAGACAGAGTTTCTATGTATAACATACCCCTGGCTGTTCTGGAACTTGCTTTGTATACCAGGCTGGTCTCAAACTCACAGAGATCCACCCCAGTGCTGCCTGGGTGCTGAGACTAAAGTCGCACTCCACCTCCTTTCCGAGCTGTAACAATTCCTCTACGTTGAGGAAAATCACTCAGTGAGTTTAGTGTTACACTTCCACACAGCGTAAATCATATCTAATAAAAATGTCTGCAAAAATGTGCCTACAAAGTTGTGGTCAGCCTGCTATGACCCATCTCACTACTCTCATCAATCCTCAGAGGTACAATGTCTCCCCCTCAAAGGTCCTGTCTATTAAAATGGAGAGGAATTACTCATATAATTCAGTTGGTAATGTACAAGCATTTTAATCTTGTCTACAGAGTAAGTTCTCGGAGAGTCAAGACTACACAGAGAAATCCTGTCTTGAGAAACCAAAAAAAGGCAGGAAGGAAGAAAGAAAACTCATTACCATGAGTTCTGTCTCCTTCTACAACTTTAGAAATTGTCTAACATTTTCCTGGAGGAGTTTCAGTAAGGAAGACTCCTGCTCCCCTAACTAAAGATCCCTTTTGAACAACACACACGCATAAACCTAAGTGTGCAGCGTAAGAAAAGCAGTTTTGCCATTCCTGTACACTTAGTATGCGAGAACCATGACTTTCTATTCCTTACCTAGAGCTCTTAGCTTCCAACTTTTTAATTAAGAGTTTCCACCTTTTAAGAGAAGCATTATATACTACATTTATCAGTTCAAAAACACATGATAAGGAAATGCCAAGGAAATGCTTAATGTTTATCAGATGTGGCTTTCACAAAACACTTTAAAAACTTCTCTTTTAAAATACCCAACAGCACAGTCATGAGCTTCACCAATCTGATTACTATATACTAATGTTAGGGCTGAGAACAGTGACACATGCCTTTAATTCACAAAGTTCTGGACCAGGCAAGGACACATAGTGAGACCCTGTAGCCAAGAAAACTACACCAGAAACAAAACATAGTGAGACCCTGTAGCCAAGAAAACTACACCAGAAATAAAAGTTATTCTACCTAATTAAAATCTACTAACATTCTGTATGTAAAGCAAAAAGGCAAAATGAAGAGTTGATTTTATTTTTACCCACCAATTTAAGGCAAAATTTACAAACTACTGAATTTCCAAACCCACTATTGTATAGAAACTATTTAATTCAAAAACTTAAGAATCTCGGGTGGGGGTGGGGGTGGGGGGTGGGGCTTTTGGTCCAAAACATTCAAAGGTGATTTTAACAGAAAGTGCATAAATTCTTACCTGATACTGTATTCAAACCACTTCCAATATTTCTCCCTGCTGAGGTAGATGCACAGTTTGTACAAGAAAGTTTCGGTCTCTTTGAATCATGATCCCGCTGCTGGTTCTGTGATCGTGCTCGTGCTCCCTGAGTTATTTCAGATTCACTGTACCAAGTAGACTGATATGGTGATGCAGATGCGGATGCTGACGCAGACTATAAAAACATTAAAATAATTGTTATTTCTTAGATAGCTCATAGAAAATAGTAATATTCAAACAATCAAGTTCAAGGCTGTTGGTGATATGGCTTCCTAAAAGGCAGGCGAAATGGTTGTGCCGGGGATTAACTCAGTCTCTCAGAACCTAGGATTACACTAGTACTAAGAAAAACCTTGAGACAGACTGTTTAATCACCCTAACATTAAAGGCAGGATATTACCAGCTGTATTCTTAGTTTATGCACTGCTTTGTGCATATGCAAAGTCAAATTAGTATGTATTCTGGTTGGAAGAAGATGCCTACCATTTCAGTATTAAAGTGAAAATAATTTACTTTTTGTTTCCAAATGCAGTTTTTGAAGTTTAGAAAGTATTTTATATAAGACTATAATCTCTTATCCACAATTGTAAAGTCTCCAAATTCTGAACATTGTTAGCTATTTATTTTGTTTCTATTTTAACAATTTAAGATTGTAGGATGCCTCAGGTGCAACTATTTAAAAAAAAAAAAATCTAATGAATGTACCCATAGTTTTTTGAATCTGACCACACATATATTCAATTTAAAATACTACCTGATATTCAGAATCCAGTCTAAAGGAAGAGTCTCTAGAATGATAGGAATCATTTAAACTGGTTCCTCTGTTTCCAGACACCATCCTAGCGCTTACAGAACCAGAAGGTTGAACAGAAATTCTTCTTGGAATCCTGGAAGGTTTAGACTCCATTCTTAAGGTTTCCTGTGAAATGAAAATTTATATTAATTTTATTTGAGAAGATCTGCAAGTACCCTCACCCCTTCCCCCCTATATACAGCAACAATTTATTCTGAAAAGGTTCATTTAGCTTGAGACACATACTAGGTCTCATTAATGAGAAAGCAGCCATTCAAGAACTGCCCCAGTCCAGCTTCACGGGTAAAGGCGCTAGCCTTCCAAGTCTGGAGCAGATCTTTCCAGAACGCACACCTATTTATAGAGGGGTCATACTCTCAGAACTCCTACAGTGAGTGACTAGAGGCAGAGATGGGAGACAGAGATAACAATTACCAATTCACCGAGAAGTTCTCCCATCAGCCAGCTTGGAGTACCCAATTCATCTGGGAGACAAGACGAATACTTGCCTCAACAAGGAGGGAGGAAAGAAATGACTCCAGAAAACTGCCCTCTGCCCTCTGTGCATGGATGTACAAAATCAAATTTAAAATTAAAAGGATCAAATAGTCAACTTTTTGCAACACTACTAAACTGTGAAACTCTTAACCCCTTTCGCCTTAAAGGCAGATTTAGTAGCATCCAATCAAGATTTCTTACTGCTCATTTAGTAAGGAAAGATGTTCACATAGAAGACGCCTGAACTTTTTCTCACATACATTTTTCCTTGACTCTCATGCCTTCCTTCTTAATATGCACATCTTTTAATAAATATACTCTCACATGCCTTTGTATATGCCTTATCTAACTTTTGACAATCAGATTAAATCATCTTCTGTGTAATTCCACTTTTCACATGGTTTTATTAAGACATCATACTACTTTAGACTTGTTATTTGTTTACCAGTTTATTTCCCTTCCTCAACAACAAATTTCTTTAAGTCAGGATCATTTTAACACCTCTAAATCACTGCCTAAAATATGTAAACGTCCTGGCAGAAATACAGACCCTTGTGATCCTCTTTCTGGCTCTCAGAGAGCCCAGCACCCACATCAGATAGCTCACAACCACCTCTAACTCCATCCAGTTCCAGGATATCTATCTATCCATCCCCCTTCTTCTGGCCTCTAAGGGCAACTGAACACACAGGCTCTGACTCTAACAAAGTGGAAAATAGGTACTTAAAACATACACGTAGAAAATCTTAACAAAATAAGTATCTGAGTATAGCATATTCCTATGTCTGTATCGTAGCATTCCAGAGCCTGAGACAAGAGAAGCAAGTCTCAACTATGCAGGGAAAGCAAGTCTTCAAAAACAGTGTTTTCCTCTCATTTACTGCTGACATGATCTCTTAATTATAATACACATAAACACAATAGCTGGTATTTACCAAATATCATATGGGGGTAAGGAACTACTGATTATTCATTACTCATCTCCAAAACAACACTGTGAGATGCTTTATTAGCTCAACTTTGTAAGAAAACTTGCTTAAGATTATTAAAAAGTAATATTTTAAGTGAAGTGATCTGTAAAATACATAAACCAGAAATGGAACTGGTTACATGGTAACTTAAGGAAGTGGCTCAGTTGGTAAGATCCTTGCTGTACAAACATAAAAACCCAAGTTCAGTCTCCAGCACTCACATAAAAGAAAGGATTTTGGGGGGACACACTTATAATCTCAGCCTTAGGAAGGCAGACACAAAGAAACCGGAGAATCTGCTGCTGGAAATCTGTAAACTCCAGGTGCAATAAGGTAGAGTGCAATTTTGGAAGACACCTGATGTTGACCTCTGGCCTTCACACACACATGCCCCTACATAAACACATACAAAACAACCAATGCACAGACACACAGACACAGACACACAGACACACAGACATACACCCTTAAATTCTGTTCATGTAAAATGTGGAACTGAGTATTTTTCACTCTTATAGATTCATAATTAAGTTTCTAAATTTTCTTCAGAGTATATGACATAGAATAGCCATCATTAACTCTACCAGATCTTTACCTATAAATATATCACATCACACAAATTCTGACTGGCTCTAAGAACACCCACGACAGTAACCACCACTGAGACAACAATCTTCAATTTTTTTCCTCTCCTATTTGCTCTTAACCTCAGATTAATTGTAACTATACATCACAACCCCTCCAAGAACTTCGAATCCCAAACTACGGCAGAAAGTCATACTTAAAAGATTGCTTTCCAGAAACACCGAACAAATCAAATGTAAGTTACTTTGGTCAGCATAGAAACCTTGATTGTTTTCACATTTTCCTGCAATTTGTGCAGATCTATGTAAAGATTAGAAGTACATGGCCCACATTCTAGAAGCATCCACTTTCTCAAACCAATGCTCAACTGAGGAACCCACCTGTCTGATATTAAGAGATCATCTCTTGAAAATAGAATTCCAAGTAAAAGACTCCTTTAGAACAAAGGATAAGATGGTCACTGAAGACTGGTACCAACTACCTTCTAATAATGTTGGTTTGTTGCTAATAAAGTTGTCTTTCTCAGTCACTCTACCTGGAGCCACGGTCTCCATCAGAAGATAGCAGAATAAATTCTTGTGTGATTCCAGCTTCATTTGCTTAACATTTGTGAGATTCTCTCATGCTAATGTCTCATACTGCATGCCACTGCATGTGTACATATTAATTTTCCCATTCTGTCAATGGAAATTAGATTGTCTCTTACTACCAACACCATTTATACGAGGATACTGCCTTTATAAATCCAAAAACCTTGTGGGCTGGCAAGACACCTGAGATGGTAAAGTTCCTGCTATCAAGCCTGAGGACCAAGTTCAACCCCCAGAACCTACATAATGAAAGGAGACGAGTAACTCACACAAGCTGTTCTCTGGTCTCCAATGTACCTGGGCACACACAACCACACAAATGTAAGAGCTAGAGATACAGCTCAAAGGTTAACAGCATGTATAAAGAGTCCCCACATAAGGCAGTTCATAACTGCCTGAACTCCAGCTCCAGGGCTCGCTCTCCCACAAACCCGCACATACCATCATCCCCAACACACATATTTAAAATACTAAAACTTCTTAAAATTAAAAATTTTTTTAAAGTTAAAAAATGTAAAAAGTTTTTTTTCCCTAGGGTAGGGAATCTGTCTTCTGGAGACAGCCACACTCATTAAGACTACAAAAGGGAATCAAGAGATAACAAAATAATCTCCCTAACTTTGCATTACCAACTTAAGATCAAAACCTGTTTTACCTCATTCTGCAAATTAGAATTCAGGCAAATACACAGAGTCACTTCACTACATGTCTGATGTGCCGCTTAGATTAAGACTGCTTTACTAAAACATTTAAACTTAAGAAAGACAAAATGTCAATTTCACTTTCAGGATAGTCTTGATAACTTATCAACTTTAGTATTAACTAAATCTTTCTACTTAGATTTACAACAGAATGTATTACATTAATATTTGTCTTTAAAACATATCAGATAGTGACATTAAAAAGATGAAGAGAAAGCAGGGCAGGCTGTACCTAAGTTACTCTATTTTACAAACCTGCAGTTTCCCTTTTGCTAGGCTGTTTTTGTTAAGATGAAATGAACAGGTAAACTGGGCAGGTAGATAGCCATATTGGATACACAGAATGGGAAGAACAACTCTCATACTACAAACTGCCTAACCATAGAGCAAGACCTAATAACTTATTTATGTTAACAAAAAATTGTTATTTGTGAACTTACCAAAATCAATCAGGTATACACGGACATATCAAATCATATCAGAAATACCAGGCTTTTTATCAAAAACACCAGTCCAATAAATGATGCAGCCCTGACCTGAAACATAAAAGGAAGGGTACCTAAGACCATGGCATAGTGGCAACACCAACTTGCTATCATGACCACTTGTGGTACTTATCATTCTGGAGATGAGCAGGACTCTTCCATGTCCTGTTCTCATGTCTACCCATTTCAGAGCTAAGCTAAGCTAAATGAGGCTGGGTTAAGCCTAGTCATGGGATCCTTGCCTAGACTGCACATTTAAGTAGTTGTAGTGACTGCCTTTTAGTATCATCCCCTAGTCTTCACTGTCATTCCTGGCCTCTTTAACCCTTTCCTGGTGTTTCTGTACTTGCTCAATGGGTAAACCATGAAATGTATAATCAGGTGTTAGCAGAAATTACTAAATAAAATGAGACTGTAATAAAGAACTTGTGAAATCAATGGTAATCAGCAAAGTAAAACCAATAAAACCTAAGTAGCTTTCTAATTTATCATTAAATAGAGGCTGTGAAAGAACATAAAAATGTTGGTCTGTTTCTGGCTCGGATACAGCAAATATCAGATAGTCTGTAACAAGTAAGAAAAAAGTAACATGTCAAGTATCTTTTGATGCAACTAAGACTTTCCAGCAAATGAGAAGAGTAATAGCAATACCAGATGTGGCTATTGCAACCCTATCTATCGGGAACTACTGGGAACAGATTATCTTTTGCTCAACTTTCACAAAGCAAGAATAAGTGAATCAAACCTTAAACTGTTTAAAAAAATTACTAAAGAATATTGAAGGCAAGAAACATCATGGTTTGTTTGTTTGGAGAATCTGAACTAGGAGAGTCCAGTAACTAACTCAGCAGAGAGGGTGGTGCTATAGTCTAGGCACCTGGAAAGAGCTGAGAACTAGAAACAAAGCATTCAACTTTATTGTAACAGAACAAAAAACTGGAGATACAACACACCAAAACTCAAACCAACAACAACAAAGACATCTCAGCAACACAATTTCTATGGAAACAGTACAACAATTCCTTAAGAATAAAAACAGAATTTTCATAGAACCCAGCAATTCCATTTCTAGACATATACCAAACCAAATCAAACCAAGGTCTTGGAATATTTGCACACAGCAATCACAGCAGTATTGTTCACAACAGAGACCAAATGTTATCAATAAAGGAAAAAACAAAATGTGGTGCATATGTACAACTCATTGAGATGGCTCATCAGGTAAAGGCAGCTGATGCCAAGCTGAACAACCTGAGTTGGATCTCTAGAATCTGCATGGTAGAAAACCAACTGCTACAAACTAACTCCTCTGACCTCCAAGCATGCGCTGTGGCACACACATGCCCATGGACATACAGATCACCCAAACACTAAAATTAACTAAAAGGTAGTGCACACCTTTAATCCCAGCACTCAAGAGGAAGAGCAAACAGATCTTTTCAAGTTCAAGGCCAGCCTGGTGAGTTCCAGGACAGAGATACACAGAAAAGATACAGAGATACACTGAAAGACCCTATTTTCAAAAATTCAAAAATAAAATAAATGTAAACTCTCAAAAAGCTTTAAAGGGGGCATTCTGACCTGTGAAGCAGACTTGAAGAAATTACACTTGGAGAAGTAAGTCCAACACAAGATAACTACTATTGTATTATTTTACTTAAATAAACATAGTCAAAATCACAAAGATAAAAAAACAGTAGGGCAGTGACCAAGAGGAGTCAAAGTCAAGACTTACTCCTTCAAAGTGTGTACAGATGAAAAGAACTATGGTGATAGGCAATGATAATGGTTACACAAAATCAACTGTATTCTTAAACACAATTAGGATGGTAAGTTTTGTTATTTTGTCTTTTTTTTTTTTCTTCAGAGCTGAGGACCGAGCCCAGCTCTATCACTGAGCTAAATCCCCAACCCCAGGATGGTTAAGTTTTATGTGATGTCATTTCACTACTATAAAAAAAAATGCGAGAGAAAAAAGATGATGCATGAGGCTAAAAATTCCATTTAATTAAAAACCTGTATTTGGAGAGACAGAGTAGTTGGAGTTATAACCAGAGTTTGACCTCTGGTCTCCAAGTGTGTATTTGGAGAAAGAGAACCTCATATTCTTCCCAGCTCCATTCCCTCAAAGACAACATATTTAATCATGGGGTAGATTTGGGACTACCCACAGGCACAACTCTCCTCAACTACTACCATAACCATTTTTCGTATATTTTCACGAATGGATCAATTAATCTATTTAACTGATTTTTAATACTTTTAATATTAAAGCTAATATTTTAATAATCTATTTTAAAATTTTAATAATGTATAGATTTGATATTGAAACCCAAAGTCTCTTTTCTGGTCCTGTGTTCTCCAAATATTGTCTAGAGATTTACACTTTCCTATTCTATTCTTAAATCACTAAAAACTGTAAGAGGTCAGGACAGAAGTGATGGCTCAGCAGTTATGAAGGCTTGCTGCTCTTGCAGAGAATTTGGGTTCCATTTCCAGCACACACATGATAATTCACAACCATCAGCAGGCATATGTGGCATACATACATATACGTAGGCAAATACTCATGCACATAAAATAGACTTTTCAATTTTAAAACAGAAACTAACAAAACCAGAAGTAAGATTTCAAAATAATAAAACATTTGGAACACTCCCAAAACCCTAACTTGCTAGGGTCCCGCGTGTAGCTCAATGTAAGAATGCTTTGCCTGGCATGTATGAGGCCCTGTAGGACCCCTAGCACAGAAAGGAAGGGAAGGCAGGCAGACAAAAATCAACCAAGTTCACCCAAACTATCCGTCTCCCAAGTCCACTAGCTATATAAAAGACAAAAATAAAACAATAATGACCATAAAAAGAACTTATAGATGATATGAGAAGGAAATTGTGGAGAAAAGGTCTGATTATCATCCTCAAAGGGCTCAAAATAAGACATGTAAGAATATGCAACAAGGATTGTAAGAGCTGTGAAGATTCTAAATGTAATATATTTAAAAATGAGAAACACTGAAAGGGACTAAGGATAAAAACTGAAACCAAACCAAAGAAACATTACTCTTCTCACTGCTGTGACTAAAAAATAAAACAACAGAAACCACTGACAACAAGCAACTGCAGAGAGGAGGGAGGCTACTCCAATTACAGTTTAAGGGATACAATCCACCATAGTGGAAAAGGCATGGCAGGAGATAAGGCAGCTGGTCACAAAACATTAGTGAAGTGAACCTAGGCAAGCCTCCAGCAAGGTGCCACTTTCCAGAGGTCCCACAACCTTTCAACACAGCTCCAGATGAGAACCCAACGGTCTAAACAGCTACAACAAATCCCTAACATCGTGCCACTAATTCTAGGGCCTAGCTACAAAACCCAAAATAAAACAGACCCAGAATAAAAATGGCTTACTGATTTGTTTACAATATTCTAATGACAAGGACTGAAGCTGCTAGTTTGTTTTGAGGTTAGCTATGTGGAGTACTTACCTTACCTGACCCTCCTTTCCCACCTATAATGTAAATTCTAAGCAGGCCCCAAAGTCTTTTTTGTGTTGAGTTATTTTTGTGGGGCCAGTCAGATGGCTCAGTGGGTAAAGGTGCCAAACCTGACAACCTGAGTTTGATCTCTGGGACTCACATGGTAGAGACCTGTCTCTCTCAAGTTGCCCTGACCTCCATACATGTTTTTAAAAAATCAATTAATTTAAAATATGTTTTAAAAGGCAACTGTGATTATCTGGGAATGGAGGTATGCTTCTACTTGAATGACTGCTAATATTTAGTCATAATAGTATTAAGAGGCTACTAGATTTTATTATGCTATAAGATGGAAGAATTTAAGGAAAAAGGAGAATGATAATCCAAAAAAAAAAAAAAAAAGCATGAAAAACATCCTGTAATACTACTGTATGAAGGTAAACAAATCGTAGGGGGGAAAACAATATGGGGGTGAAGAGGACAAGTAGGACCAGAATGAGGGATGAAAGGTGGGACAAATATCTGATTTCCTTCTAAGTAAGATGCACATACTTCATTTACCTAGAAAAGTCTAAGTGTATCATCTACAAAGTTAGGATCACGCTGACAAGATAAGTTTGTCTGGAGACAAGCATCACACCATATAACTCTGGCTGTCCTAAAACTCACTCTGTAGACCAGCCTGGCCTCAAACTCAAGAGTCCGGTTTGTTTGTGCCTCGTGAGTGCTGGGATTAAGTACTAATGCCCATATATCCACTTCCCAAGATACTGCAGCTATTGGATAGTAAAGGCGACAGTCACCTAACTCAGAAACCTTCCCACCACCTGCTTTGTCATTTACATGCATATTTGCTAAGTCCACACAAAATTATTCACTACAAAGTAAAATTTTGCATTGGAAATTTAATGACATATCTGCAGAAAAAAATTTTCATGACCACTGATGTTTGTAAGTTTTATCAATGAGTCTTCGGCACTAAGAAGTAAGAGCATATTAACAAGCAGATGTGTTACTTTTTCAATGTAGCTACAAAAATATGAAATGTAGGACCGTTTCTGTGATGAGGATTTTGAACTGGAAGACAACATTCAATAAAAGATACAAGTCTACAACTTGTTTTTTAAAAGCACAATGCTTAATTATGTCTCCCATAATTTACTATGACTGTATTCATACCTAGTTCTTAAAGAAAGTAACTTAAGATATCTGTTCAAATCAAACCTCTTGAGAGAAGGCAGAGAGGCAGAGTCCTTTGAGAGATATAATTTGATACTGTATGAAACTATTTTTGGCAATGCTGCTACATAAACTGATTGAATTTTGACAATGTAGGTATTATGTGAAAACTTATATAATTTGGTTGCATAAGTTGTAGGTCAAAAGCACAAAAAATACCAATAAAATAAAATGTGGTCCTTGAAAAACATCTACCCAACAAAGATCTAGAAAGCATTTTTTAAAAATTCATTTACTTAATAGATTTTTATGGACTGTTTACTATGTGTTGAGCATATTAATTTTTGAAAAAGGGGATAGTAAGCTGAGCAGTACATTAAGGTGTAGTCTGGTGAAGACCAAACCATATGAATAAGTGTTAAACTCTGTAAGAGAAAAGAAGAGACATAAGCAAAAACCACATCGGAACATAGTGCACTTAATTTGCACACAGTACTTGTGACTCTAATGCAACTTTCAGCACACCCATGGTGGGAAGTCTACTAGAAGTCTGTGCTCATGCCCCTCAAAAACAAGCAAGCAATGACAGGTATAAGGGACCACATTTTCTGGTCTCTTCATATTGTTCTGAATGCAGAAAGACCATACTGAGCCACAAAGTCATTACAGTCTTAAGTGTCTGAAGTTGTCACTTTGTTGAACTCTCAACTCCCAAGATGAGGACTCTGGGTAAAGACTCTCTGTTACAGAATCATCTATATCTTTTACTGTGTCCTCACCTTAAAGCATCTTTTTTTTTTTTTTTCAGATTTTTTAAAATTTATTTTAGGTCAGGTATGATGGTGCACACCTTTAATTCTAGCATTTGAGAAGCAGAGACGGGAGGATCTCTATGAGTTTGAGGCAGCCTAGTCTACACAGTAAGTTTCTAGACAGTCAGAGCTATGAGACCCTATCTCAAAAACTAGCTAAGTAAAATTTTATTTATCCTGAGATATAAAGCCATTTTAATAGTGACTGATAAATGTATCAAGAGTTACGTGTACAATTCTCATGGTGGTATATTCTGACAAATCGGGAGCTATCAGTCAGTAGCTTGCTCCATCTACTAACAAAGATTAACTTTCTCTTGCTATAGATAAATTCTGGAATCTTAGGAAGCCCTTCAGAGCCCTCTACAATTAGTTCATGCTTTCAGTGGTCTGTTATATACTACCCAAAGGGTCTTTACACACACACACACACATACACACACACACACACACACACACACTCATCAACAAGATTAAATATATTCACATCTATTCCACGGAAATAATCTTTAGGTCTTCTTTTAGTTCGTGTACAGGCCTAAAAAAAAAAAAATGTCATCACCAGGTATTTTTTTAAAAAAGATTTATTTTATATATATGAGTACATTGTTGCTCTCTTCAGACACAGCAGAAGAGGGCATTGCATTCCATTACAGATGGTTGTGAGCCACCATGTGGTTTCTAGGAATTGAACTCCAGACCTCTGGAACAGCATTAACCACTGAGACATCTCTCCAGGCCCCATCACCAGATATTAATATTTGAAAGTTAAATCTCCATCTGATAGTTGTTACTTACCAAGTTGCCTGTTAAATACATCTTGTTAACAATGAAGCATAGGTCTACTGTAAACCATTAGAAGTTTGTGAGATGATTTCTAACTTTAGCATTAATCACACACAGTCTACCTACACTTAAGAGAATCTCAAGAACCCTATTCAACTTCCACACCCTGGAAAAGTACACGTTGGAAACAACCTGTTGTTAAGGCTAAAAAAAAGTTGAGTTTCTACAAAGATCTGTATTGATATAAGGTAGAAAGGCTAGCAGACAGTGGGGAGGGGCTATAAAACACCGCCTAGCTAAGACCTTCTACCAATATATAAGGGAGAGCTCAGCTGGCACAAGGAACAGAGGCTTATACAAAATCTGATTGCACTCTAGACCACAGAATAGACAGAAGACAGGAAGGAAGAAGGCAGAAACACTAAGAAATCCTCACCTCTCAAAGACAATGAGGCACAGAGAGCACACCTGAGATGGGAGACGCACAGGTAAGATGGAAAACACTTCCCTAAATATGATTTTGCTCCAATTAGTAAAATGCAAAAGCAGTCTACTGCAGAAAAAGCCCCTGAGACCCCTCTATGGTAAAGGACATTAAAATAGCAACTACTGAGGTTGGGGCCAGCAGGAAGGCACATGCCTCCAAGCCTACAATCTGAATTTGAGCCTCTGGACCTACATAGTCCGAGAAGCCATTCCCACAAGCTATTCTGACCTTCATATGCAGTCTGTGACTCACCTGCACCACACACACAAAATAAAACGTAAAACAAAACAAAAATCCCTGAGGTGGGCACAAAACTACAGAGAAGAAAGCACACAGCCCTCCAGCCTCACACACTAAGGACAAAGCAGTGGCTGGAGGAGCTTCTAGGGAAAACACAAGCTAAAGCAACACTATCCATTACATTTATACCCTGGCAGAAGTAGAGCACACAGATACAAACTAGGATAATTAATATTACACCTACTTAGAAGGCTGAAAATGGTGATTACAAAACTCTCCAAATGTGGGCCAATGAGAAGACTGTTCAATCCCCAGAATCCACATGGTGGAAAGGAAGAACTGACTCCCACAGGTTGTCCTCTCATATGTACACAAAATAAAGTTTTAAAAAGAAAACTAACCTCAAAATGTTATGGAAACACTGGTTTAAAAAAAGATGAAGACGTCACAGAAATAAACAAAATGATCTTTTGATGACTTAAAGCAGAAAAAAAATCTACAAACATATTAAAGCATGTTTAAGAATAAAAGCCAGAAAATGTTACGAAGAGTGCAACTCAAAGCACAGAGGAGGAACCAGGCAGAGTTCGCAGAGTAACTGCAGAGAGCGGATCTCTGCAGATTATAAAAGCATTGGGTACTCTGCTCAGGCATGTGCATTTAAGAGTTTCTCTTTCCACTCTGTTCTAGAACTTTCAGAGATAAAATAATTAGTATTCCAACAAAACTCTTATCTGTTTAGCATTAATAAATTCACTTTTTGTGATACTAAAAGGAACTTAAAAGTGGGTTTCACCGCTTTCTGGAAGCCCAACTTTATAGGAAGTAAATGCTGTAATGTTTAGAAGCTACTCAAGATTCTCAAACAAGTTCAGTTAATAACAAACAGAAGTTCCCCCAAGCTAGCTAGGCAACCAATCAAGACATGGGAAGAGAGTCTGGCTCCAAGACAGTCTTGAGGACCCAAAGATAAGACATGAAATATGGACAGGAGGCAGATTTGATATATAACTTTTAAAGAAGAAAACAAATAACCTAAAAACTAGACGGAGAGGAACATGAATTACTCAGTAATGCTAATAAACTAATGAATCTTAATGTTTTCCTTCTTATTCCAGGGGACTGAGAACAAGGAGCAAGAAAGTACAAAGTAAGATGGTTTTAAAGAGCGGGGGCAGAGAGGGACAGATGCTCAGCAGTTAAAGAAGCTTCCCAGCATCCATATGGGGCAGCTCACTTAAAGGCCTGGCACTCCTTTCTGCCCTACACAGGCAATCAACATTATATGCACAAATATACAGACATACACAGTATGTATCGTAGGAGGGAGAAGCTGTATGGCAGCACCTATGAAACGGCTTACTGGGTAAAAGTACCTACTGCCAAGCCTCATGATCCTGAGTTTGTTCCATAGAAACCATCTGATGGAAGAGAAAAATGACTTTTCAAAGTTGTCCTCTAACATAGGTACCCACATACATACAGGCACATAAAATAAAAATTTTAAAGATATAATTTTTTTAACTGAATAAAAATTAACAGTCAGGCATTGTAGTGCAGGCCTTTAATCCTAGCACTTAGAGGCAGAAGCAAAAGAATCTAAGTGTGAGGCCAGCCTTATCTACCCAGTGAGTTTCAGAGAGACCATGTCACAAACATAAATAAATGAATAGCATAAAGTAACTACAAGTCCAGATGATGCTGTTAACAAAGTTCTGAAAAGGACAGTAGGGCAGTGCAGGCTCAGTCTTATGTCCATTTTTATAGTCAGACGCATACCGTCCCTTTGCTCTCTACCTATACCTTCTACTTGGTCAGCCTTAGCACTACTCTTCTAAGCTGTCTTTAATAGTAAACTCTGGAGTATAACTGAAGCCTTGAAAGATAATGCATGCCCATAATCCCAGCACTCAGGCTTAAAGCAGGGAGATTGTGAGTGCATGGGCAACACGGCAAGACTTCTTTCTACCAAAAACCAAAAACCAGGAGACAGGGAGATGGTTCAGTAGTTAAGACTTGCTGCTTGCAGACTGAAATCCAGAAACTCACACCAATGGAAGGTGGCTCACAAACGCCTTAACTCCAGCTCCAAGAAACCTAACCCTCTCTTCTGGTCTCTTAGACATAGAGACACGCACAGACACAATTTAAAAGGTGGGGGGGAGGTAATAGAAAACATGAAGAAAAAAAGTTCTGTGACCTGCTTATAGAGACCAGTGTTTGAACCCTACCACTGTCCGTGTAAAACTTGGATTTTCACTTAACCAAATTAGGAAAGCTGTGAATTTACAAAGCAGAGATGTAGCAGTACAACTCAGAAGTAGTTGTTTTTCTTTCTTTTTTACAGTACTGGAGACTGAACTTGGATCCTCACAATGCTAGGCAAGCACTGTACCACTGAGATCCAGCCTTAAACTATAATTTTTTTTTTTAAACAATTATTTGAGTCAAGCATAGGTGGTACATGGCTTTAATCCCAGCACTCAGGAGGCTGGCTGACTTCTGAGTTCAAGGTTAAAGTAGTTGATGCCCAAGGCCAGCCAGAGCGGTACAGTGAGACCCTGTCTCAAAACAACAACAACAACAAAAACAAACTACTGTTTTGGCACAGGTCTCACTAGGTTGCCCAGAATGGTGTTGCAGCTGTGCTCTTTCTACCTCAGCCTCTATTGGACTAACAAGCTGTGCCACACTAAGCCCAACCCCAAGGTTTGCTTCTGCTTCCTCTATGACTCTGCAGATCACTGTGTCCTAATAATGTCATAACAGTTTCATTCAGGTATGTCAAGTAATATAGTAACATAGTAGACACAAACCATAATCCTAGACTAACAAAAAAGATCCAACCCATCCACATCAGCTGATGTTGTCTCCTACACCTAAGTCTTTTTATGCACTTATTAACAAACTTAACACAGTTATTAGTAAAATTCATTTACCACTTTCTTTCCAAACCAAGATACTGAAGTTTTGTAGGAAATAAACGGACCACTACCTAATTTCTAACACATACCAAATTCAAATAATTTGTAGAAAAATGGTACAATGTAAGATGCTTTGAAATCTGTGTGGTATGATTCTGTATTTAATCTCTCTAATGCTTAAATTTTTCACCTACAAAATGATATTGCTTTCAAAAGTGTATTCTGAGATTAGCTGACACAGCACATATTTAACAAATACTAGATTTTATGAAATAATACTAACAGAGTTAGGAATTTCACATAAATAGCTCAAAAAGTATATTGGCTTTCTTATATTTTTATTAAATATAAGAAAAATTTAAAATTTTTTTAAAATTTTGTGTATATGAGTACAGTGTCACTGTCTTCAGACACACCAGAGGGCATCAGATCCCCTTACAGTAGTTGTGAGTCACCATGTGGTTGCTGGGAATTGAACTTAGGACCTCTGGAAAAGCAGCCAGTGTTCTTAACGGCTGAGTCATCTCTCCAAGCCCAGCTTTCTTATTATTTAAAATTTGCCTTTATCATATATACTAAAGACTTTAAGAATCACTTGGGGCTATTCACAATCCATTCTCTACAAAGAAAGTTCTACAAATTTAGTTACTGTGATAATTATCTCCACAGTCAGAGCACTTACTGTTCTTGGCAGAGGCCTGGGTTTGGTTCACAGCACCTACATGGCAGCTCAGTAATCTGTACTTACTCCAGGTTCAGGTGATGTGATGCACCCTTTTACCTCACTGGACTCCTACACACACGGTGCACATGTATACAGCCATATACATAAAATAAATGAATAAATCTTAAAAGTGGGGGGTAAGGCTAGGGCTATAATCTCAGCACCAAGTAGAGGCATGTGTATTAAAAAGTCAAGGTCATTCTCACATATGTAAAACCAGTTTGGGCTAGAGACCTTGTGTCAAAAAATAAGTTGGGGGGCAGGGGAGAGAAATTGTTCAACATGTAAAACATTTTCTGCTCAAGAAAGAAGACCTAAGATTGGATCTGTAGCACCCACATAAAAAGGCAAGTTATGGTGATGAACATCTGTGCTGTGAAACCAAGGCCCAAGACAGGAAGATGCCAAAGGCTAGCTCACCAACCTATCCCAAGACCACTGAGTTCCTGGCTCATTTAGAGACTGTAAAGACTTCATCTCAAAAAACAAGGTGGATGGTAGAGATGCTCAGGTACCAGACATTGACCTCTGGCTCCCACACACAGAAGGGCTTGAGAACCCACATACATATGCATATACAACATACACACAAAATAGAAATAGCTGTTTATAATCTTAACATCTACAAAGTAAATACCAAAATGTGCTGTGCTCATAAAGACTAAGATGAGGTCACAGTCACAAAATAGAGTGTAGATCACCTGATGTGCAGGTCTTAAATTTCCTATTAAATTCTTATACATATAAAAAAATAGGAAAAATTAACTTCCACATACCATCAACAATGTTAAACTATCATTACTCAATCAGACTTATATACTTACCATTTCTTACATTATTTTAAAGAAACTGCAATCATGGCATTTTAAAGAATATATATTCCTAAAATGATCTAAATCTGTGGCAAATGAAAAAACAACTACTTTCTCCCGCACCTTAGAATGAATGTATCTTGCAATGCCATGATGATGGTCTAGATAAGACACTGCCAACTTCTACTTTTCTACCCCTTAAATGTATATGTGTACTGCAAATGTACTGTATGATTTGAAAGAGTCCAAAGAGGTCTTGAAGCTTCCACTTTCTTTTTTTTTTTTTTTTTGGTTTTTCGAGACAGGGTTTCTCTGTGTAGCCCTGGCTATCCTGGAACTCACTCGGTAGACCAGGCTGGCCTTGAACTCAGAAATTCGCCGGCCTCTGCCTCCCAAGTGCTGGGATTAAAGACGTGCGCCACCACCACCCGGCGAAGCTTCCACTTTCATTCCTCAAATGCTACTCTGAAACGTCATACCATCAAAGATCACACAGAGTATCAAGATCCAAATATCAACCAACACCACTTTGAGGAGAAAAAGCTAAATGAGGCCAAATGAGGGAAGCTCTTCGAGACACACAACTTCTGGGGCCTTTTAGAAAAGCCTCTCTGATACTTAGCTATCACATACTTACAGTATTCCTAATATTAGTATCTTAAGGTATTTTTTTTAACTATTTTTGAAAGGTGAAAACTTAGCATCTTCATTGGAAAATATAAATGATTTTGTCTATCAGTTCTATAGCACGTAAAGATAACCTATTCCTTTTGAAATAAATTTACTCTTTAGGTGATACAATTCAATCTTCATTCAGCAACTGCAAACCAATTTAGAGTTCTTCAAGCAAAGTGAGAAATACATGATTACTAGCTTTTACAAGCCTAGCCTCTTTATAGCTGTTGGCAAAACTGGGTGCAGGGGTGTAGGTGATTTTAAAACCTGCTGTTCAAACTTATCTAGTCTAACCAGTAGTCAGAGGAAATATACTTGAGAACAGGTAAAACCAGCTTTGGCCACATTAAGTTCATGTTAGTGTAGAAAAGTAAAAATCACAAATGTCGAATCTCAGTCAACTGTCAAATTATAAAACAATTTTACCATTTCCACCCAGTTCTTTTACAGTCACTCCCAGCAACTTTACTAATGATACAATGTTGTAAAAACATTTAAAAAAAAAAAAAAAAAAGGTAAATGAATTACCTCAAACAGAGTTCTCCTTTAGGGATCTAACAACTTCACTAGGAACTCATTCATTTTTAAGCTGTGATCTAATTTGGCCCACTGTTGATCTAGAGTTTACTAGCTCAGGACTTAAATTTGTTGCTTAAAGGTGTGGCTTGATACAAGTTTATACACTCTAGTTAGGTATTCCCAGGTTTTTTACAGACACACACAGAAGAATGTGTCAACATGATAATCTAAAGATAACTGTACTTGGGTACAACTCTTTCTCTATTCCGAGGCACAAGGCACTAAGACTCTAATGCATTCCTCAGTCTTCCCTGCTAAGCTATAGCCTTCCTTCACTACCTTCCCACCATGGGGAGCCGTCACCTCCTTAACAGAGCACATCATCACTGCAGTCCTCGCCCAGACTCAGTTTAGCTCAGGCACCACCGCCTTCACAGTTCTCCAACCCTACGCCTACTTTACACCCCACAGTACCTCTGTACAGTATTTACAGTAAGGCAGTCACAGCACTTGTTTACTCGTTGGTATGATGACTAAACTGTGAGTTGTAGGAAGATGTTGCGTCAAGCTCATTCCTGCAAAGGGAAGCTCTAACCTGGTAACCAAACAATGCTTTCTATTACTTAATAAATTTTCCACTGTATGATTACTTTCCTAAAATATATTAAAATGTGGACATAACAAATGACAGAGGTGTGTGAGATGGATATGGAACTAATATTTGTCTGCATAAATGCTACAGATGACTTATGTTCAAGTTGATTACCCAAAACCTTCATGTAGAACACAGAGATAAATCTGTAAAGTGGGGAAACAATCCTTATTCAAGACACCTGGCCTGGGTTGAGGTGTCTTAAATATAGCTGTGAGCACAAATACTTAGCATGCCCCAAGACCCTACATTGCATAAGACATCCGACCCATCATGTAACTGAAAATAAGATATTGGGGTGGGGCACTAAATTCCATTATATACATATATGAAACTGTCAAAGAATGAAGGAAAAAAAAAAAAAAAACTATGGGCATGGGGGAAGTGGGGAGGAGAGGTAGATGGTGTACCAAACATTTAGGACAAGAAACTAGAGCTGTGTGGTGGTGTTAGATCTGGTGGCACACTCCAGCAATCCCAGAGCTCAGACGGCTTAGGCAAGAAGAATATCTTAAGTTAGAGGTCAGTCTGGATAACATCATGAGTTCAGTGCCAGCATGAGACACAAGGTAAAAGCCCTCTAATCAACCCATATATACATGAAGCTATGGGGACACAACTCACAAAGTCCAAGTTTTAAGGTTTTTTTTTTTTTTTTTCCCTGTGCAGAATGCTTGGTTATAAACGGGTGATAAATTCCTTTTGTTTGTAGTCATTAAAAATCCACAGCACAAGTATTGTGCCCTGTTGTGTGCCTGCTGACTGCTTCACACACTAGCTCAAAAAAAAAAAAAAAAAAAATGCATCCCAAGAGTTGGGGGAACTCATCTCAACTAGGAAATCTGAAGAGGTTAAAGAACTATGGCCATAGCGATGCCCAGAGTTTGAGATCCCATTGCTCCTGCCTCACACATATTGGAGCTCCTCAAAGAAAACAGTGACCCCATTTCTGGTTATCTTGTGAAAAATACATAGAACCTATCTACCTCTCTAGTAAAAGAACTATTGTTTAATTGTAAATCAGGACGGTATCTCGATACTCACCCCTTCGTTCTGGATACAAAGGGGGGGGGGTATAGAAGAGAGTAAGAAATGAGGACATTTTTTAAACAAATAAAAACCACAGAATGGCGTGTGACCCGAGGCCCGCTTTTTAAATTGTTTCCACACTGGTCGTGACGACGTGTTTATTTATGACCCGCACGGATTCTCACCCCCATGTACTAACTACGGTCTACTTTTGCGGGGAGGAGGAAGGAGGGTGATCATTGTAGTGGTTTCGTTTGTGTGTGTGTGTTTGTGTGTGTGTGTGCTCTTCACTACGCAGTTTCTTCAAGGTGAGGGAGCATTTTACTCCTCACACTCTACGTGTCTAGAGTCGGTCCCTTACAGCCTCTCCGCCCCGGTCTGAATCAGAGGAGCCATCCTTTCTGCCTCGCACGCCAGTGTCACGCCACTCACGGTGCGGGGCCACGGAGAGGCCTACCTTCACCTACTCCGTGGGGCTGGGAAACCGAGCGAAATACAGGGTGGGCCGACTCCGCACTACCGCCGCCCGGCTCCACGGGCCGCCGCGGGTCCCCGAGGGACACGCACCAGCTGCCCTCCCTGCCCCCAGGGTCCCGAGGTTGGGGGAGGAGGCCCGCACTCCAGCGCTCCCCTCCCCCACCGCCGCCGCCGCCGCCGCCGCCGCTCTTTACCCTCTTCCACTTGGCACTCCGCAGGGAGTGTCGCGCTCGCCGCAGCCACACCGCCGCCTCCTTCCTCGCTGTGCTCGGTTCCCGGGCTACGAGCAGAGAAGTCGGCGACGAAGCACAATGGCGGCCGCCCCTCCGGATGCGGCGCAGAAGTGGCCGCCGCCGTTGGCAGCCCCGCCCTTCCTCCTCCCCCGCCCTCTGCGCGCTCTCGGCCCGCTTCTCGCGAGAGCGGCGGCGCTGCGGGGGAGCCGGGAGCTGCGGGCGGGCTAGACGTGCCCCGCCGCGGGGTGGTGCTCTGACTGCGGCAGCCGTTGAGGGCCGCCTCGGGGGAAGCTGCCAGGCGCCACGGTAAGCGGCCGCAGCTGGTCGGCGACGTGCGGACGTGCGGGCGCCGGGAGCGGCGCGGGAGGCCGGCCGGGCTGGTCGCCGCCCGGAGTGCTAGGGGCTCGGCACCCGCCTCGCTCCCGCGCCCGCCGCGGGCCCCTGCAAGGCCCGCCGCTCCGGGTCCCGCCCGGCTGGTTGCGTGGGTGGATCTTGTTTTCTCTGCGCTTGGCAAGTGGCGCAGTGACTGTTTACGGAATGGAGTCCAACGCTGCCACCTCCCACCTCCCCTCGAGCCTCCCTGGCGCGTCCTCCCTTACCCAACCTTGTAGGATTTGACAGCTCTCCCTCCACCTACAGCCTTCTGATTGATTCGTACACCCTGCTGGCAGTTTCCTTGGAGTAAATAAGTTGTAGTGATGGGGTATTTTGACGATCACTTCTGAATCTTAAAAATCGGGCTTTTAAAAGCTCTGACAGCGCAGCTACAGGTTTTGCAGCAGACATCCACTTATTTTAGAAAGAGCGAGGGAATCTGTGACGTAGTCTGGTGAATGCGAGAAGAAACTTTCAAAACCACGGTTAATGTGGTGAACTAAGGTGTAAATGAGTCCTCTAAGAAACACAAAAGAGTATGGGAAAGCCACAAATTATGTGGAGTTTCAATGATGGACCAAACACAAGTTGTTTAACGGTAAGTTCTTACTGAAACTTGGAAGCACGGGGAGGGGGGAGGCACTTGGGTTTTTAAGTGACCTATTTGATTTAGGGGTTTTTGTTTGTTTTGTTTTTAAGGATAACTTGGATCCACATAAATTCCATTAAGTGAAATGGCATATGTGTGTGTGTGTGTGTGTGTGTGTGTGTGTGTATGTTTATGTATGTATGTGTGTGTGTATATATATATATATATGTTTGTCATTTCATCTGATCAAAGAAGTAGCAGTCAGTAATTATCTCTGTCTCATTTATCCTCACTCATCACTGTAATAAATTTTAGTACAAACTTAAGGGTTTTGGGTTTTTTTGGTTTTTTTTTTTTTTTTTTTTTTTTTTTTGATTTTGTTAAAGTTGACATCCAGGTGTCATCCTTTTAGGGAGTAGTAGACAAAATGTCTGGTAAAGGATAGAATTAAGTATAGATTACTTTTGAGGAGATTTAATTTGTCCTTTTAAGAGAAATAATTGTTCTATTCTGTTTGGCCGTATAACACCCTTAGGAATCAGAATTCATGGGTTCAAATCGAAGCACTGTCTGATTACCTTTGTCTTCAGCAAGTCTTTAACGTTGCTAAGAGTTCCTTAACCCAGGTTTCTTCCTGTGGATTTGGTGCTGCCTAAGCTTCATGGTGATGTTGAAAGGATTAAATGAGGTGATCTGTCAGTTCTTAGAACATAGCAAGCATTCCATAATTGTTAGCACTATGTCATGTGTCTAAGCCACCACTTGGCCCTTCTGGAACTTAATGTGGTGTAGATTCCTTGAACATCTTTCCCAGTTTATTCTGTGTTAAGAAGATCAACTGCACTGTTTTCCTGAGCTAGAGTAGACAAACGTAGTAGTGAGAACTTTTCTACAGAAGCCCGAAACCTGACAAGGACAGTTTGGGTGTTGGCAGATTATGGTTTCATCTCCTCGAAGTATGAGGATACTAAGAGAGGTGAGTGTGGTAGCTTTTGGGTGTTAACTGTTTAAAACTGTTAGAGTTATTTATCTAGTGTGTGTGTGTGTGTGTATGTGTCTGTAGGTGGAGGGGTGCTTGCCACTAGAGTATGTGTGAAGGTCAGAGGGCAACTTGTGGGAATGGGTTCTCTCCTGCCATGTGAGTCCTGGGGAATCAAACTCAGGCCATCAGTCTTTGCAGCAAGCTCCTTTACGTGTTGAGCCATCTCACAGGCTCCAGATTCTAATTTTTAATTAATGCTAAGTAATAGCTAAGAGAGAGAAAGAGAGAAAGAGAGAGAGAGAGAGAGAGAGAGAGAGACTGAGATTGATTTACTCTCTGCTATGAATTTTTAAGTAATTTAGCATTGTCAACAAATAATTATTGAAATTTGTTGTGTTAAAGACATGTTATGCTTTACTAGGAGTTATGGATATAAGTAAGTAAAATAGTGACTATATTTTCCAAAACAATAATCAGAGCAAAGGATTTGATAGCAAGCATCTGAAATCAGAGTTCCTCTAAAACTAGACCCAGTCCCTTTGGTTTGCAGCGTTCTCTCACTTCGCCATTTGATGATCTGTCTTTATGACTGTGGCTCCTTTCTGAATTCAAGTGTCTCTGTTAACCTCTTGCCAACACTGTTTCATTAGTTTCCATGTCTTTACTTCTCTAAGACAGTGTCTTAGTGGCCTTTTGGTCACTTCATCCCTCTGCCATATGAACTTGTCTGTCATCTGGCCGTGGTCACACAGCCCTGATTCTTGGGCTTAAGCATTGTTATTGTTTAATCTGCTGGATTACTTAGAGTTCTCTTTCAGGGGTCACATTTCAAGTTAACTGTTTTGCTCTTTTCATCATTATACCATAAAACCTTCTTAGGAGCTCCTGTGCGCATTCTTATTATTATTGTCGAGAAGGTGGGGTGATGTTAGCTTTTGACAAATTGATCATTTTCAATTATCGGTTATCTTAATCTTCTGACAAACAGGTTTCTCCACCATGAGACAAGTATTTACAGAACCTTTTTGGGATACCAATTTCTTCTAAGCTGAAAATCTTATTAATTCCTAGGCTAGAGAAGGGAATCTGGGGTTACCAACTAACTTGACAATCTACTATTTAAATTTATAGGTAGCGCCTGGCATGGTGGCGCACACCTGTAATCCCAGCACTCGAACTCAGGAGGCGGAGGCAGGAGGATCACAAGTTCAAGGCCAGCCTGGGCTACAGAGTTCCAAGCCAGCCTGGGCTATGAGACTCTGACTCAAATAAACAAAAAATAATAAAAATAAACATATAGGTAGGTCCCATTTTCTAGACTAAAGACCCCTATTTGTAATAAATGTTACATGAGAGTCCTGTGCTGTACATCTTTGGTAAAAAGATTCCTTTTGTGCCAAAAACTGTAACCCTTGTATTTAACGATTTCACAAATTTTTAATTTTTCTCAACAATTTTTATTGAAAAAGTGCAAAATTTAATAAATGAATATCTAAAAACATTCCTTTAATTGAGTTCTGCTTTTTTTGGCAGCAAAAAATTTGCTCTCCAAAGGTAATATTGAAAAGCATAAGAACATGTGAAAATGGTCCAGCCTGCAACCCTGACAAACTGCTCTCATGCTACAACTTCAGTATAGGCCTCATTCTTAGAAACTGCAGTCACTCACAGTTGTTCCAGACTCTGTCCTAGCGAACATGACTTCCAATTCATGGGGCACAATTTCCTTTTACTGCTTAAAACCTAGAGTGTGGGGCTGGAGAGATGGCTCAGTGGTTAAGAGCACTTGGAGTTCCCAGCATCCACATCCAACGTCTCACAAGTGCCTATAACTCTAGCTGCAAAGCATCTGATTCCCTCTTCAAGCCTTCGAGGACACTGTATTCACTTGCACAAGCCCTCATGCTGACATACATATACATCTAATTAAAAATTTAAATCTTAAAAAATTAAAATGTGTGTAGTGAAAGCATCCATCTCTTATTAATGATACAAGTAGGGTTTGGAGAACTTGGGCTAAATCTCACCCACCAGCTGTTACTGTAAATACTCTTAATGGAACAGTCATGCCCATTAGTTTACGTATTGTCTATGTATTAGTCAGGCTTCTCCAGAGAAGCATGGGCAGTCGTATGCCACACATTATCTGTCACTTACCAGGAGATTTACTTTAAGGGTTGGCTAATACGATTGTGGCGCCTGACAAGTTTGAAATTTATAAGGCAGCCTGGCACGTAGATTCAGGAGTCTTTGACAGTCTTGAGGGAGAACTTCCTCTTTCCTGGGAAACCTCAGTCCTTTTGAGGCTGATTGGATGAGACTCATCTACACCATTGAGAGTAGTCAGCTGCACTTAGGGTTAGCAGGCTATCGAGGTGATCCACAATCACAAACCTCCTGCACAGCATCTACCAGATAAGTGTTGATTGCAGAACTGAGTACTGAAGTCAACGCCGTGAGTTTAGCATCACGTGTGTGTGATTCTTTTCTTCCTACAGCATCAGAACTGAGTACCTGAGACAATACTCTCTGTCTGGTCCTGTATTCATAACTTTTCTTGTTGTGGAGACAAAATACCTGACAGAGGTAACTTTTGGAAAGAAGAGTCTGTGCTGGCTGACTAGTTTTATGTCAATTTGGCAGAAGCTGGGGTCATTTTAGAAGAGGGACCCTTAATAAAGTGCTCACTATCAGGTAGGCCTGTGGACTAACCTGTGGTACACTTTCTTGATCAATGGCTGACATAGGAAGACCCGGCTCAGTGTAAGTGCTTCCATCCCTGGACTGGTGTCCTGGGTGTTGTAAGAAGGTGGGAGGAACAAGCGAGTAAGCAGTGTTCCTCTGTGACCTCTGCATCAGTGTCAGCCTCTGTGACTTCTCAATGGTGGATTGTGATGCAGAACCATAAGCACAAATTCTTTCCCAAGTTCCTTTTGGTCATGGTGTTTGTTCATAGCAGTAAAAGCCCTAAGACTAATCTGGTGTTACAATTGGCAGTGGTACTTTATTATGGCAGGGAAGGCGTGGTGTCAGGACAGTGAGGAGGTCACAGTGTCACAGTGCATCTGCAGTCAGGAAGCAGAAACAGAGTGGTGCTCTACTCAGTCCCTTTTCATTTAGTTGGGGTCCCCAGCCTATACAGTGATGATGGCTCCATTCAGGATGGGTCCCCAACCTCAGGTAAACCTATCTGGAAATGCCTTTTAGGTGTGTCCAAAGGGCTGGCTGTCTCATCGGTAATTCAAAAGACAACCTAGCTGACAATGAAGATGAACCATCAGGTTCTTTACAGAGAATCTGCACACTTCTAGAGGGAATCACAAAACCAGATTAAATAATCACTGTTCCTGCAATATACACATATGCAAACACACACACACACACACACACACACACACACACACACACCCCATTGTGATAATAAGAACCACATTTGCCCTCCATTGCCTGTTTATACTTCAGGAGGCTGGAAGCAGAAGCAGCTATGGTTAGAGTTTCTGTGGGTACTTCCTCTGAGAAGTTTGGTTACATCCCCCTTCTTAAGTTTTTACTTGAGTTCTATATAAACGTGTGTGTATGTATGTATGTATGTATGTATGCATGCATGTATGGTGATTAGCTTTCATTATCAGCTTGATACAGGCTAGAATCACCTGGGAACGATATGTCAGGGGTTGTGTAGATTAGGTTGTGCCTGTGAAGAACTTTATTGAGTTCATTGGCATGGGAAAACCCACCCTAAATGTAGGCAACAGCATTTCCTGGGCTGAACTCTGGGTGGGATGAAAAGAGAGCTGGATGAACAGTGCGTCTGTTGATCTTTGCTGTCTGCTCTTGACGTGGATGATCCAGCTCCTGCCACTGGGATGTAACCTGTAACTGTGAGCCAGAGCCCTTCCTCTATTGAGTTGTGTTTGTTACAGTCTTTTGTCATGGTAATAGGAAAACAAACTAAGACATTCATGCACATTTGTATGTAGATACATTTTAAAGTATATAGTAATTATGTTTCACATCCTAGGTGTTTTAATATAGGCTTGGGGGGGGGTCTCTCTCTCCTTTCTTTCCTCTCTACCTTCTGCTTTGTAATCTGCCCTCCTGCCTCTACTGCTTCACCAGCACGTTCTGCAGGCACACTGAGAAGCTCCTGTGTCCTTCCACTGTTCTCTGTGCATGGCCATGTAGTCATAAAAGAGGAGATAGAGTAGAGTTTTAGTTTTAAAGAGGAGATAGAGTTTTAACAGGATAAAATTTAACCTTGGAGCTTAAGGAACTGGGGAATTGTCTACTGGGAGAATATTGCCCTAAGGTCAATGAAAGTACCATAAATTAATAAATACATAGTACAATTAGTAGATCATGCTTAACTATTAAAACTAAACAACATGTAGAAATTTAATATAAATTTTACTTAGACATCTTTAAAAATGATCTAGAATATTCTATTGTGTGAGATTGAGAAAATGTTTATTCTGTCCATTAGTATAAAAAATCCTGTAGTAGAAATTTCTCTTTTTAAAAATTTCCTAGCCTGGCGGTGATAGCGCATGCCTTTAATCCCAGCACGTGGAAGACAGAGGCAGGTGAATTTCTGAGTTCGAGGCCAGCCTGGTCTACAGAGTGAGTTCCAGGACAGCCAAGACTACCTGAGAAACCCTGTCTCAAAAAAAAAAAAAAATCCTATATATGCATTTAGTACGGCATCAGACTTATTTTTTTTTCTTCAACAATTCAGCATAGTTTGTTTATTTTTTATGTACATTGGTGTTTTGCCTGCATGTATGTCTGTGTGAGGGTATTGGATCCTCTAGAACAGAAGTCACAGACTTGTACATAGATGGACTTTGGCTACTTTGTGGGTTCTTCCACCCTCTCAACCCCCAAACACTAGAGAGAAGAGAGAATAGAATAGAGGGGAAAGGGAATATAATCATTAGACTACTTCCTGCTGATAAGGGGCATCTTGTTCCTTGGGGCAAGTTTGAGCTTCTCCATCAGGATACCTAATTTCTTCTTGTTGTTTCTTCTTTGCACACAACAACCAACCACCAACCCACCCCTTGGGACTCTAGCATGTACATACCCTCGGAAAAGTCCCCAGAATTCCAACCATCAGACAACCGCAGAAACTATCTGCAGCTGGCAAAAATCACACCCCTGCTAGAGCATGAGGCAGCGGCTGTGAACAGTCTGAAGCAGCCCCATACCCCATATCTGGGATTAAAACAAAAACATATTCTTATGATAGTTCCATGTTTTTCAAAGAAACCAATAGTCCAAAATTGTCACTACAGTTGTGAGCTGCCATGTGGGTACTGAGAATGGAACCTGGGTCCTCTCGATGAGCAGCCCGTGCTTTTAACAGTTGAGCATCTCTGAGGCCCTGAAACGTCTCTTTAGTATTGTTTATAAATTGCACCTCTAATGTTTGAGGGCAGTACCATAGCCTAACTCCAGCAAAAATGTGTGTGTTAAACTTTTTTATAAGAAATTGTTTCCCTGTGTTTACTTGTGTGTGAATGACTATGGGTACACATGAGGTCAGAAGACAACTTGCAAAAGTGGGGTCTCTCCTACCGTGTAGGTACTGAGGATTGAACTTAGGGCATCGGGCTTGGTGGCACACACCATTACCTGCCTGGGCACCTTACCAGCCTGTATGTGCTGAACTGTAATGGCCAATACAATCATATTAAAAACTGGAGACTTTGGAAAGTAATTAAATCAAAAGAGTGTAGCTCCCATGGACAGGGTCAAAAGCCCCACGATAAACCACTCGAGGGCTGGATATAAGGTTGGATAGTCCTGAGGCAAAATTAAGTTAAATTTCCAGTTGGAGACAAGCCTGAATTATATTGTAGGACCCTGTCCTAAAACAACCAAAATGCATGGGGGGTGAGGGTTACAGGAAGTTTGAAGGAATTGATTTCCTGTTCTACTGTACCACTTAAGACAAAGAAGACATAGCATCCCTCCCTATTGGAGGACACAGAGCTCCTCTTGGAAATAGGATAGCCTCTAACCGATACCACACCTCTAAGCACCTACATCTTAAACTTCCCAACCTTCATAAATTTCTACTATGCATTAATTTCTTAGTCCATATTATTTTGTTATAGCAGTACAAATCTAGTAAGAGAGGTAGCAGATTGTAGCTGAATGGCCAACTTTTATTTAAATAATGAATTGCTACTATCTATAAATACTAGGGCTTAATAACAAAGTAAGACATGATTGAACTATTTTTATGCTACATCTTTTAATAGCAAGCCATTGAAGTATGACTTTTTCCAATAATTTAAAAGGAAGAAAATAATACTTAAGGAGTTGGGGATATGGGTCTTTTGGTGTAGTGGTTCCCTGGCATACTTGAAGCATGCGTGGTTTAATTCTCCGGACAGTACAGAACTGGGCCCATGGTAATCCATGCCTGCAACCCTAGCTGTTACAGGAAGTGGAAGAGTCAGAAGGACAGGGTTAGTCTAGGCTACATGGTGAGGTCATGGGACACATGAACATGACCTTACCTTACAAGGAAGGGAGGGAGAGAGGGAGGAAGGAAGGAAGAGAGGAAAGAAGGAGGGAGGGAGAAAAACACTTAAAAACTTTCTTAAAGATTTTTAAGTTATGTATGTACATATGTGTCTATGACCGTATGTGCATGTGAATACAGGTGCAAACAGAGGCCAGAATTCAATTCTAAATATTTTAATAATTGCTCATTTTTTCAGATGTACCACTACCCTTTTTCCCCACAAGAATTACATTTTAAAATCTTATACATAAAAGACAGAATACAACATTTAGAATAAGTGTGTAAAACTTCCTCCATAATATTTGCGTTATCATAACTACCCAGGCTATATTCTAGAAATACACTATTCATGCCAAATCTTACGGTTTTAAAATTCTTTTTCCTTCTGGTGCTATGGTTTGAATCCAGGTTATTATACATGGTAGGCTAGCATTGTACTTCTGAGTTACAGCCCAAGCTCAAAGCTTTTGAAAAGGATATTGATCTAAAAGAACCATGGCAGGCTATTTAACATCATGTTTGTGCTTTACATAAGATAAATGTATAGATAATTTTTAAATTATTTTTATTCTGTGTGTGCGTGTGTGGAAATCAGCGCAGCTTTGAGGAGCTGGTTCTCTGTCTCCTCTGTGTGAGTCCTGGGGACTAAGCTCACATTGTCAGGATTGGTGTCGGTCGGGCACCTTTACCCACTGAGGAACCTAACTAGTCCTAAATTGCTTGTTTTTAATTAAGCATGTACGGATATGCCTTTGTGGGGGCACATGCACGCAAGCTAGTGCCGCGGAGTTCAGTAGAGGGCGGTGGATGCACCGCAACTCGAGTTATCGGCTGTTGACCACTGCCTGATACAGAGGTTTGGAACCCAACTCAGATCCTCTAGAACTATTTGTACTCTTAACCACGGAGCCATCTCTCCACCCCCTCTGAATAATTTTTAAGCTTTTAGTAAATTGATTACTTTAGTGTGATTAGTAAGACATGGAATTTTAGAACTTTATGTGTCATTTGCTGTGTCATTTGCCTCCATAACTGTGATACACACACCTTCTGTCTTTTTTCGTTGACAGGTTGAACATTTTTTAGAATCAATGAAGTGGTCTCCCTTAGTGACAGATAGTATTAACAGCTTATCTATCTCACACTCAAAAGAACAATTAGAAGTCTATCACAGTCTTATTACTTGACACCTTCAATATTTTAGAAAATTTTAATATTCTTTCCGTTTGTTTGTTTGCATTGTAATGCCATATAAATAAATGTCTCGGCAGCATTGGCTTCTCCGGTGCAGTGAGGAACTGTACTCAGTACAGTCATGTGGTCTCACAGTAGGGATAAGTTCTGAGAAGTACTTTGTGAGGCAGTTTTATTGTTGTGCAAACATTATTTATTGAACTTGTAGGCAGTGTAATCTTATGAGACCACTGCGACATACGGAGCCTGTTGGGAAACATCATTATGTAACACATGACCATAAATATAAAGAGAAAACCTTTAAAACTGCATATTATAGGCTTGGGATATAGTTCAGTAAAGTTTTTGCCTGGTGTACAGGGAGCTGTAGGTTTGGTCCCCAGCACCAAGTAAACTAAGCATGTGGCACGGGTCTAATGCCAGCACTCAGGCAGGGCAGGCAGGAGGTTCCGATGTTCAGGGTCATTCTACATCATAGAATTTTCGAGCTGGAGCTATGTGAGGCCCTGTCTCAATAAATAGAGAGCATGTTATTATTGAAAATGGTGTAAATTAATAAGGTTTTAGGAATTCTAAGTTAATAAAATTTGTTGACATTTTGAATGAATCAAATTGTAGATATGGTACTAAAGTTTGGGCAAGAAAGGTTAGGCCTCAGAGAAGAAGAAAGCAAGAAGAGACGCTCTAGGTCACTGTTCATCTGCATGCTGAAGCAAAACACTAGCAGGTATGCACTGAAATTTACTGTATGCTCTATAAAGAATAGAATTTGGAAATTCAAGATCTGTTTCTAACCCTATTTGTAATAGTAGCTTTGGTGTGGTTAAGCCACCTTCAATATTGACTTGCTGTATAATCCAGAAACATCCG
The DNA here is from genome assembly GCA_030674055.1 of Rhabdomys pumilio. NCBI lineage: Eukaryota > Metazoa > Chordata > Mammalia > Rodentia > Muridae > Rhabdomys > Rhabdomys pumilio. The sequence goes on along the minus strand of JANHMN010000002.1, from coordinate 130,728,375 downwards.
ATCGGATGGGTATGGCGGTCTCACAGGAGAACCTGTAGTTACGTGTGGTCACCCTCTTTGAGGAGACTGCATATGTCTGATTCCAACCTGCATTGTCTGTTCTGTCAGCATATGCTACTTCTGATGTCTAGGATTACCAAAGAGCAGTTCTGGCTGGCTCTGGGCACTCGGTGTGTTTTGATGGCCTCGCCACACTCATCATTGTGTTGACATTTGTATTTTGGTTGCTCATGGAAACTTAAGTGATAATTATCTCATAGCATTGCCTGTGTACCAGTATGTATATGATGGTAAAACATTTATTACTAAAATAGCTCCAGTTCAAGCTTCAGTTAATAGCAATTAAAAATTTTAAGTTATCAGTACGTTGGAAAAAGTTTTTTAAATATGTAGGTTTTAATTCCTGAAAATTGTTAAATGGGAAAGAAAATATTGATTCAGAGGATTATTAAAATCACTCATCATAATATAAATGTTTTAAGAAAAGTTGAACATTCTGAATGTAAGAGGTAGCAATACTTTATAATAAAATGTTTTATATTAGAGAAAAACAGACTATTTTTTAGTACTATATAATAGTATTTGTTAGAATGGTCTAAGTACTTTTAGAATATGTGAAGTAGTAGTTCTTTGTAAAATAAAATGCTTTTAAATTCTAGGGATTGGATCTAAGACTTTGTGCATACTGGGCAGGCAATCTACCACTGAGCTATGACTCTAGTACTCTTTACTAAAAAAAAAAAAAAAGATTTATTTATTTATTTATTTATTTATTTATTTATTTATTATATGAGTCCATTGTAGCTGTCTTCAGACACATCAGAAGAGGGCATCAGATCCCATTACAGATGGTTGTGAGCCACTATGTGGTTGTTGGGAATTGAACTCAGGACCTCTGGAAGAGCAGTCAGTGCTCTAAACTGCTGAGCCATCTCTCCAGCCCCTACTATCATACTTTTTATGTTGAAGAGAAAGAATAGATTTTTGAAAACTGGGTTTTTTAAGATACCATAGCATAAACCCTGAGGCAGGAGGATTGCCGTATGAAGCCTGACTTGTGCTATACAGTGAGTCAGCTTCAAAGCAAGACTTTATTGCAAAGAAAAACAAAGAACTGATGTAAGCCAGGTCCAGGCCCCTTTGTGTAAGCCTATAATCCTAGCTACTTGGACTCTACCTGCCTTACAAAGTGAGTTCAAGGGCAATTTGGCCAGCTTGCCTCTAAGGAGGGCAGAGCAGGAGTGGGAGAGCACTTTCCTATTGGTTGACAAGTCTAGGATCGTTCCCCAGTACGAAGGGAGAGAGGGAAGAAAGGAGGAAGGAGTCAAGGAAGACCCCACAATGAGTGTTCTGGCATGTATTATTAGTTGTAATATATATTGGGCAAAATTACAGCTACTTTTCATGAAATCTTTTTATTCTGACAATTCAGAGTTCCTTAAAAATACTAATTAAACTTTCAAAACTCTCATGATAGCTACATATAATTTAAATAATTAGATATTTCATATGGAAAAAGCAAACCTGAGAGAGTCAAAGTTGTTTATCTGTGATCACATAGTATTTAATTGATGGAAACTAAGTAATTCCAAATTTATGTTAATCAAATATAACTCATGTAAAACAAAGCCAGTGTAGTAATACCTAGATTGCAGTTCCATAATTTATGTTTTTAATATTTATTTTTAATTAATGGTGTGTATGTGTGCAAATGTGTGTCAGTAGACTTATGGACCACTGGTGTTGAATCCCCTGGGTCTGTAGTTACAAGTGGTTGTGCAAAGCCCAACAGAGATGCTGGGAACCAAATACTAAGCCCCTAAAGCATAGCAATTTTATTACACATCTTTAATAAGTATTCTAATATAATTTCTGTTAAGCATAAATGTAGTTATATGAGATATTCGTATTCAGTTTTAACAGCGTGGCCTTTAAGTTGATTAGGTGGGTTCTTTTGTTGTTTTTTGTTTGTTTGTTTTGTCTTTTATTTTTTGAGTCAGAGTCTCTCTACGTAGCCCTGGCTGTCCTGAAACTCACTTTGTGCACTAGTCTGGCCTCAAACTTAGAGAGATCTGGCTGCCTCTGCCTTCCAAGTAGGATTAAAGGCTTGGCTGGACTCTCTTCTTCTAAACACAGGTCATAAAGGACAGAATTGTTCAAGACTGTGAAACACTTTCTTAAATAGACCTGATGATAAACTCGTTATTAAACTTGACTATTTAAATAAAAACAATTTTCCTAATGGAGAATCTTAAACAAAAATAGGTAACTCGGTTTGATTAGAGGAATTTTGGAGCTGGAGAGACAGCTCAGAACACCTGAGTCCAGTTCCTAGACCCATATAAAAAAAGCCTGCTTAGCACATGCCTGTAATGCCAGCCCTCTGGAGGCAGAGGCAGTAGAGTTTCAAGTTCAAGACTAGTCTGGGAATATGTCTTTAGGGTGGAGGATTGACCTAGAGGGTGTGGATCAGTGATAGGGTGCCAGGGAACAGAAGAATAATTTAAATATTCTCTCACTGCCTCTTCTGATCCAACTAAAGAAAGCAGTTTTAGGAAAGTGTTGGGCATTCTAGTTGTACTTGTTTTCAAACACAAATTTCCCATGTTTCCCTGATAGCTTTAGTTTAAACCCTTCCAAAAGACTAGTTACCAAATAGTGATAAAGTGAACACAGCTTCAAAATGCTATTGTCATTTTTGGGGGGGGGGTGTTCGAGACAGGGTTTCTCTGTATAGCCGTGGCTGTCCTGGAACTCACTCTATAGACCAGGCTGGCCTCAAACTCAGAAATCCGCCTGCCTCTGCCTCCCAAGTGCTGGGATTAAAGGCATGCACCACCACTGCCCGGCAGGATTTGTAGTTTTGATGTAGGAAAAAATTTCAGGACTAGCCAGTATGAAGCTGTTATTGTCTTTTTAAGTGAAACAAAAGATGAAGCTTAAAACTGTGTCATGTAGCCTGTCTTTGCTTTCCTCCTGATTCGGTATTCTCTGAGGTTTGCAGTTGAGCTCAACATATTCAAGCACCTTGATCTTTGTAGTTTTTGCCTTTTCCCAGACAATCAGCTGACTTGGCAGATGATAGCCATGCTGCTGCCGCTGCTGTTACTGCTTTTGTGTGTATACAAAGAACCCTTGCCTGGCTTGTGCTCTGTCTTTGTCAGGCTGTTGGATGCTACACCTTATAGAAAGCCCTAGAGGCTTTAGGGACACTCAGTATTTTTGTAGAACTGTCTACATAGAAGAAGCAAATCTTGAACTGGTAAACTCTTACCAAGTCAGTCTTGGTCAAAGAAAACATGGCCAGCAGCATCTTCAGCTATATTAACTAACTTTTAAAGAAGATAGAAAGTGAGAAGATGTCACTTGATGGGAACCCCTATTATAGCTGTTCCCCTCTCCTCCCCCTCAACAAAAACAGGCACAATTATAGACTCACAGACCCTTGGACTGAAAATAAAAATATAAAAATAAACATTTTTATTTTTGGTAACTGATTTCTTTTCAAGAATGCCAAGATATTAAGGAAAAAAGATATTTTAAACAATGCAGAGTAGAAAGAAACTGAAATGTAAAGAATGAATTTGAGCCTAACACCTCACACTGTAAACATGATTTACAGTAAGTAGAAGATGTACATAGTCAGAGGTATGGTAGTGCTTACCTATAACCTCGTGTTGTGGGAGACTGACATTGGAGGGCTGCTAGGTAAGGGCAGACTGAGCTATACCACAAGACTGAAAAGAAAAAACAAAACAGGAAACCAATCAGAAACCTTGAACAACCCAGCAATGAAAAGAGAAATAACCTAACTTTAAAGAAAATATTCAGGTAGACAACCACATAAAAGATACTTGACATCAGTCATTTGGGGAATGCAGATCAGAACTACAATGAGATATCGTTCATATAGGAAGACAATAAAAAGGTAAGTGTTAACTGTGACATGGAAAACTGGAATCATAGTACATCTTTATTGGGAATATAAAATGAGTAGATACTTAGGAAAACAGTTTGTCAGCTCCTCAAAGGATTAAATATAATTACTGAAAGACTCATTAGTTTAATTCCTATAGAAGCCTATGGACTTAAGAAAATGGACCATGTGTCACAAAGGATCCAAAATAAAAATATCCATAGTATTAGCCATAATAGCTCCAGATGTGGAAACAACCTATGCTCATTGACCAACAAATAGATAAACAATCATTTTTAACTTGACTAGATTCAGAATCACTAGATTTAGGACACACACTCCTAGGTGGGTCTTATAGGGCATTTGCATAGAGTTTAGCTGAAGAGGGAAGAGTCACCCTGAATGTGGGAATGACATCTCTAGGCTGGTGGGGGTCCTGAGATGAGTAAAAAAGGGAAAAAGAGGAAGCCAGCTGAGCATTCTTTTCCTGTTCTCTTCTCTGCCAAGGTATGAGCAATTCTCACTTGAAATTGCAAGCCACTCCTTCTGTCATTTCTTCTCTGTCATGGTGAGGTATATCCCTAAACTATGAGCCCAAACAAATCCTCCTTTAAGTTGCCTGTTGGGTTTTTGGTCATAGTGGTGAACAGAGTAACTAAAGTAGTCTGACTCAGCCAGAAAATGGAAGTTTTGCTACATGCCCTAACATGGAGAACTCTTGAAAATATCATTATGAGTGAGAAAAGTCAAATATAAAAGGCCACTATCCAGAGCATAGCGGTTCGTGGAGATGGAAACAGGTCAGTGGTTGTTGGAGACTAGGAGAAGCCTGAACTGTGTAGTAGGAGAATGTGACTAGTAAGTACCAGTGTGCTTTCCTGGTGGTGGTGATTCTCTCCACCTAGATGGCAGTGATGGTTTTATGCATTTGGAGATGTGCTAATTGCACTAAAATCCACAAATTACATTATATGTGTTTATGTGGATAGGAATGCTTTTATAAAGACTAAGTTGACTTGGTAGCTAGAAGTCCAAGATAAACATGTCATAAGAGTTGACTTCATTCTGAGGCAGTTTACTTGTTTCCATCTCACTATGTGCTTGTGTGATTACCCTTCACTCCTGTCTTGCCTATGTCTTCACAGACTCTTAGATAAGGCCCACCCATATAATGCCTTCTATCTTACCCACTTCCTTTAAGGCCTTATCTAATGGAGCCATGTTCTGAGGTCCTGATGTTAGGATTTCCACAAATGCATATGGAGCTGAGAGATTCTACTCCACATTCTACTCTACAACATGACCTTAAAAGATTAATGTTATGATGTGTGAATTATGGCTCAGGTTTTAAAATACGAGACTCAAGCTGAGAATAGGTCAGCGCTAGAGTATTTACCTAAGCATGCAAACACCCCTTGGCTAGACTCAGCTTTGAGAAATTAAACAAAGCCTTAAGTACCTACATTGTAACTCTTCTGTTAGATGCTATGAAACTCAAGTACAAAAGGTAATTTCTAAGCTAAACGGGGAAAACCTCAATTAGCAACAAGGAAAATAAAAACTAAATAATAACTATATCAAGGAATGTACAGAAATTATTGTAGAAAACTTTAGCTGGGCAGAGGTGCCGAATGCCTTTAATCCCAGCACTTGGGAGGCAGAGGCAGGTGGATTTCTGAGTTCAAGGCCAGCCTGGTCTACAGAGTGAGTTCCAGGATAGCCAGGGCTACACAGGAAACCCTGTCTGGAAAAACAAAAAAAAAAAAAAAAAAAAAAAAAATTATTGTAGAAAACTTTAAAACATATAAAATATAGAAAACTAGACTTGAACTAATAAAAAGATAGTTCTAATTTATAATTAAAATATTACATATATAGAACTACACCACGATTTAGCTTTAGATTTCTGTATGTGTGAGTGTGCATGAGTCTTTTGGCTGCACGTATGTATACACAAGTTGTGCATGTTTGGTTCTTACAGGAGCCAGAAGACGACATCATATCCCCTGAACTAGATAGAGTTACAGGTGGTTGTAAACAGCCATGTGGGCGCTGGGAATGAAATACACATCTTTCCATCCCTCTCCACCACCCCCCACCATGACATTCTTATGACACTAAACAAGTTGATACAGAATTCTCGGTTTTAAAAATATGTAAGAATACCAGGAATTATCCCATGCATACATGAAAGGTTTACTATGTTAGTACATGAAAAATATTTTCAGACTCAGAATTTTCCCTCTTATCTTAGATACTAACTAAAAGGATACTAGCTAATCACAAAATGGAAAAAAGGCAGAGGACTTCAGAGTGGACACACGGATATCCTTACCAAGTTGCCATTGCTCTCAGCAATGCATCAAACATGCCTGGGAGCATCACTGAAAAGAACTCTCCACGGAGACAGTCCTGCAGGATATGTGACATAAAAATAAACATCAAAACACATTAGTCACACACAAACTGAGTGATATTTCATAGTGCCAATTAGAAAAAACACATGTTGACATTAACCAGGTCCACAGTCCGTACGTCAGTGGAATGCTGTTTAGTCAACCTAGCCATTTGGGAGCTGCAGAGATTTACACTGGGTTTCGTGGTTTCACTACTGAATATATTGTAAGTACTTATTTAACAGCAAAACCAAAAAGTCCATTACAGACCTAGAACTAGAAAAACAAAGTTAACTTTATATCCCTTTTACTGATTGACTTTTATTGAAAAACATTTTTCTTCATACACTATATTGTAATCATGCTTCCCCCTCCCAGCTTCTCCCAGATCTTCCCCATCTCTTCTAGCCACCCAACTCCATGTCCTTTCTCTCTTTAAAAAACAAACAAACAAACAAACACCACAAGTGAAACCCAAGAAAGTTAAACACATACAACAACAGATCCCACAAAAACATAGCCTGAAATCAAAATACACAAGCAATACACCAATATGACAAAGTGGAAAAGCCTATTTTTTTTTTCTTTGCAAGCAGATGCCAATGGCAGATAGCTTCTTGGTAGGGGTGGGAGCCAGTAGCCACTTCCCCTTCTCAGCACTGGGACCCTGTCTAACTTGTCCCTGTGCAGGCCCTGTGCATGCTGCCACAGTCTCTGTGAGCTCAGATGTGTTTCAGTCCCATTGTGTCTGGAAGACAGGTCTCCTTGGAGTCCAAGGTAGAGAAGAAAACTGTTTTCTCTACTTCTAATGCTTTACACCAACTGGTGTGCCGACAGTTTAACTTTTATGTCTAGCTAGACTTAGCACCAAACCACACAGATCAATGGCCTGGTCCCACAAGCCTCATTCACTCCCTTCAGCTACTGTTACAGGTCTCAGGGCTCCTGTACAAAACTGTGGTTTCCCTGACTCTGTCTATATATCCAGTAGTTAGGTATAAGAGCTTAGAGAAGCGAGGGAGGACCATCTGCATCTTTAGCACAGGAAGGCCAGTCTCTGGAATTTGCAGCACATCTTCCCTCCTCCAGTATGCAGATGCTCATCCTGAAAGTTCTTTTCTAAACCCCTTCATTTGGGGGTTTAATGAAGGAGCTTTTATATAGGCATGATTATTTAAATATTGACTGGTTTGAATGGTTCAACCTTCAGCCCTTTTTCCCTTCTCATAGGTAGAGAGGTAGGACCAAAAGTCTCCACCATCTAATCACAGGCTTAATTTCTCTCTTACCCAGCTTCCATTATTAGGCTTTTTACATTATTAGCATAAACTCTGAGTTTGTTTATGAACAACAAAGCAATGCCTCTTCACCTAATTTTACTCTAAGAAGTCCAGGGAAGTCCAAGAATCCTGAAAGCACTGTGACAGACACTAGAGACAAAAGTTAATTATTGTGTTTATCAGAGTTGGAAACTGAGAATATCTGAAGACCAAGGACATAAGTCAATGGAGAGTATTTGCCTGCTGTGTTTAAGGCCCAGGGTTTAATCACAAGAGAAATGGAGACAGAGACAGAAGAGGGGATGAGGGGGAGAACAAAAGGGAAAAGGAGAATAGTTTATTTTTAAGTTCTGGTATAGGGATGGAAAACCATTAAAGAGTGCTCCTTTGGACAGAGGAGATGAATTTGAGCAGGAGAGGCTGTGAGGAGAAAGGTCTTACAACTAAGTTCTTCATGTTCTTTTGAATAATCAGTCCAGAGAGCATCATTAACAAGGTCTGTGAAGCCCTGGTAATCCAGCATCCCCTCCCCCCCCCCCACTGGAGTATAATGCTCTGATCCAGCATCCCCCCAC
>JANHMN010000002.1:130645350-130703183 GCA_030674055.1 Rhabdomys pumilio | reverse complement strand
GGTGTGAGGTGCGAGGTGCGAGGGGTTGCGGTGTGAGGGTGCGTGGTGTGAGGGGGCACAGTGTGAGGTGCGTGGTGTGAGGGGGCGCGGTGTGAGGGGGCGCGGTGTGAGGGGGCACACTTCAAATCCCAGCACTTGGGACACAGGCAGCAGATCTTTGTGTTCCCAGCTGGAGCTACAGAGTTAAAAGCCAGCCAAGACTACACAGTGAGTCAGTTTCTCTCTGTCTCTCTGTCTCTGTCTCTTTGTCTCTCTCCCTCTGTCTCTCTCTCTCAAACAAAGTATTTAGTGAGGAAATATTTTAACCAGGACATACTAAAAACATGAAGTAACATGGTCATTTTTGAGGGAAAGAAAGGGTCAAATAACCACTGTACAAAGTGAAGGAGACACCATTACAAACCTCAAATGCATCAAAATAACACAGCATTATTGCAACATATTGGAAGTTTAGCAGTAATGGACAAATTCAGCCTACAGATAGACAGTTATTTTATCTCTTTCTTGCTAACAATTGAACAGACTTGTCACCTTCTGATTATGTCACTACTACTTAGGAAGAAGGGTCAGGGTCTTTAAAACTGTTTTTAGAAAATACAATACAAGTAAAGCCTGCCAACTTGGGATGGGACTGTGATGCTGACACCAAAAGCTGGCAATTACAGTCCAGAACTGAAAAGAAGACCAGTGTAGTGACAGAGGCCTGTCATCTCAGCAGTGTGGGAGGTGCAGGCAAAAACTGTACAGTAGAATTTGACATCTCAAAATAATTTTCAATAACATTCATGTTGGGAGCATTTGAAGGACTTTACACCCACAGGACTGGTGGACTAAATAAATAAATAAATAAATAAAATTAACCTTCCTCTAAAAGGCTTTTAAAATGTATCAAATAAATCACTAAATAGATGCTGTTTTGGTTTGTCATCTCAGAATAAGAACACCTAGCAATTAAGACAGTGATACAAGAAAGAAAAGTTGACTAATGTTTGTGTGTTAATGTGAGGGGTCCCTGCAGGTGCCACGGCATGCAGGGAAAATGAACCTTGAGGAAGGGAAAATGAAAACTTGGTTCAGCCCAACTTGGTCAGCAGGCTGGATCAAACTTCTGGAGTCTGATGCCGGGAGATTGGGTCCTTGCACATTTAAATACAGTATAATTTGGAAAAACATTTGCAGGTGTAGCACAATTCCCAGTGCATAAGGAAGCATAATTTATGTTGAAACTCAACTCAGGGTATGTGTCATTCCTGCCAAGAAGATGGGTTCTGAAGATAGACTATCTGTACTAGCTTAAGGGCCTAAGGAAGGATCTGGCATGGTCTCTGTCATACAGATAATGTAAAGGTCTGTTGGGATATTAGCCACCTTCAATCCTGGTGGTAGGAGTTTGGGAAAGCCTCTGGCTATACAGATAACATAAGGGTCATTTAGACTACTAGCCATCACCCCAGTCACGGTTGTGGAAGCTTGACATGGCCTGACCCAGCAGAAATCACAGATCACCACGCTGTTAATCACTTCCAATTCCCAGTCTTCTGGATGGAAAAACAGGAATTTCCTTCTTTGAGGAGACATACCTGTGTGATTAACATTTCTGGTTTCCCTAGTGATCTGTGGGTACCAGGACCTTCAAATGCCCCCAACATTAATGACATTGGAAATTATTTTGAGATGTCAAGTTATACAGTGATTATTCTACTAAAAAACAAAACAACAACAATAACAACAAAAAACAAAAAGCACATTTGCGGGTAGTGGTGGTGGCACCTCACACCTTTAATCCCAGCACTTGGGAGGCAGAAGCAGGTGGATCTCTTGAGTTCGAGGCCAGCCTGGTCTACAGAGTGGGTTCCAGGACAGCCAGGGCTACAGAGAAACCCTGTTTGGATAAACAAGCAAACAAACCAACGTTTTGTGGGACTAGGGATTTAGGGCAGTTCATAGAATGCTTGCCCTGCATGTGGGAATCCTGAGCATGGTTCCTCGCAGTACACTCACACAGGAAGTGAAAGAATAGTATGCGTGATTTACTTCAGAGAATCTCATGAGGCAACTAACAGATAAAGAGAACAAGTATGTTTCCCTACTATCTGACATTATTTTAAAAGGATAGGTAGGGGTTGATACTACCATTCTATTCTTCATAGTCCTTCAGAATGTATCTAATAATTCTTAAAGGTTTAAAAAGAAACCAAATGCTTTCTCGTTAAACCAGAGCAGTTTTGGTTGCTGTATCGGAGATACAGGAGAAGGATGTACCAGTAGGGGCTGGAAGGATGCCTCAGTGTTAAGAGTACTTGCAGAGGACCTGAGTTCCTTTTCAGCACCATTTTGGAAGCTCAAAAACACCTGTAACTTCAGCTCCAGGGGCATCTGATGGCTGCATTGACACTCACATCCACGTATACGCATAATTAAATAAATCTTACACATAAATACACATTACTTAAAGTAAATCTTACAAAAACAACACAAAACTAGGAGTAATTACTTCAATAAAAAGCATTTGGAGGCTTTTTAATAGGATCTGCTCAGTGGTTAAGAGCACAGGCTGTACTAGAGAACCTGGGCTCACTTCCCAGCACCCACACAATGGCTCACAACGATCTGTAACTCCAGTTCCAGAGGATCCATTATTACCTTCTTCCAGTTTCCAAGGACACTATACTACACTCATGTGGTACACATGCATGCATGCGGTAAAACATCCTTACACTCAAAATAAAAGACCTTAAAAAAATCTTTAAAAGAAACTGGGAGTTAAGTGTTTTGGTAGAGACTGCTTTGTTGACCTGAGACATGCTCAGTGAGACCATTCACCAAGTCTAATGGTGCCTCAATCCCCTGAACATGGAAAGTCCTCTGACCCCCACAAGGTCCCAAGTAAGCGTAATAAAAATAATTGTTTGTGTGGAAATCACAGTGGAACAGTTGTGGAATGTAAGTTTCCAATAGACACACTGGCTACTGTGTTCCTCTTAACAAAATGTATAGCCCACACCAGATGAGAGTCCTAGGAAGGCTAGCAAGCACACTGTGAGCAGAGTATCAAGTGCTGTTATGTTGCTAAGGAACTTCAGTGACCCAAGTAAATTATAAAACATTAGCTTGCCAATCAGCTCTTACCATTAATATAGATAGCTTGTAAGTGAAGAAAGTAGATACCAATGGGGCCAATGTAGAGGATCTACCTGGTAGTCAAGACAAAGGACTGAAAGGTGAGGCGAGTTAGGTGCAGTTTAGAACTGGGAGGGCTATTCCTGGGAAATGAAGAGACTAGACATTATCGTCTGACAGATAACACAAAGAAATCTGGAAGCCAGACAAAGAAATACTTCTCTTACAGAAGACTTCAAGTGCCAAAAGTTTGTTTTTCTCAGAAAAAAAATGTAGATGCCAGAAGACAATAGAATATCATCTTAAAAGTTGCCATGGTAGATAAGTTAGACCTGGATTCCATGTCCAGTGGAAGTATCCTTCAGGAATAATGACAGAATTAAGTCAGCTTTATAAATGGGAAACTAAGAGACATTTGTCTTCAGCAGACCTGTGCTACCAGAAGTGATAATGGAAGTCCCTCCTGTGAAGAGGAAAGGACACTAACAGCGCATGGATCTTCAGGAGAACAGAGATCAGCAGACATGGTAAATATCTGCTTACAATAAAACACTGTTTCATTCTTCCATTAAAAGATGTATGACTAGTTAAAGCCTAATAGCCCCCTAGAGTTTACAGTGTACTTATTGCCTGCATATATAATAACACGAATACATAAAACTGTTAGAAAAGGCTGGATGCAGTGGTGCATGCCTCTAATTCCAGCACTGAGGAGACAGAGGCAGGAGAATCTCTGTGAGTTGGAGGCCGCCCTGGTCTACATCATTGAGGTCCTTGACAGCCAAGACTGCTCAGAGAGACCCTGAATCAAAAAGCAAAACAAACAAACAAACAGTCAAAAATAAAGCCCACAAAAAACAAAACTGAATGAACAAAATCAAACAAACAACAAAACCTTCTATAAAATGACAAGAAAATATACGACATGGGAGGAAGTAGGAAAGATCTATATGCTTTCATGACATCTGTTGACATTTTACATAAAAAAAAAAAAACAAAACCAATGTTCTAGTTGAACTCTGAAAGACTGAGTTAGACGGGCTGGAGAGATCGCTTGCTGGTGAAGAGCACTTGATGCTCTTCCAGAGGACCCAGGTTCGGTTTCCAGTACCTATGGAGTGGCACCAGCCATCCGCAACGCCAGTTCCAGGGGATCTGATACCCTCCATGGACACCAGTCATATGTGTGGTACACACACACACACACACACACACACACACACACACACACCATACACACAAAATAAATACATCAATTTTTCAAAATAGCTGAGTTATATATCATAATTGTAGAGAAACTATTAAATAATACAAAGAAGTATAGTTAATGAAGCAATAAAAATTTTTAAATGAAATGCCAAAAATATTTGAATTATCTTTTAAAATTATATAAGAGGAGGAATAAGAACAACTACAACAGGGTTAAAAATCAGAACCAAATGATAAAATTGAAAAAATCTAATTAGATCAATAATTGCCTTAAATAAGTACTTTAATTTTAAAGAAATTGTCAATACAGATGTGAAGATCATCAGATACTGTCTATAAAAGAGCATGGGCTGGGCTGTGGTGGCTGGTGACACACATCTTCAATCCCAGCACTCAGGAGGCCGAGGCCATTAAGTTCCAGGCAAGCCTGGTCTACAGAGTGTGTTTTAGGACACCCAGAGAAACACTGATTTGAAAAAAGAAAAATGAAAAAGATAAAAGACCAAAACCAGTATAAGTATAAACAGCTTGCCTTTGTTAAATCTGAAGAATAGCAGCCAGCTGTGGTGGTGTGTGCCTGTAATCCCACCATTTGGGAAGCAGAGGCAGGAAGATCAGAAACGAATTCAGGGTGAACCTTAGCTATAGCAAGATCAAGGATAGTCTGGGATGTCAGACCTCCAGTCAGCTAACAGTAAAATACAAAGAAAGTAAATGAATGGACAAAGCTATACAAGGCAAATGATAAGTAACTACTATGTGCAAAGAAAAATGTCCTTAGGAGTATTGAGTGGTTTTAAAGGCTGAGGGTGAGATCAGAGATGAACAGTGGTATTCTGACATTAAAGATGCTTTATTGTGAAGGTATAAATAGAAGTGTCTGTGTGTGGACTGTTTTTTTTTGTTGTTGTTGTTGTTTTTGTTTTTGTTTTTTTTGGTTTTTCGAGACAGGGTTTCCCTGTGTAGTCCTGGCTGTCCTGGAACTCACTCTGTAGACCAGGCTGGCCTCGAACTCAGAAATCCGCCTGCCTCTGCCTCCCAAGTGCTGGGATTAAAGGCGTGCGCCACCACCGGCCAGCTTGGACTGTCATCTTAAAAATGCAAACACGAACATTTAGGTGGCAGTACAGTTTAACATCCTAAGTGGAGAACAACAGGGAAGACATGGCAAATAATCCTGTGAACTGTCTTGATCTGACAGATAGTTAGGGAATACTACACCCTACAAGTTCTAAATATGAATGTTTTCCATGTACATGTAGTATGTTCTAAAAGAACATATTCTCTTACCACAGCAAAATCAAAATAGTATCTAACAATAGTGTTAAGCAAAATAGCAAATATTTTAAAATGTAACAACAGACTACGAAAGAGATTAGAGAAAAAGAAAAAAATCAAAAGGGAGATTAAAAAAAAACACTTCTATCCAGATGGAAAAGTCCACCGAAAGTGCAGTGTAGTGGACGTCTGTGAAGCAAACCAGTGTTTGCAGGTCACAGAGCTCTCATTACTTAGTCGGAGAAGAGGATATCTGATGGTGTAGGGAGTGTTGAGTGACGCAGCATTGCCTAGACCCCAGGTTCAATCACAGTTCAGAAAAGAAAATTAAAGCGGTCTAAAATTGACAGCCTAAAATTACATCATAAGAAGCTACCGTAAAGCCAGTGTGATAAGCGCAGGCCTTTAGTCCCAGCACTCAGGAATCTGACAGGTGGATCTCTGAGTTTGAGGCCAACCTGGTCTACAGAGTAAGTTCTAGGACAGCCAGGGCCACACAGAGAAACTTTGTCCTGAAAACAAAAAACAAAAAACCAAACAAACAGAAAGAATAAGCTATAGCGAGAAAATACAAAGTAAATCCACTGAAGACAGACAGACAACAGCAGACATTGGCTGTCCAGAACCAGAAAGTAGAATAACTAATCTAACTCAGAAAAGATAACACTGATTGCTGAACACATCAGGCAGTAGTATTGCACATCTCAGTACTTGGGAGGCAGAGGCAGGTGGATTTCTGAGTTCGAGGCCAACCTGGCCTACAGAGTGAGTTCCAGGACAGCCAGGTCTACATAGAGAAACCCTATCTTGGGGAAAGAAAAAAAAAAAGATTTAAAAGTCACGTGTAATTTCTATATACTGATAGCACACTATTTATTTGTATGTGTGCTTGTTTGTTTATTGCAGGTGGGAGGTCCTGGGGGTGGAGCCCAAGCTCTCATATGCATGCTAAGTATATGCTATGGTCCCAACCCCTAAGTTTTGTTTTCTGAAATTGTACTAGATAAATAGCAGTTAGGAATTAGATTTTTTTTTCAAAAAAGGGACACACATGCTCTTCTATCTGGAAAAATTTAAACTTTGATCACAGCTTTTTACTGTATGTACTGCTGAAGAGAGAATAAGCAGAATTTTTTAAATAACCCAAAATAGCAGATACACCATGTTTATGGTTTGTAATACTCAAGATTATTGAGATGCCACCTCTGACCAAATTGATCACTATAAAAGACACAGTCTCAAAATTCCGATGGTGAATTTGAGAGAATGTGGTAACCTGATTCTAAAATGAATCTGAAAATTTTAAGACCAAAACCAAGAGTAAGCCATGCCGTTTTAATGCTGTGTGCCATGGGCATGGGGTTTCCACCCAGGGTGCCTAGTGAGTGAGGATATGCATAGAGTACAAAGAATAGAACTTTCCTCGCAAAACAAACAAAAAGTGACACAAAGCAATAGACTTAAAGTTTAGACTATACACATTTAAGTTTAACAATATTTGCAATCTTCAGATGGGAAAATGATTCTTTATTAAAATAAAGGATAAACCATAAAAGAAAAAATGTATATTAAGTTCTTAAAAATAGCAAAAAAAATTTTCTGGCCTTTGAAAATTTCTGAAGAAAATGATGTCAGTATATGCTTTAGAGGAAATGTTTGAAGGTGGACATCTAAAGGGTCTTGTTTATAGAATGTAGAAAAAAATCTTGCCTCACAGTTTACTAATCAGAACAAAATAAGTCACACAAAAAAATGGCAGCTCTTGTTCCTTTCTTGCTGTCTTGGGCTCTTGCTCCCTTGATCTTGCCCCTCCATTCCCTTCCCCCACTTCATTTGCTCATGGCTGGCCTCTATATTCCTGGCCCCCATACCCCTCCCCATCTCTCTTTTACTCTCTCCCTTTTTCTGCCTCTACTACCCTCTCAACTCCCCTCTCTATGTCCTGAATAAACTCTATTCTATACTTTAAGAAATGGTTGGAAATTTTGCCTAGGCATACCATAAAAAGAGGCCGTGTAAATGGGTAAGTAAAAAAATATACTCAGCACTATTAGTCACAGAAAAAATTAAAAATGAGAACACGTTCATATCCATTAAAGTTGTTGCAACTAAAATGATGTCAGCGCTGAATGTAGCTAGAATGTGCACCAGCTAGAATGTTCATACATACTGTGAACGTGTAAGATAGAACAACTTTAGGAGCTGGCTTGAAAGCTCATTAAATTTAGCAATAAAATGCTTGGCTCTACAGCTCGGTGGTGGACTACTTGCCAACATTTGAGGCTTTGGTTTTTATTCTGAATATGTGCACAGATACAACCTAAGAAAAATAGATACGCTGGGCTTTTCAGTAAGAGGAAGGACAGAAAGAGATGAAATGCTGATCAGTGCTCCACACAAAGGAACCCTGATGACATCGTGCTAAATGAAAGAAGCCACCATAAAAGGCTGGATTCATTGGTTCTGTTTATATGAAATATACAAAATAAGTACAAAATAGTTTGGTGATTTCTCATTCTTAAGAGAAAAAGGAATAACATCTCTTTCAATGGTAAAGGAATAACATCTCTTTCATGGGTATGAGATTTAACTGTCATAATAAAAATGTTTTGTGATTAGGATTGCAATTTCATAACATTATAAATGTACTAGATGCCACTAACTTGCTCCCTTTAAAACGATCTGCTTAATTTTTGCCTGTGTGTGTACATGCGTGTTTTTGTGTGGCCTTGCATGTCTAAACATAGAGCCTTATGCATGCTGAACTGTGTGTTCTACTGTTAAGCTGAACCTACAAGCCTAACATGGATACTTTTGTATTGCATGAATTCCCACATTAAAATATTTGCAGAGACAAGCTCACAACCAGATGCCTTTGCACAGTAAATGAAATTATTTACAGGCCTGAGTCAGTATTGCATCTGGTTACCCTTGTGGAAGAACTGGAGTGCCTGCTTGTTGCTGACAGGAATGCAAAACTCTAAAATCACTCTGGAAGACAGCTTGTTGATTCTGTACGAAGTTGGACATAGGCCTGAGGAGTTGGCTGAGCCAGAAATGTATTTGCCCCACAATCATGGTCTATGTTTAAAAACAAACAGCATGATCCAGGCATGGTGGCACATACCTTTAATCTCAGTAATGGGGAGGCAGAGGCAGGCGGGTCTCCAAGCAAGTCCCAGGACAGCCAGGGCTACACAGAGAGAAGCCCTGTCTCAAACAAACAACAACAGCAACACCAAAACAACAAACAGCAAACACACACAAGAAACCCAGCCTAACAACAAAAAAACATACCTGTATTCCCAGTCGGGGCGTAAGGTTGGGTTGGGGGTGGGAGGTTGGAGTGGGGTCGGGTTGGGAGTGGGGTGGCACAAATACCCCTGAGCGGCTGGCTGACTAGACAATGAGCTTCAGGTTCAGTGAGAAACATCATCTCAAATAAATAAATTAATAAAGTGGAGAGTGATGGAGGAAGACATGTCCCATCACCCTCTGGCCTCCGTATGTATGTACATATGCATGCACATGCATCCATACACAGATGCACAGACACACACAAACAAACCCCCCCGTATTTAAACACAAACGAATCACATGATTCCAGCCATTCTTCTCTGAGGAATTTGCCCAAGAATAAAGAATGTTTGCTCACGCAGACTCTTGTATTCTGATACAGTGATTTACATAGAAACTTTATTTTTACTTTCTCAAATCGGAAACATCTAAAATGTTCAGTATGGGATACAGGAATATAGAAATTATAGACATGCAATATAAACTTGACACAGTAAAGACGAAGCATAAAATAATCCTGCTAAGTGGAGAAGCCCACCCACTTTTATTATATGATTTTATTCCTAAAATACTAAAAGCCAGGTTGCATGCCTGTAATTCCAGCACTAAGAGCTGGCTGCTGAAGACATAACTGGCTGAGATACTCTAAAAATAGAGAATAGCCTGGAGGTTATGGTGCATCCTTTGGGGGAACTGTGTGGGCTGGAGACCAGCCTGATCTACAGAGGGGTTTCAGAACAGCCAGGACTATAGAGAGAAACCTGTCCTGGAAAAACAAACAAACAAAAAACACTGAATAATCCTCACTGAGTTAAAGTAGATGAATACTTGTCGGAGGTCAGGTGGGGACAGTGAAGGAGAAAGAGCTACAAAAGGAGTAAGAAACTAACTTGTTTTTTTTGTTTGTTTGTTTTGTTTTGTTTTGTTTGTTTTTTGTTTTTCAAGACAGGGTTTCTCTGTGTAGTCCTGGCTGTTCTGGAACTCACTCTGTAGACCAGGCTGGCCTCGAACTCAGAAGTCCGCCTGCCTCTGCCTCCCAAGTGCTGGGATTAAAGGCATGCGCCACCACTGCCCGGCCAAGAAACTAACTTGTAAAGCGCTGGGGAGATGGCTCAGTGTTTGAGGGCATGGTGGTCTGTCAGAGGACCTGAGTTTGGTTCTGAGCACCCACATTGACCAGTTCACAGCCAGCCCTAGAACACCTGCATTCATGTGTGTACACACCAGCACACACATAGGTACACATGTTTAAAATAAAAACAGCTTTTTTACTTAAAAACTTTTTTCATACATTTTGATTGTATTCTTGCCCTTCTCCAACTCCTCTCATCCCTTCCCACCTCCCTTCCCATACAGCTCCATATTCTCTCTCTTCCTCTTCTTCTCTCTCTCTCTCTCTCTCTCTCTCTCTCTCTCTCTCTCTCTCTCTCTCTGTATGTATGTGTGTGTGTGTGTGTGTGTGTGTAAAGAGAGAAAGAAAAAAAAAACAGCAAAAATGGGAACCAAACTTAGCATAAGTAAAAACATGCAATCTAACTGCCCGCCTTTAATTCCAATGCTTGGGAGGCAGAGGCAAGTGGATCTGTGTGAGTTCAAGGCCAGCCTGGTCTACAGATGAAGTTCCAGGACAGCCAAGACTACATAGACAAACTTTGTATCAATAAACAAAACAAGACAAGACAACAACAACAAAAACAAACAACAACAAAAAACAAAAGAAAGAAAAAGAAAACGTGGCTGAGCATAGACGTACAAGCCTTTAATCCCAGCACTTGGAAGTTAGAGGCAGAAAAACATCTGTGAGTTCAACACTAGCCAGAGATTCTGTCTCAAAACATCTGCAACAAATGAAAATGTGATCTGGAAGAAGTAACTGTATAATATTTCTAGCAGAATAGTTTATAATAGACAAAAGATAGAAACAATCTGAGTATCATCAAATGAAGAGAAACAAATGTGTTATACATGGAATATTACTTATCCATGAAGATGAGTTAAGAACTGATGTACAGCCGGGCAGTGGTGGCGCATGCCTTTAATCCCAGCACTTGGGAGGCAGAGGTAGGAGGATTTCTGAGTTCAAGACTAGCCTGGTCTACAGAGTGAGTTCCAGGACAGCCAGGGCTACACAGAGAAACCCTGTCTCGGGAAAACAACAAAATCAAGAACTGATGTACATGGTTAGCAGTCAGAATACTGGTGAGCGATATAAGCTACACTTACAAAACAAATGGCGTCTGATTACACTCATGTGATGCTAAGCACCATTAGATTTTTAGAGCAGAGAGTAGAGCAGTTAGTGGAGTTATTGCTTAGTGAGTATAACGTTTCTATTTGAGATGATGAAATCTCTTTGGAAATCAAGTGATAATAATTGTATAGTGTTGGTAGTGCTTAGTGCCACTTAAGTGCACTGTTAGAAATGGTTAAATGGTGTATTTTTATTTAT
This sequence comes from Rhabdomys pumilio, assembly GCA_030674055.1. Classification (NCBI taxonomy): domain Eukaryota; kingdom Metazoa; phylum Chordata; class Mammalia; order Rodentia; family Muridae; genus Rhabdomys; species Rhabdomys pumilio. The sequence continues at coordinate 130,691,830 of JANHMN010000002.1, read as the reverse complement.
TTTATCATGAACTAATATACAAAATCATAGTATAATGAATGATATAACTTACAGTTATATCAGCTAGAGGCAGTTGGCCATTCCATTCCACTCCACAACAAAACAAAACAAAAACACTGAGAAACTTATTATTCCTTAAAAAGAACCATAGTTCAAGACAACTATGTTGGGAGTTTGTTGTCTTCTTATATCTTCTGTTCCTAGGAAGTTGGCGAACCAAGTTTGAGCTGTAGAGAGAGTTCAGTGGTGGGCCACATGCTAAGCATGTGTGAATGTCTGGTTTCAGTCCCTATGACCACACATCTAAAAAACAGAACGTGAATGGTCTCCTATTGGTCTGAGTGTCATCTGTCCCCTCCAAAGGCTTAAGTATTGGTATGCAAATAGTGAGAGGTGGGACTTTTCAGAAGTGATTACATCATAATGGCTCACATGATGATTGGATTAATCTATTGATGAACTTACAATTTGATAGTACTGGGAGGTAGGGCCTGATTGGAGGGCGTGGATCACACATAGCAGCTTCTGAAGGTGTCTCTTGATCTTCTCTCTTCCTTTCCCTACATCGTCTTTGCTTTCTGGCCAAAAGGTGGGCAACTCTACAGACTCTTTTTGCTTCGATGTTCCGTATGACTAAAACCTGGCAAACTAACCTGGTCACGGTGGAAAAGACCTGTAACCCCAGCACTTGGGAGGTGATGCAGGAGTATCTTAGATTTATGAACAGCTTGGGCAGTGCAGTGAGACCTTATCTCAAAAAACAAATACCACCACTAAAACAACACCAAAAAAACTTGAAGTAAAAGAACAAAAACACATTTTACAGATAAAAAAATTTTATAGCGAATAAGTTACATTTCACTAAAAGGCATTTTTTGAATGGCATGTTCCCACCAATCCTACCTAACATAGCTGTTCTCACAAATGTCCTTGGGAAAAGAGAAATACACAAAACAATACAGAACTGAAAAGAGCACATGAAGAGGCTATGGGGGCTTGGCAAAGGAGCGCCTCTAAGAACACACCCAGGATTGATTGTCTAAGGAGAAAGCCTCAGTAAGAAAATGCAAATCACATGCTGGGGATGGGCAAGGATACAAACAGTTCTAGTCAGTAGATTTGAGGCCAGTGAAGGGCTCAGTGGGTGCTTGCCACCAAGCCTGATGACCTAAGTTCAATTCCTAGTTCTCACATGGTCGAAGGAGGGAACTGATTCCTGCAAGCTGTCCTGTGACCAACACCTGTGTTCTACATACACATAATGAACAAGTTTGAAAGTACTTTAAACTTTTGTACTGGTTATTTTATTTATTTACATTTCAAATGTTATCCCCCTGACCTCTTCCCCTTCTCCAAACCCCCTATCCCATCCCACCTCCCCGTTGCTTCTATGAGGGTGCTCCCCCTGCCCTCCCACCCACCCACTCCCACCTCACCACCCCCTATGCTGGGGCATCAAGCCTTCACAGGACCAAGGGCCTCCCCTCCCATTGATGCCAGATAACTCAATCCTCTGCTACGTCTTCGGCTGGAGCCTTGGGGTCCCTCCATGTGTACTCTTTGGTTGGTGGTTTAGTCTCTGAGAGCTCTGGGGGTTCTGGTTAGTAGATAAGAACTGTTGTTCTTACTATGGGATTGCAATCCCCATCAGCTCCTTCAGTCCTTATGCTAACTCTTCCCTTAGGGTCTCCTTGCTCAGTCTGATGGTTGGCTGAGAGCATCTGAGCATCCAAATCTGTATTGGTCAGGCTGTGGCAGAGCCTCTGAGGGGACCGCTATACCAGACTCCTCTCAGCAAGCACTTCTTGACATCCACAATACTGTCTGGGTTTGGTGTCTGCAGATGGGATGGATCCCTAGGTGGGTCAGTCTCTGGATGGCCTTTCCTAGCAGTCTCTGCTCCACTCCATGTCCCTGTGTTTTCTTTCGACAGAAACAGTTCTTGGATAAAATTTTTGAGATGTATGGATGGCCCCATGGCTCACCTGGGGGCTGTGCCTATCAGGTGGATATGGTCCCTACAGGTTCTCTCTCTCCTTTGTTGGGTATTTCAGCTAATGTCATCCCTGTTGGGTACTGAGAACCTCTTGTTTCCCTGGCATCTGGGACTTTCTAGTGGCTACCCCCAGATCCCCATCCCCGACTGCTACACACTTCGTTCAATTTTCTGACTCTCTGTACTTCTCCTCCAACCCCAGTCTCCTCCCATACCTGATCTTGCCCCCCTTTTATCCTCCCAGATCCCTCCCTCCCTCTACCTCCTGTGATTATTGTGTTCCCCCTTCTAAATAGAACTGAAGCACTGAAGCATCCATATTTTATTTTTTCTTCTTCTTGAGCTTCAAATGGTCTTTGAGTTGTATCGTGAGTATTGTGAGCTTTGGATCCAATATCCACTTATCAGTGAGTACATACCATGTGTGTTCTTTTGTGACTGGGTTATTTCACTCAGGATGCTGTTTTCTAGTTCCATCCATTTGCCTGTGAATTTCATCAAGTCATTATTTTTAATAGCTGCCTAAGACTCCATTGTGTAAATGTACCACATTTTCTGTATATATTCCTTTGTTCAGGAACATCTGGGTTCTTTCCAGCTTCTGGCTATTATAAATGAGGCTGCTATAAACATAGTGGAGAATGTGTCCTTGTTATATGTTAGAGGATCTTTTTGGGTATATGGCCAGAAGTGGTACAGCTGGGTCTTCAGGTAGAACTATTTCCAATTTTCTGAGGAACCGCCAGACTGTTTTCCAGAGTGGTTGTACCAGCTTGCAATCCCACCAACAATGGAGGAGTGTTCCTTTTTCTCCACATCTTTGCCAGCATCTGCTATCACCTGAGTTTTTGATCTTAGCCATTCTGGCTGGTGTGAGATGGAATCTCAGAGTCATTTTGATTTGCATTTCCCTGATGACTAAGGATGTTGAACATTTCCTTAGGTACTTCTTGGCCATTTGAGATTCCGAAGTTGATAATTCTTTGTTTAGCTCTGTACCCATTTTTAATGGGGTTATTTGGATCTCTGGAGTATAAGTTCTTGAGATCTTTGTATGTATTGGATATTAGCCCTCTATTGAATGTAGAATTGGTAAAGATCTTTTCCCAATCTATTGGTTGCCATTTTGTCCTATTGACAGTGTCCTTTGCCTTAGAGAAGCTTTGCAATTTTATGACATCCCATTTGTCAATAGTTGATCTTAGAGCCTGAGCCATTGTTGTTCTGATCAGGAAATTTTCCCCTGTGTAGATGTGTTCACGTCTCTTTCCCACTTTCTCTTCTATTAGATTCAGTGTATCTGGTTTTATGAGGAGGTCCTTGATCCACTTGGACATAAACTTTGTACAAGGAAGTAGGAATGGATCAATTTGTATTCTTCTACATGCTGACTGCCAGTTGAACCAGCACCATATGTTGAATACGCTGTCTTTTTTCCCCTACTGAATGGTTTTGGCTTTTTTGTCAAAGATCAGGTATCCATAGGTGTGTGGGTTTATTTCTGGGTCTTCAGTTCTATTCCATTGATCTACCTGTCTATCTCTGTATCAGTACCATTCGGTTTTTTATCATGATTGCTCTGCAGTACAACTTGAGGTCAGGGATGGTGATTCCTCCAGAAGTTCTCTTACTGCTGAGAATAGTTTTCACTGTCCTGGGTTTTTTATTACTCCAAATGAATTTGAGAATTTCTCTTTCTAACTCTATGAAGAATTGAGTTGGAATTTTGATGGAGATTGTATTGGATCTGTAGATTGCTTTGGGTAAGATGGACATTTTTACTGTTAAATCTCCATGAGCATGGGAGATTTTCCACCTTCTGAGGTCTTCAATTTCTTTCTTGAGAGACTTGAAGTTCTTGTCATACAGATCTTTCACTTGCTTGGTTCGAGTCACATCAAGATATCCTATTATTTGTGACTATTGTGAAGGGTGTCATTTCCCTGATTTCTTTCTCAGCTCATTTATCCTTTGAATAGAGGAAGGCTACTGATTTGTTTGAGTTAATTTCTTCTCCTTCTCCTTCTCCTTCTCCTTCTCCTTCTCCTTCTCCTTCTCCTTCTTCTTTTTTTATTGGATATTTTATTTACATTTCAGATGCCATCCCCTTTCCCCATTCCCCCTCCCTAGAAAACCCCTATCCCGTGCCCCCTTTTCCTTTTTGCTTTTGTACAATTTTTTTAAATGTTAATCAAAGGCTTTATAAGTATGGTAATGCTCAATCAGAAGTGTAACTTAATACCAAACCTAGATATATAAACTATCTTTGACTGGTGGAGACACGTGAACATCTGCCTCCATACCCCCTCTCTTTTTCTCTCTCTTTCTCTCTCTCATCACCTAGCTTCTCCTCTACTTCATCTTCTCCTCTCCTTACTCCATCTCTTCCTCTCGGTGCTCCTTCCCCCTTAGCTCCTCCTACATATCACCCTTCCTGTTAAAATAAAACTTTAATCTCGAAATACAATTAGAGCATAATTATTCCTATTTGTACCAGTGAGGTACAAGATAGTCTTTAATTTTTTTATTTTTATTTTTTTTAATATTTATTTATTTATTTATATATTTATTTTGGTTTTTTCGAGACAGGGTTTCCCTGTGTAGTCCTGGCTGTCCTGGAACTCACTCTGTAGACCAGGCTGGCCTCGAACTCAGAAATCCGCCTGCCTCTGCCTCCCAAGTGCTGGGATTAAAGGCGTTCATCACCAGCGCCCAGCTCAAGATAGTCTTAATACCCAGTCCATCCTTTTGTTGACTAACCAGAACCTCTGTCATCTCGCTTGACTAAAACACTTAGTTTTGAACCTGGCTTTTTTCTTGGCTTTAGAATGAATGTCAGCTGAAAACCATGGCTATGAGGCTATAGGTCTTCAACCCTGTCAGCAATCCAGATTGACTGAGTTAACTGGTTACCCTGTGAGTTAAGGGACTATAGCAAATTCATGACTTTGAGTTTATTGGTAGGCTGTTTTCTATATTTTATTTAGAAATAGCTGAGAGGAGTTAACAGACAACAGTCCAGGTTACCTTACATGGATAGTTGGATTTCAAAAATGTCAGAAATCCATAGAATTGACATCACAAATATTTCTATATTAATGTTCATTTTGATTAGAGACCTGTCTGCTCCTGACAGCTTCCTGTCTTGGATTCTAAGAAGAAATTGAGCATTTTTGGAGTTACTCCAGTTGTGCGGAGACAGCCACTAGGCAAGAATTGCCTCTCTACATCTACAGACAAATTACTGTCCAGAAAAGGACACACTTGCATAATAGTCGACTGATTATATCTGCCTAGACAGAGTAATCAGCCCTTAATAATTCTGCATCACTAAGGTCTGTCAGATGAGTTTGGGCCAGAAGGCTGAAGATTTGATGCTCCAACGTTCTGAAGTATAGGGGCTGTCCAGGTGTTCAGCGGTCTCTATAAATTGGCTAAGTTTTAGAAGCTATGCTTTGTGCTTCCCATAACTTCAGTTGGGTTAATTTTATATGCAGCCACTTTGATGAAGTTGTTTGTCATCTGTAGGAGTTCTCTGGTGGAATTTTTGGGATCACTTAAGTATACTATCATAAATAGTGATTTCTTGACTTCTTTCTTTCCATTTTGTATTCCTTTGACCTTTTTTTGTTGTCTAATTACTCTGGCTAGAACTTTGAGTGCTATATTGAATAGATAGGGAGAATGTGGGCAGACTTGTCTAGTCCGTGATTTTAGGGAATTACTTCAAGTTTCTCTCCATTTAGTTTGGTGTCGGCTATTGGTTTTCTTTATATTGCTTTTTATTATGTTTAGGTGTGTACTTTGAATTCCTCATCTTTTCAAGACTTGTAAGATGAAGGGGTGTTGTATTTTGTCAAAGGCTTTTTCAGCATCTAATGAGATTATCATGTCAGGTTTTTTTTTTCTCTCAACTTTGTATAGTGGATTACGTCGATGGATTTCCTTATGTAGAACCATTCCTGCATCCCTGGGATGAAGCCTACTTGATCATGATGGATGATCATTCTGATGTGGTTTGCAAGGATTTTATTGAATATTTTTCCATGGATTACCATAAGGGAAATTGGTCTGAAGTTCTTTCTTTATTGGGTCTTTGTGTGGTTTAGGTATCAGCATAACTGTGGCTTCATAAAATGAATTAGGTAGTGTTCCTTCTGTTTATATTTTATGGAATAGTTTGAGAAGTATTGGTATTAGGTCTTCTTAAAAGGTTTGATAAAATTCTGCACTAAAACTATCTGGTCCTGGACTTTTTTTTTTGTTTGTTTTGTTTTGTTTTTTTTTGTTTGGGAGCCTTTTTATGACTGCTTCTATCTCCTTAGGGGTTATGGGACTGTTTAGATAGTTTATCTGATCCTGATTTACCTTTGCTACCTGGTATCTATCTAGAAAATAATCCATTTAATCTAGATTTTCTAGTTTTGTTGAGTATAGGCTTTTGTAGTAGGATCTGATGATTTTTTTGGATCTCTTTGCTTTCTGTTGTTATGTCTTCCTTTTCAGTTCTGATTTTATTAATCTGGATACTGTCTCTGTGCCCTCTGGTTAGTCTGACTAAGGGTTTGTCTATCTTGTTGATTTTCTCTCTTTTTTTTTTTTTTTTTTTTTTTTTTTTTTTTTTTTTTTTTTTGTTTGTTTTTTGTTTTGTTTTGTTTTTCGAGATAGGGTTTCTCTGTGTAGCCCTGGCTGTCCTGGAACTCACTCAGTAGACCAGGCTGGCCTCGAACTCAGAAATTTGCCTGCCTCTGCCTCCCAAGTGCTGGGATTAAAGTCGTGGTCCACCACCGCCTGGCTTTTGATTTTCTCAAAGAACCAGCTCCTGGTTTTGTTGATTCTTTGCATAGTCCTCTTTGTTTCTACTTGGTTGATTTCAACCCTGAATTTGATTATTTCCTGCTGTCTGCTCCTCTTAGATGTATTTGCTTCTTTTTGTTCTAGAGATTTCAGATGTGCTATCAAACTGCTAGTGTGTGCCCTCTCCAATTTCTTTATGGAGGTACTTAGAGCTATGAGTTTTCCTCTTATTTATTGCCTCATTATGTCCCATAAGTTTGGGTGTATTGTGCCTTCATTTTCATTAAATTCTAAAAAGACTTTAATTTCGTCTCTGATCACATTATCATTGAGAAAAGAGTTGTTCGGCTTACATCTGTATATGGGCTTTCTATTGTTTTTGTTGTTATTGAAGACCAGCATTAGTGATGATCACCATGGTGATCTGATAGGACGCGTGGGATTATTTCAATCTTCTTGTATCTGTTGAGGCCTGTTTTGTGACCAATTATATGGTCTATTTTGGAGAAGGTTCCATGAGGTGCTGAGAAGAAGGTGTATTCTTTTGTTTTAGGATGAAATGTTCTATAGATATCTGTTAAATCCATTTGGTTCATAACTTCTGTTAGTTTCACTGTCTTTATTTAGTTTCTGTTTCCATGATCTGTTCTTGGTGAGAGTGAGGTGTTGAAGTCTCCCACTATTATTGTGTGAGGCTCAGTGTGTGCACTGAGCTTTAGTAACATTTCTTTTACAAATCTGGGTACCCTTGCATTTGGGGCATAGATGTTCAGAATTGAGAGTTTATCTTGGTAGATTTTTCCTTTGATGAGTATGAAGTGTCCTTCCTTATCTTTTCTGGTAACTTTTGGTCTTATGTCAATTTTATTTGATATTAGAATGATTAGCTTGTTTCTTGGGGCCATTTGCTTGAAAACAAATTTTTTTCCACCCTTTAATGTTGAGATAGTATCTATCTTTGTGACTGAGGTGTCTTTCCTGTATGCAGCAAAATGCTGGGTTCTATTTACATATCTAGTCTGTTAGTCTATATCTTTTTATTGGGGAATTGAGTCCATTGATGTTAAGAGAGATTAAGGACCAATGACTGTTGCCTCCTGCTATTTTGTTGTTAGAGATGGAATTATGTTTGTGTGGCTCTCTTCTTTTGGATTTGTTGTGAGAAGATTAATTTCTTGCTTTTTCTTGGGTGTAGTTTCCCTCTGTGAGGTAGAGTTTTCCATCTATTATTCTGTATAGGGCTGGATATGTAGAAAGATATTACTTAAATTTGGTTTTGTGATGGAGTATCTTGGTTTCTCCATCTATGGAAATTGATAGATTTGCTGTGTATAGTAGCCTGGACTGGCATTTGTGTTCCCTTAGGGTCTGTATGACATCTGCTCAAGATCTTCTGGCTTTTAGAGTCTCTGTTAAGAAGTCTGGTGTAATTCTGATAGATCTGCCTTTATATGTTACATGACCTTTTTCCCTTACTGCTTTCAATATTCTATATTTGTTTTGTGCATTTGGTGTTTTGATTATTATGTGACAAGAGGAATTTCTTTTTTGTCCAGTCTATTTTTGAGTTCTATAGGCTTTTTGTATGTTTACGTGCATCTCGTTCTTTAGATTAGGGAATTTTTCTTCTATAATCTCGTTGAAGATATTTACTGGCTCTTTAAGTTGGGAATCTTCACTCTCATCTATACCTATTATCCTTAGGTTTGGTCTTCTCATTGTGTCCTGGATTTCTTGGATGTTTTGGGTTAGGAGCTTTTTGCATTTTGCCTTTTCTTTGACTGTTGTGTCAATGTTTTCTATGGTATCTTCTACACCTAAGATTCTCTTTTCTATTTCTTGTATTCTGTTGGTGATGCTTCAATCTATGACTCTTGATATCTTCCCTAGGTTTTCCATTTCCAGAGTTGTCTTTTTTGTGATTTCTTTATTGTTTTTATTTCTGTTTTTATATCCTGTATGGTTTTGTTCATTTCTTTAACCTGTTTGGTTGTGTTTTCCTGTATTTCTTTAAGGGATTTATGTGTTTCCTCTTTAAGGGCTTCTACCTGTTGATGTGTGTTCTCCTGTATTTCTTTAAGGCGTTTATGACGTTCTTAAGGTCCTCTATCATCATCATGAGATGGGATTTTAGATCTGAATCTTGCTTTTCTGGTGTGTTGGGGTATCCAGGGCTTGCTGTGGTGGGAAAACTGGGTTATGATGGTGTCAAGTAGCATTGGTTTCTATTGCTTATGTTCTCTGACTGGAGCCTGTCTGTCCTGTGAACCTGTGATCCTGTGATCCTGGAGGTCTCAGAAATCCTGGGGGACAGACTGCTGCTGGGTGTGGGCAGAGTGGATGGAGATTCAGAGCCTAGGGTCTGCTCCTGGACTCCAGTGCCAGCCTGTGATCCTGGACCTGTCAGAAGTCCTGGGGCATAAGCTGCCTCTAGGTATGGGGGTGTTAGGAGGGCAGAGCAGAGGCTCTGCTCCTGGGGGCAGGTGCAAGCTGGAAGAAAAGTGTGCTCTTACAGTCCTGCCATGTTGTGTGGGAGCTGTACAATTAAACTTTTTCCCACAGTCAATTCAGTTACCTTTGGATGCAGCAGAGCGAGTGCAGCTACAGACGTGACTGACACATGTTGGCTAGTCCTTTGCTTCAAAAAACATGGCTAAGTTGTGCCAACCATCAATATTAGAATTCATTAAATCTAAAGAAAATAGAGACCTGAGTGAAATTAAACTGTTGGCACAGTTTAGCCATGTTCTTGGGTATACTATGTCTCCTATCACCAAACAATGGAGAAGTGTGTGGATATCTAGATATCTTCTTCTGTGGTGACATGAGAGAGAAGTCATTTTTATGCTGGAGGACTTTGGCTTAAGGGCTCAAGAAGGTAAGCTGTTCTTTAGATACATTAGTCAGGAAGAACAGAACTGACAGAATGGAAATCTACATACACACATACACATACATAAATTAGAGCAGCTTACAGGCTGTGGGTCTTGCTATTGCCAACAATGGCTGTTTCCCAACAGAATCCTGGAGTTGATCACTGAATGGGGCTAGATATCTCAGTTCATCTTCAGTTTATTTTGGAATCCTAAAGAAGTGGGTCTGTAGTGGTGTGAATCAAAATGACCCCACAAGCTCATAGATAGTGGCACTATTAGGAGGTGTAGCCTTGCACTGGGGGATGGGCTTTGAGGTTTCAAATGCTCAAGCCAGGCCTAGTGACTCTGTCTCTCTGGAGCCCTCTGATCCTGGTATATATAAGACTTTCAGCTCCTTCTTCAACATCATGTCTGCCTGCATGGTGCCATGCTTCCCGAATGATAATAATGGATTAAGCCTCTGAAGTGTTAGCCAGACCCAGTTAAATGTTTTCTGTTATAAGAGTTGTTGTGGGGGTGCTGGGCGGTGGTGGCGCACGCCTTTAATCCCAGCACTTGGGAGGCAGAGGCAGGCGGATTTCTGAGTTTGAGGCCAGCCTGGTCTACAGAGTGAGTTCCAGGACAGCCCGGGCCACACAGAGAAACCCTGTCTCGGAAAAAAAAAAAAAAATTGAAAGAGTTGTTGTGGGGGGCTGGAGTGATGGCTCAGAGATTAAGAGTACTGGCTATTCTTCCAGAGGTTCTGAGTTCAAATTCCCAGCACCCACATGGTAGCTCATAACCATCTACAATGAGATCTAGTGTCCTCTTCTGCCCTGTAGGCATACATGCAAACAGAAGGCTGTATACATAATAAATCTTTAAAAAACAAAATAAAAACAAGAAAACAAACAAACAAAAAAACCCAACATTGTGATCATAGTGTCTGTTCACAGCAATAAAAACCCTAAGACAGGGTCCTGATACCATAAAGGAATGCCTCAGCAGCAGGATAGATGAGCTTGCCAGTGAGAATAAGAGCAAGCAAAATGCAAAAGCTTCTGCCATGCCCATTTATGTGGGCTATGGCCCAGACTTCTCATTTAAAGTGGGTTTTCTCACCATAAATGAGCCAATCAAGACAATTTCTGACAGGTGTGCTCAGGTGGTTGCAGATGTAGTCAAGTTAACAACCAGAATTAGCCAGCCCTCTAAATAAGGTTTTAATCCTGAGTAAGACAGTGATGGTTTGAATGTGGTTGGCCCAGGGATGGCACTCTTAGGAGGTGTGGCCTTATTGGAGTAGGTGTGTCACTGTAGGGTGGGCAATGAGAGACTCCTCCTAACTGTGTGAGAGCAAATCTAGCCCTCAGATGAGAGGTAGAACTCTCAGTTCCTCCTGCACCAACTGTCCCTGCCTGGACTGCCATGCTACCTCCTTGATGGTAAAGGACTGAACCTCTGAACCTGTAAGTCAGCCTCAATTAAATGTTGTCCTTATGAGTTGCCTTGGTCATGGTGTCTGTTCATAGCAGTAAAACCCTAACTAAGACAAGGATCAGATGGATAACCTGAAAGGTTGGGTTTCAGTTTCATCCCTGGGACCTACTTGATGGAAGGAAAGAACCAACTCCTAGAAATTATCCTCTGGCATATTCATATATGACATGCCATGTGCACCTACAAATATGTGTACACAAATAAAGATAGATGGATTAAAATTATTTTTAAAAAATCTGGTATCTCTATTGACTCATGATTTGTGCTGGCATGTTCATTGTGAGTTCCTGAGTCTCTATAGGAAGGCTTCAGGCATTTCTTCTGCTTCCCAAATTACTTGAGAAAGCTTAGAGTAATTTAACGGTTTATTGTGGATTCATTTGAAATCTTCTAAGATACTCTTTTGTTTCCATCGCCCTAGGGAGCAGTTCTAATCCTATTCATGGTCACTCATGAGGGACTGTCTGCCCACCAGTGTTCTGTCAGTGTCACTTAATCTTCTTGATTTGTCTTCTACATTCTTTTCCCATAGAGTTTGGCGGCCTATAAGATTGGAGTCTTTTCTGTGGCTGTTAAGGTTTAGTTAAAAATTAGCACGAGGACCTGCAAGATGGCTCAGCAGCTTCAGGTGCTTACCACCAAGCCTGAAGACCTGAGTTCGGTTCCTGTAACTCACACTGTAGAAAAAGAGAACAGATTTCTGCAAGTTGTCTTCTGACACATACATATACACAGAGAGACACATACATACATAAGCACACACACATGCATATGTGTGTGTGTGTGTGTGTGTGTGTGTGTGTGTGTACTCACGCGCGCGCACACACAGTAAAAAAATATAAGTGAAAAAATTTAAGGTATTATTTTTAAAAAAGAATTAGCATGATATCTCTTAGTGTCGAATTAAAGGACTGAGCTAGTCCCTAGAAAACCTCTATATAGTTATTGGGGTTTTCTGAGCATGTACCCAGGTGAGTTTCTAATGTCTTAAATCTTGGAGGGAAAAAGCCTAGGTGTTCCTTCAGGTCCAGGTGTGCCTCACTAGGGTAGAGGAGATGGGTATAGGGCATCTGGGGTTTGGGTTCCCTGGTTAGGGCATCAAGGAGACACTGTATTTCTTTCCTAGAGGGAGGCCTTTCCCTGTCTTTTGGACTGTTTCCCTGCCTAGGGTGTAATTAAAGTTTCTGGGTTATGTTGTAATCATAGCTTGTGTTTATGAATCCATGTGGCATTTTTGCCGTACAACTGGTTTCTCTCAAAGCAAAGAAAGCCTGCACATAAGTAACCTCACCCCTTGCTCCGTCCTCCCAGTCAACAAGTCTAATGTAAAATAATGTGATGTAATGCTTCATTTGGAGGCCCCTTTTCTCTATCTGCCAACTGATAGACCAGACTTGATGGCAGAAAATCATCAGAGGTGGCTGTAGGGGTGTTTGGGGTCCAACTTAAATATTCTTTGGGAGGAGTGCAAGTTTAAAGCAAGCTTTATTAAATATTAAATACTGACCAAGAGATGGAGTTTAGGCAGGACTGTTCTCTGGAATTTCCAAGTTGGAATGGCCACTTAAGTATTCTTAAGGGTACACTGCCAAGGAGCAGGGCTCTGACTTGTTCATCTGTAAAATAGCAAAAGAAAAAAAGTATCCTTGAGTTCTGTAGGTTCCAGTCAGAGAATCCCCGGACCTCTCCTCTTTTTTAACCACAAGAGGGCCCTCTCCTTTGCCTTTGGAGACTGTAAGAGGGGCCCCAGGCTTGGAACTGCTTCTGGCCCTGCCCTGCTGTCTTACTGGCAAGCCATCTGAAGATCAGAAGGCGTGGGCCTTACGCTCAGATTCTCTAATTATATCTGGATAAAATTACTCTTTAAAATTTCCTGGGCCAATAAGAAGGGTCTCTGTAAGAGGCTCTTCAGAGTTGCTGCTATCAGGGTATTTGGCCTCAGAGGTGTCCAGATGGGAAGTCAGCCTTTAGAGTTGAGGAAGGACAAGCATGAATATCAGGGTTTTGGGGTTTTTTGTTTGTTTTGTTTTTAAATCCATTAACAGAAACCGTTCAAGCATAGGTCAGAAGCCTATTTGGCCTAAATTATATCATTACCTAGTGAGGAGTCCAAGGGTAACCTTTGGGTTCCCCATTGGCAGAGTACTAAGCAGCTACTTAATTTTTTTTTCTTTTTTTCTTTTCTTTTCTTTTTTTTTTTTTTTTAAGGTCTGAGGGTAGATACTACCATTCTGTCCATAGTTTGTATGGTTGCCGGGTGGTGGTGGCGCATGCCTTTAATCCCAGCACTCAGGAGGCAGAGGCAGGCGGATTTCTGAGTTCGAGGCCAGCCAGGTCTACCGAGTGAGTTCCAGGACAGCCAGGGCTACACAAAGAAACCCTGTCTCAAAAAAACCAAAAAAAAAAAAAAAAAAAAAAAAAAAACCCCAAAACAACAACAACAATAAAAAAAACCCATAGTTTGTATGGTCTATGTTAATGGGACCCAGGATAAATTTTGGGTTATTTTATTTGGTTATTACAAGTTAGGGCCAGTTAATTGTCCTGTTTTCCATTGCCCTTGGAGCAAGCAGAAGAGTTAGGGTGTGTCAGATCAAGAATCTGGTTTAAGAATTCGATTCTTTAAATTCTTTTCTATTATCAGAGAAGAGAAGTTTCTCCTTGGCTAAGAGGCACACAGATCTCTGTGAGTTCAAGGGCAGTCTGATCTACAGAGTGAGTTCTAGGACAGGCAGAGTTATACAGAGAAACCCTGTCTGGGAAAGAAGAAAGGAAGGTAGGAAGGCAGGAAGAAAGGAAGGAGGGAAGGGAGGAAGGAAGGAAAGAAAGGAAAGAAGGAAGAGAGGGAGGGAAAGAGGGAGGGAGGGAGGAAGGAAGGAAGGAAGGAAGGAAGGAAAAGAAATCGCCGGCAGCCACATTTCATGATGTATAGTGCTCTGAGCACTCTTAGTCTGTAGGACTCCACAAGAAAATTCATCCGAACCTATACAGGCCACCCAATGTAGAGGGATATGTCCCGTACACCAGAGGAGCGCTTCAGAAGGAAGGGAGATCTTCCTTCCAGATAGCTATTTAGGCAGCTGGGGTTGGCATTCCACCAAGAAGCTTTCAGAATTGTTTCCATCATTGAGAGCTAGGAAGATCCTGTAAGTTTTTTGTCATAGTCCTGAGAAAATTCAAAGATCTGACAGTGAATTGAGAGGCCTTCTTACAAGGAAAGGAGCATGCTCAAGTGGTGAATAATCACTCAGGCATTCTCAGGACAAGGAGCTTCCACCACGTTTGGGGAGCACATCTTATGCACATACTTGGGCTTGTAGGAATAGTGTCAGCAAGCAGAAAATAGAGACAAGGAAATGAGCACTTGACAATGTAGGCTTTTACTGGGAGAAAGAAAGACCTGCTGAAATGGAGCCCACTGTCTGCTTACTGGCTGGGGTACTCAGAGGGGAGAAAGAAGTGGGCAGGAAGCAGGTGAAAAAGTTTCTTTTGGGGGGCCTGAGGTTGGCTGTTGCTAGAGGTAACCAGGATATGTTAGGTTAAAGATCCTTGGGTGATTATAGACCTGTCTCCTGGCCTACATGCCATTACTGGGAGTTGATAGCCCAGAGAAGACAAGAATCCAGAGAACAAGTTATTTTAGTTTTAGGAGCCTAATTACTTTAGTTTTTGTCATTGTCATTGTCAGACCAGAATGAAGGGACTTTACAAGATGTCTCAGCCATGGGTAACAGCAGGCATTTGAGTCTTCAAAAGTGAAGAAAGGTAGAAGGGGAGTTCTGAACAGTTTCTTGCCTTGGGAGTGGAAATCCCAGGTGCGTGATGTAGGGAAGCCAGATGCACTCTGGGTGTCTCTTAAATGGGAATAGCTGGAAAGCGTGTGGACTATCATTTTAGCTTGGGACTTGTGGAGTAGAGAAGACACGCATATTCTAGAGAGGTTAAAAATGAAGGATCCAGTGTGAGGGGTGGGACAGTCCTCACCAACAGCAAGGACAAAGCTGATTTAAGAGTAGCTCAAATCAAACAGGCCATTGGCTTTTTTTTTTTTTTTTAATCTAATGGAGCAATTAAGCTTCTTTGAGTAGCTTTTATACCTCTTCCTGTGTCTTATTTGTAATGTTAATGTGTGCATCCAGCAGGAAAGACACATAATCTGCCTCTCTGAGTTAGCAAATAATCTGGGGCAAAGTGGTTGTCCAAAGTCAGTGTGAACCACTGAATCAATCTAATGACCTTTAGTGCTTTAAGGTCATTACCTGAAGTCTCAAATAGTCATGCCACTGACCCTAGGACTGTTTATGACAGTCAGCACTGTATGCTCTCCCTCCACTACTTCACTTGGTGCCATGGTGCCATGGTGCATTACAGCTCTGTGATTACTGCAAGAAAATGGGAGAGCAGTAATGGGAAGGAGGGCTTCTACATAATTATAGTCTCATTTGAGAGGTCACTTGATTCCCATTCATACTTTAGAGACCTCAACCCTACTCTGCCTGGAATTGATTAAGAAACTTCAAGGTCATTAGGCACAAAGGAAGCTATGCTCTAGAACTAAGTTTCATTTGGAGGGAAGGTGGAACTTTGAGAGAGGATAAGAAAGGACTGAGTCGGCCGGGCGGTGGTGGTGCACGCTTTTAATCCCAGCACTTGGGAGGCAGAGGCAGGTGGATTTCTGAGTTCGAGGCCAGCCTGGTCTACAGAGTGAGTGTCAGGACAGCCAGGGCTACACAGAGAAACCCTGTCTCGAAAAACCAAAAAAAAAAAAAAAGAAAGAAAAAGAAAAAAAGGAAGGACTGAGTCATGGAGTCCAGTAACAGGCTGCAGAGGGAGTGCTGTGGGTGAGGGGCTGTGGTTTTGGTTCAGCTGAGCCACCTGTTAGATGCCTTTCTGTGTAGGTCTAGTACTTGTAGGTCTAGTAGTTACTTTTTGATACAGAATAATTTAATAGCAAACTTTGTCACAAATACCTGAGGTACCCTGAAGGGAAGAAATATGTAACACATCCAAGAGGTGTGTGATTCCTGAGGACTGGTAAAGGTAGTAAATAAGACCTTGGCCCCAGGTATATGAGAAGACTTAGGGCCTCCTGGGGTTGTCTGTATTAAAGCGGCTCATTTACATTAATGGGTCTCTAGTGATACTGAAGTCAGCTCCAAAATTAGTATCTGAGATCAAGTATTTGAGTTAGAAATAAAAGGAATCCTTGTCCCCTTTGTTGGTGTAAGGGTTACTATATCTCTGTATGAGAAAAGTTTGTTTAATACCGTCCAAGATCACCTACCTCTATTATGGTTTGCAAGGTTTCCAAGCACAAATGGCTAGATTCCCAGGTGTGGCTGCTGGTTGTGTTACAGGTGTGGGTTTGAGTCCCAGGGTACCCACTGGAGTTGCCAGGTTCTCGTGCCTTAAGGACAAAGAATTTTTACCAGAGACACATGATTAGAAGGACAATTAGAGACAGTGTATTAAGAAAGAAACAAACTCCTGAAATGGGAGTGGGCTAGTGAGCTAAAAGACAGCATGACTCAAAAAGTCACAGTTGCTCCTCCCCCCCACCCCAGTGGTGGCTCACATCTTTAATCCCAGCAGTCAGGAGGCAGACACAGGTAGATCTGTGAGTTTGAGGCCAGCCTCTTCTACAGTGTGAATTCCAGAATAGCCAGGGATAAACAGAGAAACCCTGTCTGGAAAAACAAACAAAACAAATAAAGAAAAGCCACAGTCCCTTACAGGGTATTTACTTAGTACTCTCTTGTGTTTGTATATTGCAGGCTTTCAACAAACAGGCTGTTTATTGTATAGAGGCCAGGTGGGGAAGGGTTTCCAGTCTTTCTCTGCCAATTGTCTTCTTTCGTGTTAATGATGGTGTTTCTTTTTCCAGCCTCAAAAAGCTGGTCATATTTTGGCCCATAAGTATGGTTTGAGCAAGGAGGACATAGACATCACTCCTTTGTGTTTGGGAGAATTGGGGTAATTGATAGAAAAACATTAGCTGAAGAACTTGAGTGAAACAGTCATGAGTGTAGACTAGACTCAGTGGGCAACAGGGAAATCCGTTAAAGCACTCTGGGAGTGCACAGGGGTTTGCAAAAATAAGGTGAATTATCTCAGTGATGATTCCAGGACCTCCAGGTAGAAGCTGTTGATAGATCTAAATTCTAAATACTCACTTTTATGTTTCCTCATGAACGGAAGGTTGAGACCTTCCATAAGGTTATAAGTTTGGTCAGAGTTGTTTTCTGTACCCCGAAAATCCAAAAGCAATAGGTTTTATTTTAGAGGAATGAATTCAAATGTTATTCCACTTAGCTTGACAGCAGAGAGTATACAGTTCTCTTTACATTAGGATTATCAGAGGATGTAACTCATCTCTCTGGGACCATTTAAATGATAAGTTCCTTGGGGGTGGGGGGTCTCAGTAGCTATTAAGACTTTTCTTTTTTTTTCTCCCTTCTTAACTCTTCTTCCTTCCTTTCTTCTGTTCTTCACTTCCCTTCCTCCTCTCTTTCCTATTCCCCATTCCCTTCTCCCTCCTCCCTTCCTCCTTCCCTCTCTCCTTCCCTCCTCTATCCCTTCTTCCCTCTGTCCTCCCTTCATTCCTCCCTCCCTCCTTTCCCCTCCTTCCTCCCTTCCTCCCTCTGTCCCTCCCTCCCTCCCTCCTTCCTTCCTTCTTTCCTTCCTTCCTTTCTTCCTATCTTCCTTCCTAATGAGACAAAGGTCTTCCTATATAACCTTGGTTGGCCTGGGTACTATCTTCCTGTTTCAGACACATAAATGTTACGATTGCAGGTGTGTCAATATGCCTAACTGTGACCTTCTTCCCATATTATAGCTCACTGCATCTATCCTAGATTGCCTCAATAACTGACAATTTCTTGGTTCTCTGAGTCAAAAAGTAAACATTGAGGCAAGAAGGGCCCCTACATAGCATATCTAAAAAGCTAAATTGTAAAGTATCCTTAGGAGCTATTCTTATTCTGGAAAGGGCCATGGGTAGCAGTTTTAGCCAGGACTAGTTTACTGACAAGGTCTTTTTAAGGGTAAGATTAGCCTTCTTAGCCTTCCTAGATGGTTGGGTTTTGCATGCTGCATGAAGTTGATAAGTGATAGCAGTTGCAGTGGAGCCCAGGGAGTTGTTTTTGCTGGGAAGGAAGACTGCTTACTACTCTGTAGGTAACTAAGTGCCTTAGGGACGCCTTGTACCCTGCTGTTCTCCTACAGAGTGCCGCAGTCCAAGGTGACGGTCTGAGTGAGCCTGGTAACCACTTCTCTTCTAAGTATCTTTGCCTCCTTGGGACTGAGCTAAAATCCAGCCTCGGTCCTCCCCCAGGGTAATTACAGTAGCGAATTGGTTAGAATCACTTCCCTGACGTTCCTGAAAGAACCCTTCCTGATAATGTTTTGAGAACATGTGTCAATTCATAGCATTCCTGGGGGGAAGAATGGTGGACGCTATTCTCTCCCACTGGCAGCTGTTGGGAGCAGTAGTTTTTCATCTAGGGTCTGTCATCCTTCTGGCTTATTTTGATGACTTCTTATAAGAGCCAAACTATTCCATCTTGAAGATAAATTGGTTTGTGCTCTGTTTTAGTTTCTTGGGATGATAAAGCCATCAGTACTGCTACCTATGAGGTAGTTTTCCTCAGAGTCTTCCTCACTGCCCTGCCTACAAAGTCATTTCCCTAAATTATATTAGTATCTCTTTTTTTTTTTTTTTTTGGTTTTTCGAGACAGGGTTTCTCTGTGTAGCCCTAGCTGTCCTGGAACTCACTCTGTAAACCAGACTGGCCTCGAACTCAGAAATCCACCTGCCTCTGCCTCCCAAGTGCTGGGATTAAAGGCGTGCGCCACCACTGCCGGGCTTAGTATCTCTTTTTGTGATAACATTTTATTGGATAGCAGTCGATTCCAATGTCTCTTGAATTGCCTGTAAGAAGGAGGAGCTCTGTATCATGTTGTTATTGGGGATTTTTACTTTTCCCCTGAATAATTCCCTTTCCTTCTGTATGGCCACATGAGCATGTGAGATAAAGAAAGCCTACTTAGCATCTATGTACTGTTTTCCCTAATCTCACCAAAGTGCTTAGCACTGCTGGTAGGAATGTAAGTTTGTATAGTCATTTTAGCATACTGGAGGTTTCTGGAAGAAAATCCAGCTAGTCCTACTTTATATATCTCCCTAAAAGATTTGAAATAGGAAACCAGAATATCAAATCCATTGTGCATTCATGTTCAATTCAGCACTGCTAATAATAGTCTAAAGTTATAGAATCAAGCCAAGTGTCCACTAGCTTTTTTTGTTTGTTTGGTTGGTTTTTTTTTTTTTTGTTTTTCGAGACAGGGTTTCTCTGTGTAATCCTGGCTGTCCTGGAACTCACTCTGTAGACCAGGCTGGCCTCGAACTCAGAAATCCGCCTGCCTCTGCCTCCCAAGTGCTGGGATCAAAGGCGTGTGCCACCACCGCCCGGCTTGTCCACTAGCATTTTAATGAATAAAGAAATTGTGATATGTATATACAGTGATATCTATCACCTTAAAAAAGAAATTGTGTTGAGACAATATAGATGAATCGGAGAACTTTATGCTAAGTGAAATCAGCTAGGCACAGAGAACGAATGCCACATTATCATCACATATGCAGAATGTAAAACAAGTGAACACAAGCAGAGAGTAGACTGCTGGTCATCAGAGGCTGAGGCTGAGGGGGAGGAGAGATAGGTCCAAGGTACGACACCTCAATTAGACAGGAGAAATGTGCAAGGGGTTTCCTTTGAGGTATTGAGCAGTGCCACAATATATTAAACAAGAATGCATCACACATTTCAAATGCCTTATTTCAAATTGAAGTGTTTTCACTACCAGAAACGATAAGGATTTGAAGTGATATATTAATTAGTTGGTTTAGTTGTCCTACACTGTTTTCATAAAACCATAACATCACTTGTAACCTATTTTTAATTTAAAGCAATGTAAGCATATAAAATATTATAAGAAAATGTTGGGCAAGCCTAGGTAATGTACCCGAGATCCCATCATTTAGGAGACTAAGGTGGGGGGACCCTGATTTCAAGGCTAACCTAGTTTAGTTACTAAGAATCTACCTTAACACATAAACAAAATAGAGAGGTTTTGTTTGTTTGCTTTTTGCTCATATTTTGTGAAAAGAATATAAATATTCTCCAGAGCTCAGGAAAATAATACTCTTAAACTCATGTAGAAAAATATTTTATTAAGACATACTTCACAACTGAAAGATTTTCCCCCTTTGTCTTTTGGAGACAGCGTCTCACTACAGTTATCAGACTAGTCTTGAATCCCTTGTCTCAACGGATTCTCCCACAGTCTCACAAATAGCTATTAATAGAGCTGCACCACTATGCTATGCTGGACTTAGAGGGGTTTGGTTTTGTTCTCTTGTCTTTTGGACAACTTTATAAAACTGCTGTGCCAACTGTGTTGCCAAATCCAGCTGTCAATTTCAGTCACTTTGCCCACTTTGCCAGTTGAAATAATACAAAGTAACTATCCTTGATGGTCTTGGCCTCCCCATCTCGCTCCTCTCCTCACTGAGCTCACCCTGTAGGATGAGCTTGTGCAAGTCCCTTCAGGGCTCCAGGGACTAGACCTGATTGGGGCAGCAACAGAGTAAATACATACAGAGAGGTAAAAAGTTAGGATTGGGTAGACTAGGCTTTCTGCTAGGGAAGCTACAGCATCTGGGAAGTTCACCATAATTACCATATAGAATTGGACAGCAGGCAGGGTTGTTGCTTAGAGCTGAACAAGGAGGAGGAATTATTACATGAAAATAAACAAGGCAGTGTTTCTATATACAGCTGAACGTGGAGACGGGCTTTGCTACTCTGTGGAGGAGCAGCCTCTGGAGGGGAGCAGTCTTTGGACCATAACTACCCAGGGGACATAAACTATGGTGGACATTTTCCATATACACTGTCAACACCCACATAAAGACCTGGAGCAAGGCTTTGCATGCCTCTGAGTCTCACTTCCGAGTGTGGGAGCTTTGCTGGTTTCCACTGAGTTTGAGGCTGTGGTCCTTGACCTGGCTATTCCTGTGTTAAGAACACACACCCACTCAGGCCTCCAGACACTCAGGGCTTCCTCTCCTCTCCACAGCCATTAACTTCAGTTCTCTTGTTTGTGCCTCCCAAGGTATGAGACTCGATGTGTGTGCTACCGCCCTCACTTTATGTCCTGCTGGGGTCGAAGGCCGGCGCCTTGCATGCTAGGCAAGCACTGACCAACTGAGCTACATCTCCAGCCTCCGTGTTTCACCATTAGTTTCTAGGATATTATTCTAGACTTTGCATTCACCTTACTGGCTACGCTCTCTCAATATCCTGTTTCAGTTTTTCCACAACTTCTAAATATTGGAACACCAGAGTTTTGCCCATCCATACTTTTTGGTGATTGCAACTATTTTACGTCTTTATACTAAAAGCAAAGAATTCCCAAATTTCTCTTCCAGCCTGAATCTTTTTCTCCTGAAGTCCACTTTGTGTATATTAGCTTTCTTTATGCTTAACATCATCACATGGTTGCTTTGCTTACTCATATCTCTGCAATCCACTGATCTATACCAGACCCCGACTTCACTATCTTAGACTGTCTGTTTTTGCAGTCTGCCTATGTAAATAAATCGTCAGTCCTCTGTTTCCTGGAGACACAAATCTATTGAGCCACCATTCACTCGTTTCTTTCCTTTATATTATCTAGGCAATCCACCAACGGCTCTTTTAACTCTACATTCAAGAACATTTCAGAATCTGACCACTTGCCAATACCGCCATCACCACCGTCTTAGTCACTGATGTATTGCAACAAAACACTATAAACCATGTGGCTCATACACTATATGAGGGTCTTTTTCACAGTTCTGAACGATGGGAAGTTCAAGATCAAAGACATCCAACCAAATTTGCTGTCTTGTGAAGGCCTGTCCTCTGGTTCAGAAACAGTGCCTGCTCACTCTTCGGTCATGTGGTGGAAGGTCATGGTGGTGGTGGAAGGGCAGATGTCCTCCTTGGGGTCTATTTTATAAAGATGCTTAACTACTATTAATGAACACTTGGCCCTCCTGACTTAATCACAGAGGCTCCCAAGCTGTCCAAAGGCTCTATTTCCTAATGCCATTATTTTAGGAGTTAGAATTTCAACATGAATTTGGAACACATGAACCTCAAGATCTGCCGTCTGGTCCCAAGCTTCCTTCGTCCCTTGTTTGCTGTTTTGAGGAACTTCTATGTGGTCGAACTTCTAGTCTTGGTTTGCCACAGTGTTTCTGTCTATCCCCCCCCCCCCCCCTTCTCCCTGTGTGTACAGATTAGGGGCCAAAAAGTGTTTCATAGCAATGAGATGAATTCTGTAACAAACCCCAGCCATTTTTATTACCTCATTTCTACCAGAAATTAGACAATAAAGAGATTTTATTGAAAACTAACTAAAGTGAGTGTTCAATGGTGGCACACGCCTTCAATCCCAGCACTTAGGAGGCAGAAGCAGGTTGATCTCTGAGTTCAAGGCCAGCCTGGACTACAGAGAGAGTCTCAGGACAGCCAAAAAAAAAAAAAAAAATACAGAGAAACCTTGTTTGGATAAACCAAAAAGAGAAAAAAGAAAAAGAAAAAGAAAATCAACTACAGCATTCTGTGACAGTTAACTGGCTATGTGAATTTTATGATACCTACTGCATATTTTATTATTTATAGAGTGTATTACAGTTCTTTTGTGTCTGGAAAATTTACAGTTTATGTTTGTGTGTATTATGTTTTTAAGGTCAGAAATTACCGATATGTATCTGCAGGGAGAAAGGACAAACAGTAGCTCTTGAGGAATACACAGTCCATCTGACTAGCATTCACACACATCTGGTAAATGTGATATGTGATTGCTACTTGAATAGAGATAGTAAAAGGAAATGAATGCACAGTAGAAGAAACTTATAACAAAAGTTATAAGAATTGCTTTATGAACATGTCCATGATATGAATATTCCCATCTCAGTTTCAGCCTACCAGTGTGACATCTCTGAACAGCATTGGGAAGGCACAGGTGCCTCACTATGTAGTTATGGTGGTTTGAATAAGAATGGACCCCATAGGCTCTTCTCTGAATATAGTCCCCAGGGAGTGACACTGTTTGAAAGGATTAGAAAGATTAGGTATGATCTTATTGGAAGAAGTGTGCCATTTGGTGGTGGTGATGGGTAGGGTGTGGGCTTTCAAAAGCCCATGCCAAGCCCAGAGTCTCTCTCTTTCTAAGGATCAGGATGTAGCTCTCAGATTCTCCAGTACTTCCCTGCATGCTGCCATGCCTCCCACCATGATGGTAATGTGTAACAGAGCCCTGGCTGTCCTGGGCAAGGTCTGTAGACCAGTCTAGCCTCAGATTCACAGGTGGAGACCTGCCTCTGACTCCTGAGATGAGATTAAAGTCATGACCCACCAAGCATGGCTCTTATTTGCTTTAAAATGCGTTGGGGCTGCGTTCTTTAGTGGAGGAGCACTTTCATATTATGTATATGAAGCTGTAAATACCATGGATTCCAGCTCTGCAGAAAGAAAACAGCAATGGACTGCTCTTCCAGAGGACCTGGGATCAATTCCCAGCACCAGCACAATGAATGATGGCTCCCAGCATCTGTAACTGAAACCCCAGGGGACTTGACACCCCTTCTCTCCTCCTCTGACAGCAGGCACACCAGAGGTACATAGACATACATGTGGGCTAAACAAGCCATACACATAAACAAAACAAACAGATGCAAAAAGAACAGCAACCCCTAAGGAACAAATGAGATGATCTTGCTATACTTTTTTTTTTTTTTTGGTTTTTCGAGACAGGGTTTCTCTGTGTAGTCCTGGCCATCCTGGAACTCACGCTGTAGACCAGGCTGACCTCGAACTCAGAAATCTGTCTGCCTCTCCCTCCCAAGTGCTGGGATTAAAGGTGTGCACCACCACTGCCTGGCAATCTTGCTATAATTAATATATATATTAAATATATATATATATATCTGCCATTGCCAGGCGGTGGTGACTCATTGGGAGGCATCGGCAGGCAGGTCTCAGGGAGTTCAGCCTAGTGTACAGAGTAATTCTAGGACAGCCAGGGTTACACAGGGAAAAACCCTGCCCTGAAAAACAAAACAAAAAACCGGCCCTCATAGGTTCATATTTGAACTCTGCTTCTACAGCTAGCAGCAATGTTTTATACCCTTAGGAGTTTGGGCTGACCTTGAAGAAGTAGATCTATCGGTGGCAGGCCCTGGCTCTATATCCTGGCACCACTTCCTGTGTTGTCCTAGCTTCCTGTTCTGCTGAAGTAACAGTAGCCTGGCCTCCAGCATGCATTCCCTGCTGTGATTGCCTACATCCTATGAGCTAGAGAGCCAAAAATACACCCTTCCTCCCTGAATCTGACTCTTTTAGTCAGTGTAAGAAAGGTAACTAATACAGACCTTTCCCTAGCTAAAAATGTGAGTCTGAAGAAAAATACTTGCTATGATTTGGTCTATTACTGTGGCTTGTAATGATGTACATTGTCTCATGTGGCCAATGGGAGATGTTCATATTGGTCTCCTTAAATTGGCTCCCAAGTCCTCTTGACAAGGCATCAACAATTGTTAATGGTTTCCATATGTATGGAACACCCTGTGTGGCAGGGTGTTCTAAATTCATCTTAAGTATTTCTGCCCCAAACTTGGAATCAGCTCTTGCTTCTGGGAATTCTCACAGGCAGATGGTGTTTAGACACTGTCACCTGAGTACTATGGCATGTGCTGGGTGAAATCACACTAGTCCCCTCTTCTTGATATTTACAGTGGGTGCATGCTAAGAAATAGGCCGTTTTAAATATAAACTATAGAATGAGTTCATTTTAAAGCAGAACAGTTTTTCATGTTTCTCATCTGGCCCACATCAAAGGTTAATTTCCCCCAAACACCTGCTTATTCATTTGTTCATTCCCAGACTATGCATGAAGACCCCGAGGGCAATAGCACAAAGACATTGTTACTGATAACAATAACAGTGCATGGTTATTCTGAGATTCTTTTTCTTAGGGTACTGCGGGAGGATTGTATTGTTACTGAATATGTTTCGGCTGTGCTTACTTGGTGCCTGCTTGGGGCTGAATGGGGGAGCACACGTGTTAAGCATGTGTTCCACATTGAGCTACACCCCAAGCCTTCATAGGGTTTTTAAAAGACATGGCTAATTCTTTTCTGTACAGTTTTGCCAACGCGCAGTTCTCCTCTTACCTGCTTTTTGGTGCAGTATTTGCCCCAGTTTACTGTTAAGTATTCCTTGTCACATTAAGTGGCCTTCCTGAAGAGGCCCGTGGTACTCTGCCGTGGCAGTGCCGTGGGTCATCCGTCCATTAGCCTACAGCAGACACTTGCTTTATTTCTGAGCTTTTTCTATAAATGAGCTGAACTTATATACCCATTTTCATCATTTTGAGTCAGATTTCTGAAAGTGAGATTTGCTATTCCTAAAGTGCATAGGGGAGTAAACTTTGTTAAAGGCTGTAAAATTCTTCCATTGTTGGGGCTTTCTTCTTCATATTGTACTCAAGTAAACTAAAATGTAAAAATGGGGTGTGGGACACCCCATTTCTCACAAGAGCTTTCCTAAGAGGCTGTTCTGTAAAACTTAGATTTTATTTATTTATTTATTTATTTATTTTGGGCAAACTAATGGATGAGAAATAGTACTTGAGTGATTTAATTTGCATTTCTCATTATACAAAGGTTGCATTTTTCATGTAAAATCTGTTTTTATCTCTTGCATTTTGCTGCCCAGTTGTTTTGCTCTGTGTCTAAAAATACTCATTTTATGTCAGGTTATTAGTTGTGTGTGTGGCAAAGTGCATTTCACAGCTCATCATTTATGTTTTCACTTTGCTCTTGAGGGTGCCCCCCTTTTCCATAAAGTTTATTTAATGTAATGAAATTCAGCAGTCTTTCACTTTATTGTATATGACTTCAACATGGATAGGAAGGTCTTCCCTGCCTGCAAGGGAGTCCCCTATAGTTCTACACACCACAAGATACACATTTTATGTGGAAACATCTGATCTCTCTAAAAAATGATTCTTGGAAAGATCGAAGTTTATCTTTTTCAGTGTGGAAACTCGGTGATTTAAACACTAAAGTCTGTGTCTGCTGTGAGACAGGCTTTTTATCCATGTTACATACATGTCACATCTGTGTCTCACTGTGAAACACCTTTTGTCTGTTACATACATGCTGTCACTTGAGTCGGCTTTACATCCTTGTTACTTATGAATAGCTAACTTATAAATGCTTCACAATAATTCCACTCTGCTTTTTTTTTTTTAAACATTCTTTTCCTCATGAATGTTGCAATGAGTTTCAACTTATGGTAGTTAGTTACTACAAACACTTTTAGTGAGGAAATCAAGTCGGGGGAGGCAAGGTGAGAGCCGGAGAGGAAAGAAGAAACAGGAAGGGAAGAAGTCCAGCACTGGGGAATCTTTGTTCTAAAGTTGGGTATATACATTTTGAAGAAGATTTATACTTGACTTTGGTGGCTTAAAAGAGCTGTGGAACACAGTGTTAAACTCTGCCAACCGTCTTATGACTGACATTTTCCTACACAACCTGGACTGTAGTTAGTGATTCTAGCTTCGACCCAATTCCCTAAGCTAGAAATCCCCCAGTCCTCCTCCCACCCACTCTTCCCCTTAATTCTGTTGTCCTTTAGTCACACTGAAAATTTGCCCCAGATTATCAGAGTTTAAGCCTCCAATGCCACTACCTTTTACAGAGTCTTTTGTGAATTGTTTATTTCACTGTATTTGCTATTAGCTATTATTTTGATATACAGAGTCTTGCTGTGTAACCCATGTCAGTCTTAGACTTCTGGGACTCTCCCTCAGTCTCCCAGTGCCTGGGATGACAGGCCTGCACCGCTATTCTAAACTGAACAATCTCTGGATACTCCAGCCTATCATTTCCACCGCCTGTGCCGTTAGTATTCCTTTAAACCAAGGTCAATCATGTTAATCCTTTACTAACATTTGCTGGCTCTCAGGATAAATCCTCCCACCTTACCATAAAACCTTAGCCTTTCAGTATTAGATCACAGCCCTCCCTTACAGCCCCTTGTCAGTCCCTCCATCTCTGTCATTTCTTCATTCTGCACACTGAATGCCCCTATGTAATTGCATTTCTTTACTTTATATCCTTATTTTGATTTTTCAAAATAAGGTTTCTCTGTGTAACAGTGGCTATCCCGGAATTCACTCTATAGCCCTCACTGGCCTTGAACTCAGAGATCCACCTGCCTCTGCCTTTCAAGTACTTAATTTAAAGGTTTGTGCCACCACAACCTTTCTTAACTGCATTTCCCAGCAGGGGGTGTGTAAACAGTGACTCTTGAGTTTAGAATACCTCTCTTCCCTCAATCCCTAACCTCTTTTGTCAGGTAAGCTCTTCGAATGAGATCCCATTCAAATGCAGTCTTTGATAAAGCCTTTTAAGCTTAGTCAGAATTTAGTAACTCCATTTTTAATCTCACAAAACTTTATTGTGTTTTTATGAAGTGGATTGTCTCTTAGGAATTTCGCACTTTCAACATCAAACACAAAATGAGTTCTTCATGTTTTTGCAGCTTCTCACGCAGTGCATAGCATACAGCAAGCACTCAAGCATAGCATACAGCAAGCAGTGCTCCACTAGGAATTGGGACAGAAACAAGATATGACCTGGCTAGCTCAGTGCACTACAGTGGCGCGCGTGCAGTTGTTGTTCAGACAAAATCCTTAAAATCCTTACTCTTTTCGGAACCACTGGCAGTATTCATAGTAGTAAATTGGATCTCTCTACCTTGGTCCTTAAACCAGTTGTTGCTTTGTGGAAACAAGTACAACCCTTTATACTTCACAGTGGTGCATAATTAGCCTGTGTGGCAGATAGACGGTCCACAGAAGTTCAGAATTAAGATTAGAAGAGACTGCTCCATCATTAAACCCTCTCACAGCTGTGCACATGGTTAAGTGCTGAATTAGGTGATCTCAGGTAGAAGACAAAGTGCTGTGGGAACCGAATAATTTTATAACTATCGTAATTATTTTATCTGATTTTTCTCAACTCTTGAGTTAATCAGTGGAAAGATCAAAGAGAAAACCTGGAAATGGGATGACATGATCTCCACAAGAAGCAGAGCACAGCTTTGTCCCAACGTGTCAGTGCTGGAGTACAGCCTGAGGTTCCTGGTGCTTCATTACTTTAAAATATCCCTTTGGAAATACAGGCTAAATTGTCCAGCATGGTGGCGCATGCCTGTCGTCCTAGCACTCAGAAGGCAGAGGCAGGTGGATCTCTGTGAGTCCCAGGCTAGCTTGGTCTACAGGGTGAGTTCTAGGACAGCCACAGCTATGTATAGAGACTATGTCTCAAACAAAACAAAGTGTGTGTGTGTGTGTGTGTATGTGTGTGTGTGTGTGTGTGTGTGTAATATTGGATAATGAATTGCTTTCAATGTCCAAATAACATGAAAGAACTCAAAGCTATATTTTAATATAAAAATGAAGCTTTTATTATTGATAGGAAAATATAGAAATTGGTTTACAATTTTGGGTGTCAAATATTGACTTATATCAAACTTTATGTTTGGTAGCAGTTTGTTAGAGTTTCCTGATTATACAAGAAACTCTTGATTATAAGTTTTCTTTCCTTCTTTTTTTTTTTTTTTTTTTTTTTGGTTTTTCGAGACAGGGTTTCTCTGTGTAGTCCTGGCTGTCCTGGAACTCACTGTTGTAGACCAGGCTGGCCTCAAACTCAGAAATCCACCTACCTCTGCCTCCCAAGTGCTGGGATTATAGGCGTGCGCCACCACCACCACCCGGCTTTATAAGTTTTCCAATGTTCTGAAAAGACATTAATACAAAACTCTTCACTATAACCACTACGTAGGTCCAAACTTTTTAAAGAGGCTCAGGCCCCCTTTGCAGCTCAGTGTCACACACCAGGAAAAAGGCAACTTTTTGTTGCTGGTGGCTTCAGCGTAAATTTCATGTACACACTTTAAAACATTTTTGAACTCTGGTTCTATAACCATTCACAGGAATGATACTCTTTTTATAGTAACTAGTTGATTATTATGTAGACACATATTTTTCTTTATGATGTTTCCATAATTCAGTTACTATACTTTTCCCCCATACCCTCCCCCCAATTACACACTAGAAGTCAGGCAATGTAAATGACATATCCTTATGAAACCCATTGTTTAGGACCCAACTTAACATCCACAGACCACATTTTACTTTAAAATATTGTAAAAATACATATTTGGAGAGTATTTGCTTGACATATTTAAGCAGAATAACATTCTGGGTTGTAGAAGTTATGGTGTATCAGTCATCGTCATCTTTGTTTAAGGAGAACTGCATCTTAAGAGAACTCTGAAAATCAAGACAACTTGAGAACAACCCCCTTCGGTAACAAATACTGAAATACCAACATTCAACTTTATATGCAGAAATACTGCTAAATTCCATTTGAATAATGACCACCATTATAGAATAATACGTAACTTTTTCGATCTGACTGAGGATCATAGTCTACATGCTACTGTTCCTATTTACATTTTAATCTATGTTTGTCTGGACTTTATTAGTCAATTCTGAGATGGTGGAATTGGCGACCTGGTCATACATGTGTAGAGCTTGGCCTTGGAGTTAATTAAATATGAGTTAATAATATATTGTAAGAGAATTATTGTCTTTATTATAGTTATTAGGTAGTTACTGAAATTATAGTTTGAAGGCACGCAGCGCATGGCAAACTCAGGATTAAATCATACATTTGAACCTTAGGCCAGCTTTACTATAGAGACAGTTTGCTGCTAAAAGAGAAATTGTATGTCATTGAAATTAAATGCTTTTCTGGGGATGGAAGATTCCAGTTTTTAATGAAATTACTGAGTGTGGTGTAGTGAAATGATTAAAATCTGTATTCCGGGAATGTGGCAGGGGAAAAAAATCAATACGTGCTAGCACAGCTTTCCTGCTCAATGTGAACCCTAAGATTGAAATAAACTACTACAAAAATAATAATTAAAAACATATCAGCACATTAATTTATTTAGCATCAGTCTCCCGAGACATCATCTTCACTAATTTTTAGCATACATTACTATGTAATGAGCAGCCGTCTTTTCAGATGCCCCTATTAGACAGCAGCACCGCTGCCCTTCCCCCACGCTCCAGCCTCGCAATCATTGTACTTGCACTTATTATGTTACAAATGACCGAGGTAAGGCTGACATTCTCAGTGCATGCAAAAAGACCTAGTCTGCCAGCTTTTTTTTCCTTCCTAATGAAGCAGCTTTGTGAAATCTCCCCATGTGTTAATACTAATGAAGATCCTCCAGCACAATTAAAATCACAGCCAGTGGTTGAGGAGGAAACATAAAACAATAGCATCTTTTAAGATACATCTAGCCACATATGTATGCATAAAATAATATATGGTCAAATTATTCTCCGATAAACTAAATTTTTACTTGGTCTTCATCCCGAAAACTAAATTATCTAATTTGTAATTACATAAACTTTTTTATGTTTATTGTGTTCTTAAGGGGAAAAAGGACACCTTAATGATTTTTAAAAATTACCTATCTTTCTTCATGGGTAATAACGTGTACAAGATTAAGAATTTTTCTTTTTTAACTCGTTTTTAGGAGGCTGCGGGTACACTGTTGGAGGGAACGGGGTGTTCTTTACCTTTAGTTTAACTTGATTGGTTGAAGGGACTTGGGGAGTGGAAGGTTAAAAATTGAGACAGCCAGCTGACATTCTGGGGCTCAGATAGAGCACAGCACGTTTAGTTGGTCTTTTAAAGTGTTTAGATCTTACATTTAAGCTAGCTTCTTTTTTTTTTTCCCTAACTGAAACTAGAAAAAAAAAAAAAAACGAGATTACGGCGTACAGATTATACAAATAACTGTAAAAGGACTTACTGTTTAAAGGTCTTTCATTTGAATATTATTTTGACTCACACCATGAACATCACAACCAGTTTAATTCGTCCATGGAAAAACATTAGTAGTTTACCTTGAGATCGCCTTGCGCCCCGCTTTTTTGAGCCCTAGCATGCACAAATTCTTGGCATATTAATTTAGTGTGTAGGTTCCAAAACAATTCTTAGTTTACAAACATAAAAGTTGGTGGAGATGGCTAATCTATGTTCCCTAATAGTCGGTTTACGTTTTTTAAAAAAATTAAGTATTCAGTTCTGTCCCCCCATCCACGCCCCCCGAAAAGCAAAACAAAACGTTTAAGTTTCTTAACTTTTTCCTGGGACGAGGAGCGGAGCAAACTCAAAGATACAGTATTCTTGGAATGAAGAAGCAGCCCCCTCCCTTGGCTCCTTTTAGAGCTGATAGGTCATTTATTATTGGAACTGAAATGGTATAAACAATTCTCTCGCTCTTTTTTCCCTTGTTAACAGCAACTTTCATTGTTAGAGAGAGGAGAGAGAGAGAAGCCTTGTTGGTTGACGTCACTTGGTTCATGAAGCCTTCGCCTAGAAGTGAAGCTGCTGAACAAACCTTGAGAAGAATCATCTCCTGCTTCAATCTGCTGCTGGATAGGAACTAATCAGAGAGAGAGCGGCGGAAGACGGGGACGGAGGGAGCCAGGGCTTTCGCGATCACGGATCTCACCTCCACTCCAACTCCCTAGACTTTCTTGCAGAAATTATCAGAGAAATAAGGAGGCGGTGGGGATTCCGAAAAGCTTAACCCGCACCCAGGAAGGGCGAAAATCCCTTCCCCCGCAACTCAGTTCGAAAGTGAAGGTGAGTTTGAGAGCCGGGGTGCGAGGGTGCGGGAGAGGTGGGTTCCGGGCGGAGAGCGGCGGCTGCGGGCTGGAGCCTTCCCGAGGCGCCCGCCGCTGTTTACCCGCGCCGCCCGCCCGGTGTGTCTCTTTGTTGTGCGGGCTGCGACGCAGCGGTGGCTCTGGGGTCCCGACTAGAGTCCCGGGCGGAGGGCGCGGGGCCCTGGTCCCGGGCGGGGTGGGGGGTGCGGGCTCCGCGGAACGGAAACTTTGCTGGGAGTGCGGGCGCGGGCGCAGGCGGCCGGGCCTCGTCCCTCCATTGTGCCTGCCGCCCTTGCCGCCGGCCTCGCGGCGTCGTCCAGCCCGGCCCGCTGCGGCGCCCCGCGGGGCAGTTCCCGAGGCGCCGGGCCCCGGCCGCCTCCGCCTCCGCCCCCGGCCCGCAGCCTCCCGCCCGCCGACCCGCGCCAGGCCGCCGGGGCTCCGGAGCCGGGTGGGGGTGGGGCCGCGGCCCCGGGCGGCGGGTACCGGGGGGCTCGGCTTCGGGCGGGCTCCGGGCGTCCCGGGGCCGCGGCGGCCTGGCGGGCTGGGTTCCCCGTCCTCGGTCTCCGCGCCCTCCCCCGCGACGCCCCGCTCCCCTCCCCGAAAGTAGTTCCGCGAACCCCCGAATTGGGATCGGGAAAGGCTAGGAAGTGTGCCGAGACTCGGAGCCGGCCCCGCGGGGTGGGGGCTGCCTCCTCTTCCCCTCTCCTCGGTGTTTATCTTTTGTGTGTTGTTTCCTTGTAAAGAGAGAAGCAGCTGCAGTCCGTGGCCGAGTTGTTGAAATTTATCCCTTTGTGTATATTACAATATCCTCCATTTTTCCCCCTGCCCTCTAAACAACAAGCGTTTCGCCATCTTGGGCAATTTTTATTCCCAAGTCTGTCTCTCTCTCTTTTAATTTTTAAGGAAAGGGAAGAAGCCATAGAAATGCAAAAAGTGTGCCTGGATAAGGCTCAAAGTTAGGAACCGTTCAGGGGGCCATGTGACGTCATGTAAACTTTTATCAAGAAAATTTCCCCAAAGTGGTTTTTTGTTTTCCTCAAAATTGTTTCGTTTTTCGGAATCCTGTAACTTAAGAGTCTAGTGATTAGTTGTGTAGTTTATTTTTGTATTTTGCATTCAGAATGGAGCTCAAAACCTTTCATGTTTGATAACAAGTGGAAGATTATTTTTTAAAAAATGATTGAAACTTTTACTGTGCCACTTAGTATTCACCTAGTTTTGTGCACGAGGGTTTTCTTTAAAATTTCAAGTGTATTTGTAACTATAGTTCTTTTTTTTGCGAGGTTCCACAAATCTAACAAACTGAGCTTAGTTAATATTTATGTATACACTTGGGGTATCTACCTCCCCTTTTATAATTGTGTTCTCCTCTTTCGTGTTATTTACATTTTAAAAGAACACAGAATATCAGAATATTCAGATTCTTGATACTTTTACATCTTAGTAGTGAATATTAAAGTCAAAGGGTTGGCAAAAAATGTAGCTTAGCATATAAAAGGCAGAATGAACTTTAAAGATAATTTACAATCTTTTGATGTAAACTTTATTAACCATCATAAAAATAATGATTAAAAACTACAATTTAAATTTGTTTGTGTAAAATAGTTTTTCACCTTACGAAAAAAAAGTTGAGTTGGTCACATGACTCTACTTAATGATACACTCGCTGAGGAGTATATAAATAGGCACAGTAAATTGAATGGGAAAGCGTAATTCTGTCTCCAGTAGTCATTTTCAGTCAGCATATTTACATCTCTTCTAACAGGGACGTGAAACTGTCTGTATTTAATTTGCATTCTCTTTGTCTTCTGGGTTGGGGAAAAACATTGACTACAATGAACTTACAAAAAAAAAAAAGCTAATAGAAAAATTCTAACTACATTAAGGAGATTGTCTAATATTGTCTAATATCTGAAAACTATTATGAATGGTATTTTTTAAGTGTCTGTAGAATATTCTATGCTGTTGTCTGCTATTTACCTAGAAATTTGCTGTTTGTAAAATGCTACATAGAAATCTTAACAGAATTGAGTGTCTGCTCTTCAGTGAACTGTAGGTAGGTGAAAAATGTTTAAATAGTTAGAAGCACATAGACCAGATGGCTCTAAATTATACATGCAACAAAGGACTAGGAGATTTGGCAGATTATAAATGGAAGCAACAGAGGATAAGCAGTTTAAGAAAATGGTAGTTAAGTCCGTTGCTGTCTCACACCTATTGTAAACACTGCTGCACAATCAATAATTTAGACGACACCACGGCATTTGTGTGTCTCAGTAGAAAAGTAAGATTTTACAAATATTCGCAGCAAATGCTGAATGTAAAATGTATTTAAGTGATGGTGACAAAGAATTTTATTTTTTAGGAAATCAGGTTGTGTGCTTTTAAAACAGGAAGTTATTTATCTGAACTTAGTATGTTCATATAATAGTTTTCAGAGAAATTGGGCTAGGTACATATTTTAAAATCTAGATAATGCTATCTGAAATGCTGTTGGTCAAACTAATACATTGACTAGGCTAAGCTGATACATTCACTCTTTATGTTAGTGAAAATGGGGTCTTAGCAAATGCATGGATTACAACACTGGCGCCTCATTTACTAAATAGTGTGAGTTTGAAAGAATATATTTTAGTTTTCATATTTGAGTTTTGTACATGATTTGACTTGATGAGTATAGTTTACTATTTATTTATAAATGTAAATATTTTATGTGATTCAGGTCTTTCTGGAAGAATCAGAGTGTATTTAGCTTTTTCAAAAGAATAGAATATCTTAAAAAGTATTGGACTTAGCAGAAATGTGCCTTTAGTGTATATAAGCCACTCATTCAAAATGCACATAAGCTGTAAGGGAAAGCTAGGGCTTCTGAACCTGTCCCCTTTCTCTCATTTCTTTGTTTGCATGTTTATTGTAGAGTTGCAGTGTAAAGGAGCAGATGTTTTGCCAAACATCCTGATGTGTTGCTTTTTCTTATGGGAGTGCATAGCTGCTCCTTCTGATGCATCAACTTGACAGCTGGTTGATTTCATGGAGCTGCTAAGAAGCCATTAGTGGTGTCATTGAATTGAGACAGAGCAGTCACTCCCAGCTTGAGCTGCAATTGTTAATGTCTTTGTTGCTACTTTTGTGTTACTATACAAGATGTGGCATACCACAGTTGCACAGAAGTTCAAGGTTTTTGTCTTATCTCCTCGAGTAAGTGGAAGGTAGTACATTAGACCATGGTGACTCATGGATGTAAAGATTTCATACAAGAAAGGGGTTTGAGATTGTAGTTTCAGAGTGATTGAACTAGTCTTTCTTAGAAAACTACTTTAAAAAAGAAAGGAAACATGGCATAGCGCAGACAAAGTCATAAAGTTGTATTGACCCCTGTAAGAAATTATGTAATCAGGGTTCAGTGAATTTCTTAATATACTTAATTTCCTGAGGGATTAATCAAATTGTCTAGTAAGTATTTTAGGAGGTTTTTTAATTACAGAAAATTAAATATTTTGAGTAATAAAGTCTTAAAATATTGTGGTTTATTTAGTAAATATTGGCTCATTTGGCTTAATGTTTCTTTAAACTTTTACTGTGGGAAATGATCAGAAAAGAACTAATGATTGGAGAATAGACCATTCTGCTTGTAATTTTCTAACGAGGACAAAATTCATAAGACTTTAAAAATTCATAAGACTGTGTTCTAAATTATTCTCTTAGTAGCTATTTAATGATTTTCTTAAACTAAAATCATGCTTTTGTTGTGGAAACAGCATTGTTTGTTTCAAGAGGCAGGCAGGGTCTTGCCTGTAGCTTCTTGCTGGCTTCCACCAGGGTCTTGGCCTCCTGAGGGCTGACATCACAGGCTTGTGCCACTTCTACCTGTGGCTTCAGATCACCTGTGACTTAGTATTCCAGCTGCATCGTAATTCTGGTGGTGCCCTGGCTTTGTACTTTTTATAATTACTTGCATAGTTTTGTTGGTAGGAGGAGGAGGAGGAACAAGGAGGAGCAAAGGGTAAGAATAAAGGCTAATGGTCACAACAGACAGAGGTGCATTGTAAGAAAACTGGAAGAAAAGAAAGCAGCTGATGGTGGTGTATTTTATTATTTTTGAGATCTTTTTAATCCTAATATTTATTCATTTTTCCCCAAAGTTCTAGATCTTAAAGTAGAATAAAATTTAAGAACTCTTCAAAGAATATAATTTACTTAAAAAAATAAATACATAAAATGTAAAAATTGATCATTGGAAGTCATAATTTGCTGAAGTAAGTCCTATTAAAAAGACTTCCTGTAAAAAAAGAAAAAAAAAAGACTTCTTATAAAGTGGTGGTGCACGCTTTTAATGCCAGCCCTCTGGATCTCTGAGTTGGAGGCCAGCGTGATCTACAGAGTGAGTTCCAGGACAGCCAGGGCTCCACAGAGAAACCCTGTTTCAAATAAAACAACAGAAAATGACTTCCTCCATAATGTGAGCAAATTTTCAACTTGTATGACACACCTCTGAGTGATTCTGGGATTGTTTCCTGAGATCATAAGTTTATGGAGTCTTTGCTTTTAGGGAAGTCATGCATTTCTGTCACTAAAGTTACAATTTATTTTGAGGCAATACAACACTCTAGTCTTTTTGGTATCGTAACCATTACGTTCCTTAAAAAGCAAATCATTCTCCTGAATTAAACTGTATGGATATCATTTTAAAAGAAGATTCATTTGTATTATTTCTAATTATGTGTATATGTGTGGGGGGTGGCAGTGGGATTTTGTGCAGGTCCCTCCCCAGAGACCAGAGGAGTCAGATTTCCTGAATCTGGAGGTACAGGCTTTTTTTTTGAGTTACCCAATATAGGCGCTGGAACTAAACACAGGCCCTCTGAGCTGCTGAGACATCTCTCTGGCCCTGTAACTAGCTTCTGAAGAAATATATTTACTTAAAAGGTATTTGTGTCAGGGCAGATAGTCACACAAACCAAATTATGGTGAATTGAGTTATTAAGAATTATTTAAAGACACTCAATGTCAGAGGCTGTATAGTAGTTCCAGCAGGTCCTCTGCTTTCCAGTAGATTTCAGCGTGGTCCTGTTAAGGGAGGGCAAGTCTGTATGAGAAACTTGAATTCACATGTCTTTCTGTCACCCACGTTGCTTTGAAACTATGGCTGGCTAGACTTGACGGTGCACACCTCTAATCCCAGCACGTGGGAGACAGAGGAAGGCAGATCTCTGGATTTGAGGTCAACTTGTTCCAGGACGGTGAGAAAGCAAGGGCTACACAGAGAAACCCTGTCTCAAAAAACCTAAAACCATAACAAAACCAAAAACAAAATGATACATGGGTAATAAAAATATTTCATTTGTAAAAACAGAGAGTTATAAAATATTGGGAACATCTGCTGGAAGCAGGAAAATTAAATGAATTTATATGATTTTTAAATCTGCCTTGAGTTTTGTTTGATTTGTGACAACTCAAGAGTATGAGCTATAAAATACCTAACAGTTAAACTTAAAACCTGCTATTCATTGTGAAATGCAATGTCAGTTAAGCATCTAGTTTTTAATAGGCATTTATGACAGTATGAGGTGGAATAGTTTTATCATATTTTGTTTTTATTATATATTTTTGAAAATGAACTTGTTTTAAAAAGACTTCTTATATAAGGCTTTACATGTAATTTGGCCTTTGAATAATGTTCATTTAAATAAAAATTGCTGAGCAGTGAGGATAACAACAAAGGTAATATATAGATAAGAAACCTTACTAATTTTGTTTGCATAGTTTATAATGTAAGAAAGACGTGCATATGATTTGAAGATAGGTTCTGCCCTGGTACTTTACTTCTATGTCTACATAATTGTGTGTGTGTGTGTGTGTGTGTGTGTGTGTGTGTTTTCTTTTCTTTCTTTTTTTTTTTTTTCCACTTTGTGTTTTCTCCTCTTAACACTTTCCTACAAACATGCACTCATTAATCAAAGACCGTGCACTCCTGCTGAGGGCAGAGAGGTTCATCAAATTGGCAGTCAGCTTGGTGTAAAGAACGGTGTACTGAAGCTCTTAACTCACTGGGACATAAATAAATCTGAGGTCTTTGTATGCAAACCCTGGAGGTTAATACTGTATAATTCAATGTCCTGTCTTTGTTTTTATGATTGATGTTTTTAAATGTTTCAAGCTTAGTGCAAGTCTTCTAGTAGATCAGGCCTGCCTATCTGATTGGCTATGGTGAGGAGGCATTAGGTTGTCAGAAGGACTTTTGAGTATGCTGCAGAGATTTTGATTTTTTTTTTTTTTTACCCTGCAAGATCATTGTCATATTGTGAGCTGTTATAGGAATGTACCAATGATTGACATTCCCCGCTGTGATAATGGACCCAGTGCACGAAATGCCAATAGTTTGGTCCTATTTGTTCGGAAGCTTACTGCTATTTGTATCCTTAACAGAGCTAACATGGAGAACAAGCAGAACTACTGGGATTTCTCGGTAGACATAGTGCTGGGATTCAGCTTTAACATGAATTGGTTGCATATTCATAATTTAAGAACAGCTGG
Source organism: Rhabdomys pumilio (assembly GCA_030674055.1). NCBI lineage: Eukaryota > Metazoa > Chordata > Mammalia > Rodentia > Muridae > Rhabdomys > Rhabdomys pumilio. The sequence continues at coordinate 130,653,274 of JANHMN010000002.1, read as the reverse complement.
TTACAGCGAGCACATAGTCATTTGCAAGCTATTATAAACCATTCCACTCACATGGAGGCTGTGCTTGGTGATTTTTTTTTTTATTGATCTACCTGCATTTAAAATCTAGTCACTGCTGCTACAGAAGCTCTTCAGTTTAGCTGTGTTTGCAACACACAACACTTCAATTTTAAATAATCTATTTAAGTTGGATTCTGAATAAAATGAAGGACATTAGAAGGAAACAAGTACAAAAGGTTGTATCATATGTGCAGAATATTTAATTTTGTCTAAAACCCAGCCAGCTACCTAAAGAAACCTAAATTATACAACTATTAAGATAGTAGATAATAAGACTTTATGATTTTGTCCAGATGAAAAAACCGAGTCGATTTTACTTAATAATTCTGCTGTTTACTAATAATTTAACTAATAGTCACAAATAGTTTGAGAAACAATAGATTGACATCAGTTACTTTGTAAGATAGTGCTTTTAGCTCATAGGTAGTGTAAAGACAAGATGAGAGGCGGTTGACTGGACTTTGGGTTAGAGTAGTGTAAGGCTGTCCAGCTGCTCTAGTCTTTGGAAGGACTAGTGAGTAGTCTGTTTTGCTTTGAGGGGCTCTTACAGGCTAAAAGGTTCCTGTTAATCCGCCTCTCATAGCTTCCTGTACATGGTTGTCACTTGTGACTGTAAGCAGAGAAAAGCAAACAACCTCAGCATCCCAAGCTTCTGTAAGAGTGGGAGGAACCTGTGTTAAATGCTAGTTAGTTTATCCTTCTAGGGGTGCCAGGGAGGAGCACATTGCTTTGTATATGTTAAAAACAACGCATCCACGAAGGAGGGATGCGTGGTGATGCAGTTGTCCAGAGCTTTCCACATGGTAGTGTCTTCACACTTGAGCTTGCGTGTACAATAATGAAGTAAGCTTCACCCTTTGAGGTTGAGAAACAGCCCTAAGAGTGTGCTTTTTACTCTTTCTTGGCTTCACAAATGACTGGATATGTTGGTAATATAACAGAATACGTGGCCAGGTTTAATCTAGCTGATAGTAGGTTGTCCTTTTTTTTCCTAAATAATAAATCCAAAGGTTATTAAAGGACACCGTGCTACATTTTAGTTTTGAGTTACAATCTTTATGCAGTTAAATTGCCGTTATTGAAATTAGTCATTTTGTGAACTATTCTATGTCCTTTCTTTGACTTTGGACGATTGTGCTCTCAGATATTTCTCTGCTCCATAGAGTCTCATCAGTGAATAAGCAGAGGAAAGAAAAGGATTTTGTTGTTGTTTTGTTTTGCCCTGGTATTGCCCCCAGGGCCGTGGGTGGAGCAAAGGCTGTAAGAGCCTGGCTTTCTTGCTGAGATTCAGTTTTTCCTAGACTTTTCACTGAGATGAAGGGTTGGAATTTTGCCTTCCAGTTCTCATCACACAGGTGATTGATTGTAAGGAGCAAAGAGGAAGGATGAGATAAGTCAGTAAAACACAAAACTTAGCATTCTTTTGAAAAATGAATGGACTCGACAGCAGCCACAAGAGAATTTTTGAGTACTTACTATGCTTTGATTGTTCTAGTAACAATAAAGGAAGACAGGAGCAACTTTACTTCTCTGAGTTTGTTTTTGAGCGCTGTTTAAGCACGGGTTTGGAAAGCTACGGAGAGAAGCTCAAGGGACGGGATGTTCAGAACAGAAGCCTTGGTGCTGTCTACGGGAGTAGAGCGCTGTGCAGGCCGGGCCATCTGAGTGCGTTCTGAACTCCAGTTCATTCCATGAAAGAAGCATGGAATCCCAGGATTCCTACAGCAAGATGGGAGATGGAGACAGAGAATCGGTCAGTGACAGAAACAAGAGAAGACCTTGCCTCAAAACACGGTGAAGAAGTGAACCAACCCCACCACACACATGCCGGTAGGACTGACACATGCGTGACTGCATTCATACACATAATACATCCTTTTTTGTTGTTGTTTTTGTTGTTGATTTTGGAGACAGGGTTTCTTTGTGTAGACCTGGCTATCCTGGAACTCGTTCTTTTAGACCAGGCTGGTCTCGACCACAGAGATCCAACTGCCTCTCCCTCTACAGCTCTGGGATTTAACCACTCCACCTAGTTTACACACAATAAGTTTTTGAAAGATCAGAATAGGAGAGAGATGGCTTCTGGTTGGGATAATTTTTAAAGTCTCGGTTCAGGTAGCACTGAATTAGTGGAGAAAAGCGAATGGATAGTGGATACTCAGTTGTCAGAAAGTACCCAACCAAAGGATGTCTGTAGAAGCCGAGCCTCTGTTAAGCAAACCCATCAAAGCTCCCCTACTGAGAAACATGGGGGTAGTTTTGCACCTAACTGAGATTATCTCAATTTAAACCTTTTTCACTAGGAAGATGATATCATGGGAACTTTCCCTTCTTCCTCAGCTTTCCAAGTTGACTGGCTTTCTCTGAAGAAAGTAGGTAATGAGTCAAGCCATTCAGGAGCATGATGGTGCAGGGCGCGCTAAGCCCACCGAGCAACAGCAGCCTTTTCTCTCAGAGGTGTTTTGGTTTTTTTTATGATTAACAGAGTTTCTCCCCCTTTTTCCCTTTTCATCTGCTTTTGTCAGTTTTTTTTTTCTTTTATAATTTACAGTTCGTATCTGCTATGATTAGTGAGCACAGTGAGGAACGAAGACACAAGACCCTTTTCTCCCCTTGGTGGTGACAAGCTAATATTCCAAGGGAATTTGATGGCACTAACTTGAGAAATATTTCTTTCTTTTAGGCAGACTAGCTGAACAACCCATCATAGCTACCCATAAGGACAAAAGGCACCAAAACGTCATCCTTACTTTCAGTAGCACCAACACAGAGTTTCAATAAAACCAGAAATCCCATTACACATAGAGAACGAAAGGGCCAGTGAGAGACTCAGTGGCTAAAGGTTCCTGTCACCAAGTCTGATTACCTAAGTGTGATCCCCAAAAGTGACTCCTTTAAGTTGTCCTTTCACCTCTCTCCATGTACATATATACATACATACACGCATACAAAATAAAACAAATAACATGTAATAAAAAATAAAAAAATAGCATTGAAAGTGGAAAGAGTAATCAAATATTTCAACACAAAGGTACAAAAAGGCCTCATACATACTCTTCATCAATTGGTCAAGGTGGAGGCGACAGAGCTTGGGGCGTGGTGACAGCTCTAGTTTCTGGTCCTTCCAAAAAGTCTTTCTGTAGTGTGAGGGAGCTCATGGAGGAATGGGAGGGAGCACGTGCAGGAAGGGGAGGGAGCATATGCAAATGTTTACAGTGTGTGTGAAATGGGAAGGTAGAAAAAGGCCAACTAGAATGCAGCTGTATTTCACATTTAAGCTTTTTGTAGTCCAGGCTGGTCTTTTACTTGGCACTCTCCTCTCAGCCTCATGAGTATAGAGATTTACTTTCTTCAAATCAAGCGTCCAATGGCTCCAGTACCTTGATTTACATTTTTCATGCCTTTGTGAAATAATTTTTTCAGTTTCTTAAATTTTCGGTTTTAAAAGAAAGGTTTGTGTGTTTGTGTATTTGGGTATATGTATGCGTGTACTACATGGGTCAGAGGACAACTACAAGCGTCATCTCTTGACCCGCGTCCATCCTGGAGATAGGAGTGCTGGTTCACTGCTGCATACAAGGCTAGCCTGCACCAGACTTCCAGGGGCTCTTCTGTCCCTGCCTGTCAGCTGGCTGTGGAGCACTGGGACCGCAGAGAATACCGTGAGTGAGGAAGAAGACAATTTGGAATATAAAGCAACTTGGAAAAGAATAAACATATTAGCCAGGCTGTGGTGGCCCATGTCTTTACTCCCAGCACCCAGGAGGCAGAGATAGCTAGATCTACAGAGCAAGTTCCATGACAGCCAGGGCTACATGGAGAAACCGTATCTTGAAAATCCGAACCTATCACCGCCCCCCCCCCAAACAAAACAAAACAAAACAAAAAACCAAACCAAACAAAAACCTCACTAAAAAGGCTACTCTAGTCAGGATGCTGAATACTCAGACTTAATCCTGTTACACTTAGTGAATCTCCTAAGGAAATTCACATTTTAGACACACGTATAATTGACAGGTGTGAAAAAAAGCCTATGTGAAAGATGTATATCAGAATTAATAAGCTTGTCTTCACGTAATTTTTTTGTTGTTGTTGTTGTTGTCTTTTTTTCGAGACAGGGTTTCTCTATATAGCCCTGGCTGTCCTGGAACTCTATATGAGTACACTGTAGCTGTCTTCAGACACACCAGAAGAAGGTATTGGATCTTATAGATGGTTGGAGCCACCATGTGGTTGCTGGGAATTGAACTCAGGACCTCCAGAACAGTTAGTCCGTGCTCTTAACCGCTGAGGCATCTCTCCAGCCCCCTTATTTATTTAGTTTTAAAAGCAAGTTTCTCTGTGTAGCCCTGGCTGTTCTGGAACTTGCTCTGTAGACCAGGCTGGCCTTGAATTCTGAGACCGGCCTGCCTCTGCCTCCCAAGTTCTGCGATTTGCACCACCACTGCCTGATGTCCAACAATCAGTTTTATCTTTTCAAAGAGTCAGATTTGGGTTTTTCTCCTTTCTGGTTTTAGACTGCTGATGTCTGTGCCACCATGCCCAGTCCACTTCCATGCCTTCTTTAAGGAGTGCCTGGAAGTCACTGTGTAGGAATGGCCCTCCAATTCTCAGTCCTCCTCCCAGCGCGGCCTTTTGCCTGCAAGATTACAGGTGTGTGTCATTCACAGCAGTGTCTCATGGCTTGTTTTACATCTAGATTCCACATATGAATTAAACTGTGGTAATTCTTCTAGATATAGTTCATTTCATTTAGTCTCAGTTCTAGCCACTTTCCTGTAAGTGACATGATTCTGTTCTTTATAATTCAAGAATGCATCATTACATTTATATACCACATTTCCTTCATTCATTCAGTTTATTGGTACATATAACCTGACTATAGCAGATATTTAGAGTTCAAAGTTTGGCTCTTATATGCTGGCATTGATTCTGTGTGCACTTGACAGGTATGAGTGGCTCTCGTGGTTTGTTTTCTGTTAGGTTTTGAGGAACCTCTGTGGTAATTTCCATAATGACTACCCTGTGTAGAAGTCCTTTCCTGCAGCCTTGCCAGCCTTTGTTTCTGTTTGCTTGGTGTGAGACATTCTGACCAGGACGAGATAGAATCTTACTGTAAGTTTGTTTGCATTTCTTTCAGGGCTAAATATGTTGAACACTCTATCATACATTCTTTATGTTCAGAGTTACTGTGGCTGTTTGGAACCTTCTATGCGTCTGTGTGGATATTATGACCTTTTCCTATTTTTACAAAAGATGTCATTATGTTTTTATGGGAATTCCATTATTTCTGTAGGTCACTTTTGGCACTATGGCGTTTTTTGCAGGATTAATTCTCCCGCACATGATTATCTTAGGTTACTTCATCCTACAGCGACGTCTTAATTTTCTCTCAGTGTCCCAGAATCTTTACTGTCAGTGTCTTTTATCTGCCTGGTTATATTCGTTTGTAAGTTTTTTTTGAGGCTCTTATACATAGGATTGCTTTCCTGATTTCTTTCTTGGCATACTTAGTCTTGGTATACAGCAAAGGCATGAGTTTTGTATGTTGACTTTGTATTCTGCTACTTTGCTGAAAGTTATATCTGAAATCCAAGAGTTTTCTGGTGGAGTCTTCAGAGACGTTTTCAGTGTGGAACACTTGATATACAATTGGGGATCATTTGATTCCATCCTTTCTTATTTGTATCATCTTTGTCTCTTCCTCTTCTTTATTGTTCTGTCTAAAAATGCAACACCTATGCTGACTAAGAATGGCAACAGTAGATCCTTTCTCTTGTTTTGAATTAGAAACTTCAATTTTTTCTTCATTTAGTGTAATGCTGGCTATAGGTCTGGTGTAGATGGCTTTTATGCTATTGACATTTGATATTTCTGTTCTTATATCCTTTAGGGATTTTTTTTAAAAATCATTAAAAGCTGTGGAAGTGAACCAAGTGGTGGTGGCTCGTGCTTTTAATCCCAGCACTTGGGAGTCTGTAGAGGCAGGTGGATCTCTGAGTTCGAGTACAGGCTGCTCTACGGAGCCCTTCCTGGACAGCCAGGACTACACAGAAAAGCCTTGTAGGGGTTGGAGGACGGCTGTGGAATCCTTTTTTCTGTATTTATAAGATGATTGTATGATTTTTTTCTTCCTGGTTCTGTTTATGTGTCTAATAGGTTTGTGATTTGTGTATGTTGAAACAGCCTTACATCTCTTGAATACCCCCCCCCTTTTTTTTAATTTTGGCATTCATTTACTGGTAGATGTTCATGGTATGTATGTGTCTCAGGTGTCCATTTTTTCCTGCCGCCACATGGGTTCCAGAGATTGAATTTAGGCCACCATGCTTCTTCACAGTAAATGTCATTACCTGAAAGTATTCATCTCACTGTCTCTGCTTGTCTCTTTTTGATGAGTTGGCCTTGCTATTCTTTTGAGTAGATGATAATAACAGTAAAATTTTCTTGTGAGGTGCTGCTGTCTTTCTTAAATCTGATTCCCTGTAAAATTTTAGAGATTTGGGGTTGAAAAGATGGCTCAGTGGTTAAGAGCACTGGGACCTGGCCCTGTTCCCAGCACCCACATGGTGGCTCACAGCTGCCTGGAACTCCAGTTCCAGGGGCTCTGATGCAGTCTCCTGTCTTTGCAAGCATGTGTATGTGGTGCACATATACACTAAAAAATGCTTATAAAATTAAAAACATCCTTATAATAGTCTTAGACAATTTATAAAATTTTATAAAATTTAAAAATCCTTATAAAATTCAGAAGTGCATTTTTTAATTTTGTTTTTTAGAGACATATTTTTTCTGTGTATCCTTGTTGCTGTCTCCCCTTCCCCCCCAGCATAATCTTTTTCTTTTCCTTTTTTTTTTTTTTAATGAATGTTGACTTTAAAATAGTTAATTTACTTTAAAAGTTTACCTCCTATCTGTGCTGTGTGAGACGTTGATCACATAAGTAAGGGCAGCTCAGTGGGTTGGTTCTCTGTAGTGTGGGCTCCATGCTTCTGCCATCAGCGGCTTTGGTGTCTATGTATAGGTAGCAGGAGCCACCCTTCAGCTCTGTGGTAGTCGTACTCAGTCCCCACATCAGACATTGAGAGCAAACTTCTCTCTCAGTCATGGTAGAAGTTGGGCTTCATGATTTCATCATAGATTAAAAACCTGTCATCACTCTTCCAGTGTTACAAAATTTTCTTGTTTTATCAATGTATTTTGTTTATAAGCATATATGATGCATACGTGTGAATGTGCACGTGTGTACCACATGCAGTGTATGTGTGGAGGCCAGAGAACAGCTTTGGGAAGTGGATTCTCTCCTACCACTTCAGCAGTGGGATTCAGGTCAGGATGCTTAGCTAGCAGTTCTTCCCGCTGGACCACCTCACCAGGTTCAGTGTCGCACTTGTGAAGAAACGGGTTTGCACGGTGCTGCAGTCTGATGGAGATCGTAGCTTTTTGTGAACGTTCTTTTGTCTACTGCTTCAGCCTAATTTTATCTTTTTTTCCCATGTATATCCCAGAAATATCATTTCTTTTTTTTTTTTATTGGATATTATATTTGCATTTCAGATTTTATCCCCTTACCCCATTCCCTCCACCACCCAGGAACCCCCTATCCTATCCCCCCTCCTCCTGCTTCTATGAGGATGTGCCCCCACCTATCCTCCCACTCCCACCTCCCCACCTTCGAATTCCACCCCCACCCCTCAGTGTTTAGCCTTCATGGAACTAAAGATCTCCTCTCCCACCATCGTCCCATACATATACATATACATATACATATACATATACATATACATATACATATACATATACATATACATATACATATACATATACATATACATATACATATACATATACATATACATATACA
>JANHMN010000002.1:130623144-130645340 GCA_030674055.1 Rhabdomys pumilio | reverse complement strand
ATACATATACATATACATATACATATACATATACATATACATATACAGATGGAGTCATGGGTCCCTCCCTATGTGCCCCTAAGCTGGTGGTTTAGACCCTGGGGAGCTCTGGTTAGTTGGTATTGTTGCTTTCCTCATGTGGTCACAAACCCTTTCTGCTCCTTCAGTCTTCTCTCTAACTTCTCCATTGGGAACCCCTTGATCATATCAGTGGTTAGCTGTGAGCATCTGCCTCTGAATATGTCAGACTCTGGCAGACCTCTAAGGAGACAGCTATATCAGGCTCTTGTCAGCATGCACTTCCTGACATCCACATCAGTGTCTACCTTTGGTGACTGCACATGGGATGGATACCCAGATGGAATGGTCTCCAGAAGGCCCTTCCTTCAGATTCTGTCCCACACTTTGTCTCCATATTTGCTCCCTTGAGTATTTTGTTACTCCTTCTGAGTAGGACCAAGGCATTCACACTTGGTCTTCCTTCTTGATGAGCTTCATGTGGTCTGTGAGTTGTATCATGGGTATTCTGAGCTTTTGGGCTAATATCCACTTATCAGTTAGTACTTACCATGTATTCCCTTTTGGGTCTGGGTTACTTCACTCAGGATGATATTTTCTAGTTCCATCCATTTACCTGCAAAATTTGTAAAGTCCTCGTTTTTAATAGCTGAATAGTATTCTATTGTGTAAATGTACCACATTTTCTGCATCCATTCCTCTGTTGAAGGACATCTGGGTTCTTTCCAGCTTCTGGCTATTATAAATAAGGCTGCTATGAACATAGTGGAACATATGTCCTTGTTATATGTTGGAGCATTTTCTGGGTATATGCCCAGGAGTGGTATAGCTGGGTCCTCAGGTAATGCTATGTCCAATTTTCTGAGGAACTGCCAGACTGATTTCCAGAGTGGTTGTACCAGCTTGCAATCCCACCAACAATGGTGTAGTATTCCTCTTTCTCCGCATCCTCGCCAGCATCTACTATCACCTGAGTTTTTGATCTTAGCCATTCTGACTGATGTGAGGTGGTATCTCAGGGTTGTTTTGATTTGCATTTCCCTGATAACTAAGGATGTTGAGCATTTCTTAAGGTGCTTCTTGGCCATTTGAGTTTCCTCAGTTGAGAATTCTTTGTTTAGCTCTGTACTCCATTTTTTAATGAAGTTATTTGGTTGTCTGGAGTCTAATTTCTTGAGTTCTTTGTATATATTGGATACTAGCCCTCTATCAGATGAGAAATATCATTTCTTAGTAGTGAACCTCAGATATGTAAGGCTTTAGGAGAGTGTTGGCAACTAGGTCAGTTGATAAAAGTACTTGCTGTTCAGATGTGAGGTCCTGAGTTCAAATCATCCGAGCCTACATAAAAAGTCAGGCATGGTCACAATGTGCCTTGTAACACTAGTGCTGTGGCTGGCTGGAGGCAGGAGAGGTTTCTCCCATTTAGCGAGACTTCTACAGAGTACAGTGAAGCTTGTTATGAAGACCCATGTCAGTCCTGGCCTCCATGTGAGTGCATGAACACTCACACACATGGCATGCACACACATGGCATGCATACACATATACATATAATAAAAAACAACAAATACATAGTAATGGAAAATCTAAACCCATATTTATAAAGTTTTTGCTTTTAGAGTTTGTATTATGTAACCTTAAGCATATTCTAAGCATAAGTAAGATCTACCTGCCTTTGCCTCCTGAGTACTGGGATTAAAGGCATGAGTCACCATGACTGGCTTTTAAAACAATTTTAACTTAGAAATGTTCCAAATGACCTCTTAATTATAGAGGTATAATGTTTAGGTACAGCACAGTATTGATATTCTTGCTTGATTTTTTTTTTTCAGTAAAATAAATATACCTAAAGTTGATAAACTGTTTCAAGCAAAGAGTAGTGGATAATACTTTTGGTAGCAGGTTTGTATGTGGAATTAGCTGATTTGTTTCTACTTTGCATGTACCAAACACAACAAAGCAAGCAAAACTGTTGGGTTAGGAAACAAAGCACGTGCTGGAGTTTCCCTAAAGATTGATCCTAGAGCTCACGCATGCCAAGCCTGTGCTCCACCGCCCAGCCCTGTCCTCAGCACACAGGAGACATAGTTTAAAACTTCGGTAGTAATACTTATTAGTTTTGAGAATTCTTTGAATCCCTTCTTATTGTGTTCGATAAAAAATTTCAATCATAATATCACTGTTAAGGTATCAACCATTAATAAGTTAATAATTAAATGTAGTGGGCTTTTAACTTTAATATGATATTTTAATACAAATGCAGAAATTGTGGAGATAATAATAATAATAATAATAATAATAATAATAATAATAAATATTAACATAAATAAAAAGACTTACTAAAACATTCATGTTCTCTCTGGTGTGGTGACTTACACCTGGAATCCCACTCAGTACTCAGGATGCTGAAACAGGAGAATTGCTGTGAGTTTTACACCATCCTACACTATCTGCATTGTAAGTTTCATGCAACCTGAGCTACAGTGTAGGAATCTGTCTCACAAAACAGAAAGGGAGACAGCTCAGTGGCTTAAAGTGCTTTCTGCTGTTGCAGAGGTCCTGGGTTCAGTTCCCAGTGCCCACCTGATCACTCAAAACTATCTGTACCTCTAGTTCTGTTAGCACCAGGCATGCACATGGCATGCTGATATACATTCAGGGAAAATACTCATACACATAAAATTAAAATTTTACAAATAGAAAAAGAAATACTACTCCAAGTTTAAAGCCAACTAACTGATAAGTAGATGTTGTTTTAAAAGATATGCAGTTTTTAAAATGAGTTTTATTGAAAAAGATTAAAATCTACAATTAGAAAAACAAAAAAGAAGGAAGAGACAGAGGGAGGAAGGGATTCCAGTTCTGAGTATTAAATCTGACTTACTCATATTTAAAATAAAAACTTTGTGAGTTAGAATAGCAACAGTGACTTCTGTCAAAAAGATGCTTCCAATAGATACAGAAACAAATGTTTATTTAAGCCAATAATGTTCTATTGAGTATTTTGAGAGTCTCATGTAGCATAGTCTGGACTTGAATCTTTTTTTTTCTTTTGCTTTCAGAATTTGTTATTGTTTGAAAGTTAGTTATGTATCTGTAGTTAATTCCTGGGTGATCTCTTTTTTGTTTGTTTGTTTGTTTGTTTGTTTGTTTTGAGACAGGTTCTCACTATGTAGCTCTGCCTTTTCTGGAACCTCCTGTAGACCAGGCTGTCCCTGAACAACAGAGATTCGCCTGCCTCTGCTGGCCAAGTACTAGAATTAAACGTGTTTTAATAAAAACAAACAAATAATTTCAGTCTCCCAAGTGTAGACAGGAGGGACATGCTAATGACTGGGCCTATGCTTGGGTTTTTATAGTTAGTAATTCATAAACCCAAGTTTTGTCCTTAAACATAGACTCCTTTACTTAATGTCTGGCAAATGTCTTCAGTTCGACTCGGTCAGTGGGGAATGTCAGCAGGTTTCTCTCCCTAGTCTCTACCTTCCACAGTTCTTATCATCTTGGCTAGTGACAACTTTATTGTTGGCAACAAGAAGACCTCACGGTGGGTCAGCAAGATCCCTTAGAGGGTACAAGGCACTTTTGCTACTAAACCTGGTAGTCTGAGTTTGAATCCTGGAACTCACATGATGGAAGCAGAGAACTGAATCTACAGACTGTCCTCTGAACTCCACAAGTTCACAGTGGACGCTTGATCCCCCTTCCCCAAATGAGTATACGAAATACCTTTCTTTTAAAAAGGAAACATGCTGTACATGCTGGTATACACCTTAAATTGAAACACTTGGGAGGTAGAGGCAGGTGAGTCTCTGAGTTCAAGGTTAGCCTTGTCTACAGAGTGAATTTTAGGGCTGTTATATATGGAAACCCTGTCTTGAAAAACAACAAACAACAACAAAATAGAAGGAAGAAAAATGTTATAGTTGACTCATTTCCTATACCCACATTTTCTTCCTTTTTGTATTTTTTAACTATTCTCATATTCCACTTGAATTACATCAACAAAGTATTTTGGCTGACCTTCCAAAATGTACTCACATTCTCACCATTACCTGCCACTTCATAGCCAGGTCGTCATCGTAGTCCTTGCCATCAGTTCACGATGGGGGCTCATGTAAACCCTCTCTCTGGCCTTTGAAAAAAGGCAGGCCAAGAGATCCTTTTAAGATCAGAATCAGATCACCTGCCTGTGTGCTCCACCCATCCCATGCGTTCCTTCAGTGACTTGGAAGGCTAGATGTAGCTGTTTCCATTGTTTGCTTCTCACACCATTGTTTGTCTGTAGAGACTAAGATCTTGTTAAGTATTCCTGGCTGGCCTTGAACTTATTGTTCTCCTGCCTCCTTTGTGCTAGGATGACAAGCAAGTGTCACCAAGTCCACCTTCCTGTGGTTTCCTAGTGTGTCTCCTGGCTGACTTTGCAATTGAGACTAGCCCTGGTTTGTCGGGTCTGGTTTCAGACAGTTTCCTCTATATTTGCATTCAGTATTCTTTCGTTGCTTTCAAACTTGTGTTCCCATAAATCCTTCAATACGACTTCTCCTTTAACATCCTAATGAGAATTACAAACTCTCAATTTTGCATGCCTCTGTATCTTTTTCCATTTTAAATTTTCTTCTGATACTTGTTTCAAATGTACTGTTTGTTTTCATCAAGAAGGCAAGATGTCCTTTTTTTTGGGGGGGGGGGGTTGGTTTTTTGAGACAGGGTTTCTCTGTGTAGCCCTGGCTGTCCTGGAACTCACTCTGTAGACCAGGCTGGCCTCGAACTCAGAAATCCACCTGCCTCTGCCTCCCAAGTGCTGGGATTAAAGGCGTGCGCCACCACCGCCCGGCAAGATGTCCTTTTTATTTTTGGTTACTATAGAGTAGCACTTAGACAGCAACAGTCACGGAACAGGTATCAAATGCATTGTTTTATGGAATAGATGAGTTACATCTTACAAAATTTATTTGTTGTTTTTTGTTTGTTTGTTTGTTTGTTTTTAAACAAGATCTCTCTATGTAGCCCTGGCTGTCCTGGAACTCACTTTGTAGACCAGGCTTCTTTTTCTACTTGTGCTACAAAATGTCAGTATGTATACAACAGTTTCTCGTAAAGAGTACACAGTAGCACACCAACGCTTTTAGAGCATTTCTTTATTGAGAACCATTAAATTTGTCTCTAAGTTTAAGAAGCCAGAGGTTTATACAGAGTTAATTTTTTTTGTGTGTGTATGTGCATTATGGATCTCCAAAGAGAATAAATGGTGTGTACAATTTTCTGAGTGTATTTCATTAAAGAACTCTATGAAACTGTTTTTTTAGTGAACTGTGTAATCTTTTCGGAGAACAGTCCATACCATTGATTTTCCTTTATAAGTATTTAGGACCCTTAGCAATAATCTTATTTATAAGGGACTGAGACTAGGCAGTGGGAAGTGGGAGCTACAGTCCTAGTGTCCCGACTCTTACTGTGTGCTGCCCCTTTAAAAATGTTTGTTACATTTATTGGTTTGTTTGGGGAGAGGGGGGATTTTCTGAGTTCTTTGAGGTGTCTTTCAGGTTTAGCGCTGAACTTATAAATGCAGGTAAAAAAATGAAAGGAGTTACATCAGATCTTAAACCTGTATAATTCTAAAATCTGAACTAAAATGCTTCTTTAATTTAAAGCTTTCATTTAGGAGTATAAAAATACATATTTTAATATCAATTTAATAACAATATAGCTTATACCTGAAGGAAACTTTTGATAATCCCACTGGTTTAGTCCAGCCCAAAGAAGCAAAGCTATTTATAATTGTTACTTGGAAACATAGTAACACTGTAAGTTTTTATAAAGATCTGTACTGGTGGTTTGTTTACACAATACTCAGAGTAAAATATAGTAAAATCAAATTAGATGACCATTTATTTATTCTGTGTGTTTTGTTTCTGTACTTGTTTGTTTCTTTATTCTGTTTATTCTGTTTCTATAGTTTATTTATTCTGAATGCTCAAGAGGACATGGGGGCAGAGTCCCCTAAGCTGCATACTAGTCAGCATTCAGTTGTGGGTAATTTTTTAACTTTATTGCAAGTCATACATGCTATTGATTAGGCTTCGAAGGATAATCAAAATGCTGAAATACTCAACTTCAATAATGGAAATAGATTATGTATGTGCATATTATCCTGAAATAGAAAGTGATGTCCATAGGGAGACATAGCCTTCCCTTGTTTAGATTTTTTGATATTTAATTTCTAATTCATTCTTCAATTTTTAGAAGCATTGAGATTTATCATAGTTACTTTTGATATTTGTAACTAAATCCAAAGTAACATTCTCTCAGTGCCTGTATTTTACCACGATACTATGCGCATGAGTCTTGAGGGGGCTGGGGTACAGCTCAGTTGTGGGGCTCCTGCCATCCAAACACACTTGGGGCATATTTGCTTTTCTTTTTTATTTTATTTTATTTGATTTTTTGACAAAGGGTTTCTCTGTGTAGTCCTGGCTGTCCTGGAACTCACTCTGTAGACCAGGCTGGCCTCGAACTCAGAAATCCGCCTGCCTCTGCCTCCCAAGTGCTGGGACTAAAGGCGTGTGCCACCACTGCCCGACTGCATGTTTGCTTTTCAAATCACTACTTAATTCAGAATTTTTTCACACAGTACAATTTTGTATGTGAAATGTGTATTTCTTGCAGAGATGGTGCAGACTACAGTTATAAAGCCGCCGTGGTGCTGGGACTATCTGGGCAATACTGCAGAAGGGTAGCCACACAGTGCTCGCTTAGGCATGATCGTTCCCATTTTTTTGGTGTGTGTGTGTGTGGGGGGGTCATCTTTTCATGTCACATGACCAGAGTCCTTCAATTGTGTACCTTTACAGAGTGTTAGACTTAAGTCCTCTGTGTCTTACCATGTTACTCAGGTCATTTCATCTCTGAGCTTCAGTTTCCTTTTTTTTACGGTGATATTTGTTCTTTGTCCTTCACTAATAAATTAGGAACTAATATGAAGACATAAATATTCATAAATTATAAAATCTCATTCATATGTATATAGATTTGAGGTAGGAATCTGTATTGTCAAAGGCAGTCATGGAATTTTGCCAGATGATTCTTAACCACTGACTTCCTTTCTGTAATTAAATGCATATATTAAGCACTTCTGTGAATACAAACTCTCACTCATATATAACACATACATAGAGCGTGTCATGGTTATATAAGGCAAAACTGAAGATACTGTATATGTTTTAAAAGCATTGCCCATGAACAGTCTAAGTTTGATATTTGCACAATTATGTTGATATATTGGGAATATATTCTAGCCAAACCATATAAATTTCAGTTTACTGAGGCTCAGGTTTTGTAGAAACCTAGGTAATAGTAGATAGAATACAACTTTCAACCTGTTAACCTGCTCTGGTCACATTTTCTGTCACCTGTGTTACTGTTTTTTCTTATCAGATCTGAACAACAGCAAATAATGAAAACAACACTGCCGTGTAAGATTAAACCTTTGTGGTTTTTTTTGTTTTTTGTTTTTTGGTTTTTGGTTTTTGGTTTTTGGTTTTTGGTTTTTTTTGTTTTGTTTTTTTTTTTGCTTTTTCAAGACAGGGTTTCTCTGTGTAGCCCTGGCTGTCCTGGAACTCACTCTGTAGACCAGGCTGGCCTCGAACTCAGAAATCTGCCTGCCTCTGCCTCCCAAGGATTAAACCTTTAAGTTGTGAGGAAAATTTGAGAAAATTTTCATAGCTTTTCTCTAACTAGTTAATAGAATCAAAGCATTTTTACTCAAATATTGCATGTCAGAATCTGCATTTAAATTACTGTGTCTCAAGGAGTTATATCTTTGGTTATTATACAGTTGGATAACACTTTTTCTAGGACAAAGGATTCAAGTAGAATGTTTTATAAACATATACCATTGACTGGAATAGGGGGAATCGAGAATAACTGATTTTACAGTTTAATATTGTTTCTCAAAGCCTTTTTTTTAAAACTTAAACTACATTGCAAATATGTGTGTGTGTGTGTGTGTGTGTGTGTGTGTGTAAAAATAACACAATGAATGTAACTGCACATACTACATATGACTCTAGCCTTTTACATGAAGTCATCAGGTGTGGAATTAACAATTTGTGGGCTCACATCGATGCTCAGATGTTTTGGAATTGGAAGCATTTTAGATTTGGGGTTTTCAGATCAGGGGCTGCTTAATGCGCCTTGTATTGTCTGCACTGTTTCCACCTTGCCTTTTCCAGAATCTTTGCTTTTCATGTTTATATAGTTTATTGTGTTTGTGGTGTTTTTCACTATTATAATGTGTTTTAGTCACTGTTTTATTTCTGTGACAACATACCATGGCCAATGCAACTCTTATACAGGAAAACATTTAACTAGGGGCTTGCTTACTGTTTCAGAGGGGTGGTATATTTTCGTCACAGCAGAGAGCATGGCAGGATGGAAGTGTGTGGAGGGAGGTTGAGGAGGGGACAGGAGGGGAGGAGAGGGAAAGGAGAAATGAAGGGAGAGTAGGAGGGGAAAGGAGACAGAGCCTAGCACTGGCTTTTGAAATCTCTGAGCGGGTGACACACTTCCTCCAAGGCCACACCTCCTAATCCTTTCACACAGTTCCATTCCCTGATGACTAGGCATCATCCTATGGGTGTCATTCTTATTCAAACCAGCCATGGTGAAAAGGGACATAGATTTTTTTAATTCGTACAGTATATTTTAATCATGTTTCTCCCCTCACCCAACTTATTTTAGATCTTTCCCATCTAACTTTATGTTCTTTTCCAAAAAAAAAAAAAAAAAAGATCCCCCAAAGCAAACAAACAAAAGAAAACACCCCCTCCACACACACACACGTATAAACACAAAAACTCAAAACAAGTAGATCAAATCAAAGGTCCACAAAGACTATCATTCAGGTAATTTTGTGTTATCCAGGTGCCACTACTGGGCATGGTGGAGCCTGTCCTGAAGTGAGGTTGTTAGACCCAGTGATACTCCATTGCAGAGAATTAATTGCCAGTGGGTATCAATTGCAGATAGCTTCTTAGGGGTCGAACCCCCATTTCTACTCCCCCATCTCAGTTCTGGGATCCTGTCTGGCTCAGACTTATGCTGGTCTTGTGTGATTGCCATAGTCTCTGAGTTTATATATGCATAAGACTCTTGTGTCTGCAAAAGGGATATTATTGAACTTGTCTTCTGCAGTTACTAAAGGGTATGTATCTCAAATTCAGTTGGTATCCTGCAATGATATGCTATTGACAAACTGATTTCTTTGATGATTGAGCAGTTAACAGTCTATTAAAAGTGCCTGCAAGTTTTAGTTTCTTAAGAGTCCCAAGTGAATTTGACATTATGAGAATTAAAATTTTAATTTGACTAATTACAAACTGGTAGCCGATTATTTCTATTTCTCTTATTCTCTGGTTGAATATCTTTTATATCTTATTTGACAGCTGTTTGCTCACAATCTCTTGAATCTATTTTTTTTTTTAAGTAGGATTTTCCTATATATATTGTAGAATATTCTTTGGAGATGTTTTTCTCATACCTTGTTCTTTCACCTTGATTAAACTGTGTTTGTTGTATGTTAGCTTTAAAATTATCCCTTTAGGGCCAGTGAGGTGGCTTAGTGGCTGAAAGCACTGGCCATGAATCCTGATGACTTGAGTGGTCAGGGCAGAAAGAGAGTTGACTCCTGAAAGTTGTTCTCTGACCTCCAATTCAGGCCCACACTCACTCACACCTACAGAACACACACACACACACACACACACACACACACACACACACACACACACATACACACACACACGCACACGCACTTAAAAGTTAGAATTGTTCATTTAAAGTTACTAGTGATTAGTATGATGATGCTTGCACATACACACTTGTGGGCTTCACGTAACTGTGCTTTTTCATGTTTTGTTTTTTTAAAATCTTTATTATTCTAGTGAGTAGACAAAAACTTAATGGCTTGAAACAATGATTTCATTATATTTCATGGTTTCTTTGAATTAGGAATTTGAAGCCAGCCTTGCAAGGCTGTCTAGTGTCTGTTCTACAGAGCTCAGATTTGGGATTTGACAGTTGTGTCACACGGTTGATGTTGGTGGTGATTAGACTTCAGTTGGGCTCCTAGCCAAAAATCCTACGCGAGTCAAAGGCCACGCTGAACAGAATTGATGATAATTAATACATAGGTTGTTTTTTTTTTTTTCTCGGGGGGCGGGCTGGTGGTGGTTTCAAGACAGAGTTTCTCTGTATAGCCCTGGCTATCCTGGAAGTTACTCTGTAGACCAGGCTGATTTTGAACTCAGAAATCCTCCCGCCTCTGCCTCCTAAGTGCTGTGATTAAAGGCATCCGCCACCACTGCCTGGCAGTTTTTTTTTCCTTGCCCATAATGGGAGAGCTCCTTAAAGTCATCATTCTTGACTGCTAATGTTGTCATGTTGAGTTTCTTACCCCTAGTCCTGCTTACCTCCCTTCTGATTACCTGACTTAGATAAGGGTTTATTAACCACGACGTAGAGTTGGATCTGGTCTTTATTGAGAAAATAATATAACTTTATAATTTTCATTCACTAATGTAATCAGTGTTTATAGTATTTAGAACACAGACTTGTCCTTATATTCTTCCAATAGAACCAACCCAGTTGTAAGATATTGATAGTTAAAACACTGTCATGTTTTCATGGACCTGACTTACCAGAACAGTTAGGTTTTATCTGGGTTACTGAGTTTGCTTTACAGCTGCCCTAACTTTGTTTTTTCATTTTCCTTTTTCTCTTTAAATGAGAAATAATTTCAAAAGAGTGAAAGAGAAAAGATGGAAAAAGAACACATGAAACAGAGAATAACTAGAAAGATGGTAGAATGAGCCCAAATGCGTCAGCAGTTATGAAGACTGTAAGTGTTCAGTTAAGAGGAAATTGATTGTCATCTTGGATGAAATACAAGACAGAACTTTATGCTGTCAAAAGAGAAGCCTATTAAAAATATAAAATATAAGTAGACTAATAGTAAAAGCACTTAAAGATATGTTCCTCAAATATTAGTAACATGAAACTGGAGTGGCTATACTAATTTCAGACAAAGTAGATATCAGAATATTACAGGAGAAGACAGGTATCAATGGTAAACAAATACCATCAGAAAACTTTAAGAACTAACACACGTACCTTGAAAAAGTGTATAGAACGATCAGCTGTCGCAGCAACTTCAAAATCCGGTGTAAAATTTCTAAGAAGATATAAGTAAGCAAAATGATTTCAGGATATAAAAACCTCCTTACATGAATAACCACCAAGTGAACTGGGCAGGAAGTTTGTCTTCTAGAGCTGTGCATGTGTGCACAAGGGTCTGGGAGCAGTCCCAGCGCTGAAAGAAAAATGACACTAGCAAAACTGTTTAGATTAACAAATAAAGTGAACACCACTGATTTGTACCTCGGTTTACTCTTCTCTCATTTAGAGAGTTATACAAAACGATTATAGGGAGAACTGCTTGAGTCTTTTCCTCTCAAAACAAACTCTCTAGTTCTGTAATACCAACTCGATGTCTATCCGTGTAAGTCATTTCCAACAGTATCCAAGTTTGGGTCTCAGCTGCTCCCGTCGTAGTGTCAGCCACAGTGAGCCTCCTTTACCATTTGCATTTCAACCTGGATGACTGCCATTGCAGGGTCCTAAGACCTCCTCACATTCAGTTATCTGCTAGACTGAGACATTGGACTTGGAAAGTGCTACAGTTATTTTTGCCAGCTATTTCAATAGATCTAAACGAGCACCTGGATGAAGAGACACATAGAGTGCGATCCATAAGGGTCCTGGGCATAGGGGCCTCTGACTCCTGTGGAGTCAGGGTGTGGCACCGCTTTCTTTTGGTTTTTAAATGCATGGTTAAATTGGTTAAGTTATGAACTCCCTTTCCAGCCCCACTCCCATCTCCTGCTGTTGGTCTTTCTAGAGACTAACCACATCAGGAAGCTGCCTAGTATGTCCACTAGTCATCTCACCAGGAAGACCAGTCATCTAGTCATGAGGTGGTGGCATATGCCTCAAATCCCAGCACTCTGGAGGCAGAGGCAGTCTCTGTGAGTTGGAAGCTAGCCTGGTCTACAGAGGGACTTCCAGGACAGCCAGAGACACAGGTAAACCCTGTCTGGAAAAACCAAAAGACTAGTCATTTCAGGATTACAAAAGAAGATAGATTTTAGGGGTTTTAGGACCTATGACTTAGAAATAGAACAGAGGCCAAAGACTTCGCAGGTAAACTTGCTGTGGATCCTGTTCTTCCAGATTCCTTCAGATGGAAAGACCTCAGTCTGCCAGGGTCCCTTGTTTTATTGCAGGCTCTGAACTCCATCTACATCAACATAGTTCTTGCCACTAACTATCCAGGGAGTCTGACGAAAGCAAACAAACTGGCTTTCCCATTAGTGGGTTTGTTTTTATTTGCTTTCTTTGATTCCCCAGATGGAATCCAAGCCTTGGGCGTAGAAGACAAGCACCCCACCACTGAAAAAAAAAAAAAAAGAAAACAAATTGATAAATGAATATTCTAGCTGGGCTTGGTGATAAATTCTTATAACT
The DNA here is from genome assembly GCA_030674055.1 of Rhabdomys pumilio. Taxonomy (NCBI): domain Eukaryota; kingdom Metazoa; phylum Chordata; class Mammalia; order Rodentia; family Muridae; genus Rhabdomys; species Rhabdomys pumilio. The sequence goes on along the minus strand of JANHMN010000002.1, from coordinate 130,632,734 downwards.
TGTTGGAGGCAGGAAGATCATTACGAGTTTGAGTCAAGCCAGTTCTACATTGTAAGACCTTGTCTCAAAAATGAAAAAGACCCCAGTAGAAAGCCCTGGCAACATAAATTAGTGACTCAGTGTCTGAAGTATGTACAGCATCTTACCGGGTAATCGGTTGTATTGGTTTAGCCGAGGAATAAGAGATTCAGCCAAGTGCTGGAGGGTGCAAGGCAGAGGTTTAAAGTTTTCTGGAAGATGCTGCTTTTCGCAGAGGGAGCAGAGGTATGAAGATAGAATGTTCTGGGCTATAGATGGAAGGAAAATGTCAGTAAAGGCAAGGAGTCACTCTTTCCTCAGGGATGTATATAGTAGAATTTCAAATTGAATACACTGTACTTTTTATTTCTTATCATTTTCTATGTAGTGGAATCTCATTAAAAATATTAGAATGAAACTGTCTCTTTTGAAGAGTAAAATTGATTTTTAAGGAAGAGGATTCTAAGTTTTAAACCAAGGGTGAGTCCGTTTCTCACACCTTTTTGTTGTAGCACAGAGGAGGTATTGACAATTTCCTGTATGCTAGATGTCATACGCAGGCTCATATAGTCATAGAACTTCTGTTGTGTTACAGTGTATTGAGCTAACACTTCAATTAAGGTAGACAAATAGAAACATCTCCCAGGAGGACTGGCTGCTAATAATGCTCACCTTTTAATACATATTGAAAAATGACATAGCATGACAGGCCGGGCATGGTGCCACATGCCTTTGGCAGGTGGATATCTGTGAACTTGAGGGCAGCCTGGTCTACAAAGCAAATCCAGGATAGCCAGGGAAATGGTGTCTCGGAAAAAGGAAAAAGAAAAAAAAGTATGATGATTAAGCAGTTGGAAAAGTTAAATCATTTTTTAGAATGCATTTTTATGATTGTATTTTATTTATTTTAAATTCTAACTCAATTTTTTAAATTAGTAAACATGTTTGTGGTTCAGTGAGGCAATAATCAAAGCGCATAGAGTGCTGAGGCAGGAGAATCATTTGATGTGGTGACATGAGCTGATTGATCATTAGAGCAGTTGGAGTGCTGAGGCAGGAGGATCATTATGAGTTTTGAGATCGAGCTTGGCTATATAGTGATTAGAGACTAGCCTGGACTACTTAGTGGGGGCATTGTCTTCAGAAGGGAAAACAAAAGTAAAATACCAATTACTACATTTACATCTCTTGTTATTTGCTGGTTGGTGAGCCAAAGAATAAAATCAGCCTTCCTGTACTTCTGTAGACTTTTTTTTTTTTGTAGTGTCTTAGTGTACAACAGGAAACTAGAACACAGTCTGTACATATGGCAGTGTGTGGCGGGTGATTCCGTCAGTTTTCAGAAACAACCAGGTTCATTTTTGCAAGTCCCCTCTCACTTATTTCAGAAACTGAAGAATTCCAGCGTTCCTGTTCATTTAACTTATGAGCAGTTTGAAGACAAGAAGTCATAGAATTCTTTTCGTTTATTTCATCTCCTTATGGTTAGATTGGGAATGAGGTTATATGATTTAATATGTAATGTTTCTGTATCACAGATGGTATAACAAATACATGCTGGAATTAGAGGTCAAGACATAGGGTATGTGTGTGCACCTGTGTGTATGTATTGCATGCACACACGTGTGAATCTCTCTCTCTTTCTGTGTGTGTGTGTGTAGAGATGGCTCAGTGGGTGAGGGCACTGAGAAGCCCTCCTGTTCAATCGAGAGAACCAGTGTTTGCTTCCAGATCTCACACCAGGTGCTCGCAGCTACCTATAATTCCAGCATCCAGGGATCTGATTCTTTTCTGATCTCCTTGGGCACCTACACATGGGGCATCAGTCATTATAGACACACATCCATGAATAAAATAAAAGTAAATCTCTAAGAAAAAGACATGGTGTTTAGCCAGGTATGATGCTGCTTGTCTGTAATAAAAGCAGTTGGGAGGTAGAGGCAGGGGACTGATGTGAAGTGAGGCTAGCCTGGGCTACATAGCAAGACCCAGTCTAGCAAAGATTAGTTTGTTATGGGGAAGATAACATTAGTTCCCTGAGTAAATCTCTTGGTAGACTAGACACAGTAATGGGGGACATTGTGGAAACACATGTGTGAGGAAAACCACTTGCTTATTTTCTGTGCAAGCAGTGAATCTGAAATGAGAGCCACTAAAGTTCAGATACTCATCTGACTAAAAGTGTCACCCCATCACTATGTATCCCCTTCTGTCAGCAAATCCAATCAAATCATTTTAAATGCAAATCTTCCAGTCAGTTAGGAAACTCAGAAATCCTCCTCAGGAATCAAAGAACTTTAACCTCGCCAGTCCAAGTGAAGAACTGAATGAAGAAGCTTAATTTGTATAGCTTACAGTTAACTTTATATAAATAATGTGATAGCCAGTATTAGTTTATCTGGGGCCACTTCTGTTGTCTACCTTTGTGAAGATAAATAAGTAATACGCTATTGTTTCTCAATCTCTATTGATTTTCGTAGCTTTTCATGTGATACAGACTTTTAATAGCTAACTATTTTCTTCTGACAGTTTGAAGTTTCTGTTACCTTTCTATAAATATCATTTGATTATTAACAGGACAATATATCTAACGTGCGAGGGCAAGAGGATTTCCCAGGAGCAGCATAAGCCCTGGTGCTGCCTGCTTTAACAACTGTGCTGTTTCTTTCGGTGGGGAGTAGATACAACATGGAATTAACTGTGATCGTCATACGTCAGTGTGAATGACGACACTGCCGAATCACACTTTGAACGGATTAAAAGGTAGATTTGGTTTGTTAACACAGGCTTGCACCGTACAACAGCCTGGCTGTCCTGGAACTCCTTTTGTAGACCAGGCTGGCCTCTAACTCTCAGAGATCCGCCTGCCTCTACCTCCCGAGTGCTGGGATTAAAGGTGTGCACCACCACGCCTGGAAAAAGGTGAATATTTATTTCAGTAAAAGGCATTGTGACTTTAAAAAGTGAAGCACGTAGCATCCTGGATATTTCAGATCTTACCCTTGGTTTACAGTGATAGGCACCGTAGCTGAAGCGTGTCATTCTAGCCACTGAAGTGCTCAAGCATTGGACCATTGATTCCCTGACAGAAGTGAAATCATCTGATACCAAAATGCATGGTTGTATATTGTGCTTTTAAGATGTTTGTCATGTCCCCACAATAAACTTGACAAGTAACATTAAAGTGGAAGCTGCACTGATTATGGTACATGCAAAGCACATGCTGGTCGCCAGGACATAGGTTATCTCGACATTGTCTTTGATACCAGAATTGCTTGGTTTTCATCTTATTTTCTTTCAACTTCTTCAGTTCTCTTTTTATTTTATATATTATGTACCTTTGTAAATTGCCTCCTATCTGGTAGCTCAAGGCAAAGAAAGTAAAAAGATACAGTAAGTGCAAAAGGACCTTATAATTACAAGGAAAAAATTATAAATGTTAATTTGAGTAATGTACCTAAACTAGCTTTATACTAATATGTAATTAGTTGATCGTTTTTATAATTTCCAAATTCTTAACATTGTTTAGAGTCAAGAGAACATGGTAGAAACCGTATGTCGAGGAAGGGAGCTTAGAAGCTGATGAAGACTTGCGTGGATGATTGATAGATGAATGACTTGCTCTTTGACTGTTTGCTGAGTTACAGAATTAGGGAGGAGGAAAATCGAAACACAGCAATGGGTCGATAAGAGGAGGACAGAGGGAAAGGCAAGGAGCTGCTTGTGGTTCCTAACTGCTGGCATCACTCCCTGTCTGGTGTGCATCCTAGCTAAATCCCCCTGTATGCAACCAAGCAAAAGCTGTGTGTGGCATTATTTATATTCCCCACAGCTGCATGCGGATCACTTAGAAGGACCTTACAATTACATATCATGAGATACATCATTACATAATATTTTCAGCATGACAGCCTCTATTATGAAATAATGTCTCTAAAGAAATTTTAATTTAGTTATCTATATGTGGTATATTCTCCCCAGATTCTCAGTAGTTCTCAAATAATCCTTTAACTAACCACATCTTATAGTCATCTATTTTCCAGCAGCCAGGACAGTTTTGTGTATTTATTAGGTGCTTATTAATAATTAACCATGCTTCTGTAGCTTTGCGTCATCATTTTCCTCTGCAGACAGATGTGCTATCCTGGTTCGATAAATACAGGCATTTGATATTATCTGCTCTTGCAGGTTACTGTCCCCCTGTGCGCCCCTTCATGGGGGACTCCTACAGAGGTCCGTGTATGCTGCTGCATCTTGGACCTTTTCTGCTTTGTTACCTTGCGCGGGCCTTTGTCCTCATGATTCCAGGAAAAACATTGCGGTCACGGTACCATCAAAATCTGCCTTGCCGAATTCAGCTCTCCAGCGCTTTCCCAGTAGTGTTGTTTTAAAACTCATGTATCCTGCTGCCGTTCCTGTAACCCTTCACTTTATTATTTAGCTTGGTGAAAACCAAGCCCTTGATTTCTCACTACCCCCTCCACGCCCCCCCCAGCATCACTTCGGGTGCTGTGATACTTCTCCAGCACTCTGCATCTCCATGCTGGGTACTGTAATCTACTGTGCTTCTGCCCCCTCAGCCTCACAGCTGCTTAAATTATTCTGCATTATGAACCTTACATCTTGTTCAGAGATCAGATCCCATCAATTGGCCAGCACCGATGATTGTTCTGTGAGAGACATTTCCTTGAGCCCCTAACTTAAAGTTGTCTGTGTTTTGATCTTCCTGTCCCATCTCTGCCTTCCAGGTTATTCTTTACAATGGTTAGAGTGGTCCTGAAAGGGAAGTAAAGCCAGGCTCACCACTCTCAAACATACCATGTGGGAGCGGGAGTCTATCCAATCTATTTATTGGGACTTTCTAGGCCTTCTTTGATCTCTGCTTCTTTTTCCTACATGGTTTCCACTTACCATACCAGCCCCAGGCATTCTGGTATTTAATTAATTAATTAATTAATGTCTTTAAAACACCAAGACTTCCAAAGTTGAGGCCTTGGCACATGTCTATCTCCTCATCTGGAGTACTCCTGGCTTTATTCTCACTACAAGGGATGCCTTCCTTGTCATTTCTCCCTGTCCTTGCTATTCAGCATCATATTTACACTGTGAACTCTGTAAAGACAGAGACTTGTCTTGTCCCTGCTTGTTACACTGCAGTGTCACATGGACAGTACTCACTAGCCAGACATGATGGTGCATGCCTGTAGTCCCAGCACTCTGAAGGGCTGTGAGCTTCGGTGAAGTGGAAACTGAAGGGTTCTTTGGAAAGTCTGTTGGATGGTGTTTTGCTGGGGCAAACAAGTGAAGGGACGTTTGTTAAATTAGACACAGGTGTGAAAGGCTAAGGTAGACTCATGAAGGAATATTTCACTGAAGCAGACACAGGAGAGAGAATGTTCTCCCAAGGCAAGCACGAGATGAAAGATTCTTTGCGAATGACACACATGTATTGGTCTGCCTTACATTGTGTAGTTGAGTTGCAGTTGTCATGTGGAGGACACGTGATGTTTGGAGGGTATAAATAGGACTCCACAGAGGAATGGAGGCAAAGCTTGGCTTGCTGGTACAGCTAGCTGTGCAGCGCTTATGGGGCTCTCATTCTTTGCTGATCTTTGCTTCCTGAGATGGCCACGGCTGAGAACTTCTCATGGTGTTCCTGTTAGTCTCTCTTGCTGAGGTCTGGCTGTCTCTGCTAGGTCATGTCACTGCTGCTGCTAACCCAACTCTGGTATCTGGACTACTGGTGTATCTGTGAAGTATTTGTGACTGGATCGAATTGCTGCTGCCTTCTAACCTGTGAACTGAACTGCCAATTTCCAGACAACACAGAAAGTAGTTGCTCCAAAGAACCTTTCTACTTCCTCCGTATCCTTTCCTTTTCCCTACCTTTGGTGGATGGTAGGCTACAGGGGTGTTAAAGCATTTAAGAACTATCATTAAGAATAAGGTTTGAGCCGGGCTATGGTGGCGCACGCCTTTAATCCCAGCACTTGGGAGGCAGAGGCAGGCAGATTTCTGAGTTCGAGGCCAGCCTGGTCTACAGAGTGAGTTCCAGGATAGCCAGGACTAACCAGAGAAACCCTGTCTCGAAAAAAAACCAAAAAAAAAAACAAAAAAAAAAAAAGAATAAGGTTTGAAAAAAATTAAGGTTATATTTCGGCCTTTACCTCAGATATTTATTACATCCAAGGAAAAGAATTATTGAATTAATAGTGCAAGAAGCAAATGAATGAATTAGAAGATTATTTTAATGAATAAATTAGAAGGTTGTTGTAGTGTGCTTTCAGTTGCTGTGACAAACACCAGGACCAAAAGCAAGTTGAGGAAATACTTTAGGAATCAGGTAGGACCTGAAGGCAGGAACTGGAGGCAGGACCGTCAAGGAATGCTGCTTACTGGCTTGCTTCACATGGCTTACACACTTGGATTTCTTACACAAAGACCACACAGTGCCCCTGCCCACCATGGACTCAGTCTATCTACATTAATCATTAATCATGAAAATGCCCCCACAGACTTGTCTGTAAAACAACTCCTCAGCTGATATTCTGTTTTTTATACTTAGTCTGTGTAAAGTTGACCAAAAAAAAAAAAAACAACCCAAAAAACAAAAAACAAAACAAAACAAAACAAACCAGCATAATGGTTTTAAGGTTGGTTTGTGATTTCTATCCTGATTTTTCACACTTATTAAAATCTTTGTTCCAACATAAACATTAAATTTATTATTGTAGCCATTTAAATGTGTATTAAGTAGGTTTAAGCATAGTCCTGTTCCTCACCAGACATTTTTCATATTCACAGCTGAAACTCTGTCCCCATCAAATATGCCCAGCTGTTTAATTTCCATGTCTGTGAATTTGACTGTCACAGTACATTTGCCTTTTGTGACTGGCGTGTACCAATGCTCATAATGTCATTAAGGCTCACGGGTAGTTTTCGGAGGTTGTTTTTAGGTAGCATGCTTCATCAATAACAATTAATTTTATTTATGTCCTACACCTTTCTCTTACCTGTGTACCTCAAACTATTTTATAATTCCACATAACTAAATGTCACCATTTCCCCGTGAAGCTAGTAGTTACAGTTAACCGAAGTCCTGCTGGATCACCCGAGCACATCGGGAACACGTCACGTGTAAGGACCAGAGTTACATCTCCTTGTTAACCATAACCATGAAGCCAGATCTCTTAAGTAGCACGACATCATCGTACAGTCCTAAGTGGGGAAGAAAAAGACCCAAGCCCATAGAAGTATTTCATTTAATATTCCTCATTAGTCGTAACAAAATTATTTCAGTAGAAAAACAGTCTAAAGTACCTGCAGGCTAGTTCGCCTTAGTTCTAAGTGTGTATTTGTTTGGCCTGTGTAATATTAGGTTGGATAATTGCCCTGTTAGTCTTCCTAGCCAGCCTCTGAAATGGATTTTTTCGTTTAGGTTAGAATAGTATTGTATTATTTTCTTTGCTATGGTACATAAAACTTTGTAAGAACTGAGAGCATATGTTGGACTTGTTGCTGGCTTGTTCAGATTAGACTCTGTTTTTACTGTTACTGTTAAGGTTGAGTTCTGAGGGCCTTGTGCCTGGGAAACAGTACTCTGCTCCTGAGCCCACCCTTCAGGTGGGGGTCATGTGAGGAGAAAATGTTGTTTTGACGCTGCATTTGTTGATGGACTGCAACAGGCTTGATTTGATAGGAATGAACTGGTTTTCCATATCTAGATAATGTGACTTCATTTAAAGTAGTTCCTGACTGTACTGCTAAAAATTGAATTCCCTGAAGACCCAGCCATTGTTATAGAGAAGAGAGTATAGCTGAAACAACATTTGCTTATTCTCAAGTGAGACGTCTGTTACTTCACCCAAGAGATTGGCTCACATTTGGATGTAACCTCCGGAATGTTTCAGCAGCAGTTGGCAGGGCTACCACCTCCTTCCTCTCCTGTGTCCATTTGCCTCCGAAGTGGAACTGTGAACAAGTGAGCTGAGCTTTCTGAGAAGTGCTAGTTTGTGTTGAAAGAATAAGTGGTAAAGTCTGGGCAGACAGGCAGTGTGTGTGTGACTCTTAATAAACAGTTTACTGAGTTCAGTAGACAGTTTTGCCTCATCTGGTTTCATGAACAACAGAAAGAAGCTGTCACGTGGGTACTAGGCAAAAGTGTCATCTGTCAACATAGGAGAACGGTATTCTAGTGAGGTCTTGATCACATACAGCTTGTAGATAGATTTCAAGAGACTGCAGTGTGTGTGTGTATCTCTTCAGAAAGGACAATGAGATGATTATTTGATACAGTTTACATTTGAGAAACAAACCATGCAAAGACCTGTAATTCTACTTAAAACAAGTTACTCAGTGTGAGGAGCCGCGGAGAAAACCCACCTGTGCTGCCCTCCGCTTCACGTGTAGAACCTGGTGTGTTTCCTACACAAAGCCATCCTTTAACTCTGGACATCAGCTAAGTGATGACAGTTTAACTCAGTTTGGACACAAGCTTCAGGTCACACAAGTTAAGGACTCAGCGTTGCTGACATGATTTAATCTCAAATCAGGGTTTTCTACCCTACCCGCCTTTGATCATTCAGTTCCCAGACAAAAAGACACACAACTTTGATTTTTATGATTAGCCTTAACCAGCACTAGATCTGGGAAGAGATCTACCTTCTGTGCTATTAGAATCTTATTTCCCAATCAACAATCTCATTTTATAACTTGCCATGTTCCATCTGGGCATCCCTTAACTCCAATTGGTCATTCCTTATGGCCGTGTTTTCAGGATTCACTCACCCCATGGCGGCTTTCTCCTCTCTCCACCTTCTTTACCCCTCATGGTCTCCCCAGGCCCCAAGCCAGGGAACTGGAGAACCCCACCTATCTTCTTCAGCTATTGGCTGAAGGCATCAGTATTCACCAATCAGAGTTAACTTGGGGAACAAGGTTATCTAGCAGTCACTTGGGTGTGCCATTTGGGTTATTGCAGACTCTCTCATCCCTGGGGCATCCAGGCCTTGGGGACCAGTTCTTAGCATTACAATACAAGCAAAAGACCACACCTCAGCAGCAGTGCCCCCTCTTGAGATGGCAAATTCTGATCAATAACCTGTAAATTAGGAGTTTTTCTATGGCTCAGCCATTTGTCAGAAGTGTTCATAGAACTCAAAAAATGTTTTACTTACATGTACCAGCTTTTTAGAACAACATTCATGTATGTTCACATGTGTCTCTGTGTGTATCTGTATGTGTGTATGTTTTTATGTCTGGGTAGGGAGGATGCCTGAAGAGGCTAGAAGAGAGCATAGGATTCCCTGGAGCTGGAGTTACAGGTGGTGTGAGCGACCTCATATGTGTGCTGGGAGTGAAAGTCTGGGACTCTGCAGACCAGAGGCACTCCTAACTATTGAGCCACCTCCCTGGTCTGTTTGCCAGTTTTTATAAAGATCATTTTAACAGTACAGAAAGACAGCCAAATGAGGAGGAGCATAGGACAGTGTCTGGTGCATGTCTGAAAGGGTCTGAGCTTATGTCTCCGTGGAGTAGGGGTGAGCTTCCCTCCTGATAACTTACTTAGAAGT